>RCWM02000005.1:3105000-3635000 GCA_003667255.2 Euschistus heros
CCATTAAGGGATTGTCATAATGTTTTATTTACATAAGTAAATGATTTGTATGCCAAATGAGAACACATGTTTTTTCGGTTTCAAAAGTGAATTTCTCCATGAAATTGAAACACAATCATTACGTTTAACATATCATTCGAAAGCTGATTAAATTTTCAAGTTTTTGTGAAATTTGACGTTTTGTGGATAGTTTATTCCAAAAACGGTGAGCGATGAAGAAATATAAGACATTGTAACTTCCCCAGATAAGGTGAAGATGAAGCTGTTCTTTAGATACCAAGTTTGTAAAATTCAAGGTTACAGATACTCAGCTATTATAGAAAATTTAATGCTTAATCCGAAAATGTGGTCAAAATTTGAAAAATGTTTAAACAAAATGGAGATATTACAGCTTTTATGGAAAAAAAAAAGTGATTTCCTCAAATAAGTCTTGGATTAATAGTATATCTGCAACGGATTGGAATAGAAAGGTGAGCTCTGAGGCATTTTGTTACATTTATGATCTAGTTTACCTGTATATATATATATATATATATATATATATATATATATATATATATATATATATATATATATTGTTAACAATAATAATAATATATATAAATAATGTATGTGCCGCTATATCACGGCATCATATACGCGTCCTTTTTTAAATCAGTTTAGGGCAATGATAGTCTAGTCCACAAATAGTGCCATTTCATCCAAAGAAATGTGGAACAGAATAAGGTCCATATGAGGTATTAGGCACAAAAACGATCTAGCAGGAGTAATATCAGAAAAAAAAAAGTAGTGACCAATCCACTCAATATCGCAGATCTACCAGGTAATTGGTTTTATAAAGTCTCATCCATTCCCAACAATGATGCAGGGACATATGATGAAGGTAACTGTAGCAATGAAGACCAAAACATAGCTGACCTCGGTGAAGCCTTTAATGTTGCTTTTAGTTGGAAGGAATTGGAATCAGCCATTTAAAAGTACAAAAAAGGATATGCTCCTGGTATTGATGGCATTTCTTACGAAATTATAGCTCATATACCACACGAAGGAATGGCTTACTTACTAAATATGTATAATGAATTGTGGAAAAGTGGCAGTTTCACTAAAATTTGGAAAACTTCCATTATAGTTCCAATCCCTAAGAAGCCTAACAGCTGTCATCCAACTGATTTTCATCCCATATCGCTTAGTTCATGTCTATCGAAAATTCTTTTTTAAAAATTTTAAGGGATCGGCAGTTCAGAGGTTATGTCTACCAATATATCAAAAATTCCCAATACGAAGTTTTGTGTAATAGTAGGAGAATCATTTTCATCAACTTACTTGCTAAACATTGGTACCCCGCAAGGTTTTCCACTTAGTGTCACTCTGTTCTTGGTCGCTAAAAACGACTTAGCAACAAAAATTAAGAAGCCGACAAAAATTGTCCTCTTTGCTGATGATGCTAATCTATTGATTTTATCGAATGGAAGTTGAAAGAAGCTTTAAACGCTGCTGAAGAATGGAAAGCGGTTTTGTTATATCAATATCCAAAACAAAAGCGATGCATATATGCCGTTTAAGAAGCTGCTCGCGTAATCCTCAGCTGTCTTTGGGAACTACTAAGGTTGCCTTTATTGATAACCGGGAGTATTTTCTGTTCGTATTTTCTGAATACATGGCAACAGAATGCAATTACTAGCAAAGAGCACTCAACTTGCCCTCTGAACTCCATTTGTGTACTAGTCTGCATAATATTCAGCACTACCCAAAGATCACAAAACCACGTTTGTGTCATTAAAAAGCCTGCATCGATATTTCACTGAAAAAAAATCAGAAAAAGTAATACGATTCCTATTGAATCAAAAAAAAGTTTTTTGCTTCTCTTAAAAAAGTTTCAGAAAGCCGAATATGAAAAATCAGTTATTGTCACAGATTCAATGAATCTGTTACTGGCAATAAAGAAGGATCAGTCTCAACATGTAACAATTTTAGAAATTATTGAGCTTATATGGAAAATCCAAGAGAAACACAATACGATTATTTTAATTCGGGTTCCTTCCCACTGTGGCATTTCTGGAAATGAAAGAGCTGATTCAGCAGCTCAGTTAGCAATAATTAGTGACGGTGATATTGTTAAAAACATCAACCTTAGTCCTACGGAAGACTGGGTGAGGCATGTGAGATGCTCGATTTAAGCCAAGTGGGAAGAGATATGGAAAACAATTGTTAGATGTAAAGTCAAATGCTCAGCAAAGTAGCAAACAAGTTGTAGGACGTCTAGAAAGTAGGAAATAATTTTGTGCCACCTGAGAATCGGCCACTGTGAATTCTCACATGGCTACCTTCTCCGCGGCTTGGAGCTCCCTACCTACGTGCACTGTCAGGAACCCAGGACAGTAAAACACATATTTGTAGATTTTTCATCTGTAAGAGAGAAATTTAAAATTTCAAAAACACTAAGATTATGAAAAATCAGTGAAGTCATTGTTGGATTTTTTAAAGGCTATCGGGTTTTATAGACGGATATAGGGTTGGTGGGCTAAAAAATCGAAGATGAACTGCCAATGACCCTGAAGGGCAGGGGCAATCAAATAAATAAATAAAATAAAATATTCTTTTGGTTTTACAATTTAATTGTTTATACGACAATTATTATTCCTATAAATTCCAATTCAAAATTTCCATTATCTCTCGAAGTAAAATTTCCCTTCCTCCATCCTAATGTCTAATATACCACTGACATGTCACGTTAAATCCTAATACCTCCCAGCGCATTTCGATGAATTTTATGACTACTTTCTCCATAACACCTACCACATCATTGCCGTTTCTGAAAGCTGGCTTAAACTATATATTCCATCCTCTTCCATACCTATTCCCAATTACACCCGTATTCGATCGAACCCTAGGAGGTATTGGCTTATTTGTTCGAGACAATCTGAGAGCAAAACCTCTTCTATAATCCAGTTCCTCTCATATTCCACACCTAGAAATTTCCTTTGAATCATTTTCCCTCATTTACATCATAGTATACCGCCCTCCTCAGGTCAAATTCGATCCACCATTCGAACCATTCCTTTTAACTTATGTTCCTTTGAATAATAATGACATCATAACCGGTGACTTTAATTCTAACCTTCTCTCAGATTCTCCTGATAAGATTTATCTAATGAAATTGGTGTATTCCCTTCATCTTCTTGCAGTTCCTTTCCAACCCACCCATCACACCAGTCAACGTTAATTGACCTTATGATTGTTGATTCTTCTAAAATCCTATTATCCTTCTCTCAAAATTCAGTACCTTTCCTCTCATGCCACGATCAAATCCAAATCTCTTATGACATATCTCTCCTATTCTTATTCCTAAGAAAATATCTTGGCGAAATCTTGAACACATAATTCTAGATAGATTAAATCCTCTACTAGACACACTATCCCATTCCATTGAACCCATCTATTCTCTCTCCTCAATTGACGAAATGGTGGAAAGCCTCATCGAACCTTTTTACTGTCCTTTATCATCTAGCTCCACTCAAAACCTCAATTATCCGACGACTACCAGCTCCATGGATTAACCATAACATTAGAAATCTGATGAAGCAAAGAGATGCTGCCAGGATACGCTTTAGGCGTACTAGACATTCTGAAGATTATTTATCGTTTAAGCTTCTTTGGAACCTCACCCAGTCCTCTTTACGCTGTGCTAAAGCACAGTATTTTCATAGTATCCTATCCCAGGCTCCTGATCCTAAATCTAAATGGAAAATTTTGATAAAATTTGTATCTAGTTCCACATCAGATAACAATTATCCAGTCACTCCAGATGAATTTAATTGATATTTTGCAGTCCCCCAACCTAATGAAATCCCTGTAAACACCTTATCCCATTCTATTCCTCAAACCCCTTTTAATTCGAATAACTTTTATTTTCTTAATATTTCACCTTATGACTTAATTGATTCAGTCTTTATATCTCTTACCAACGACTACGGTTTGGATCAAAAACCTATAAAAATAATAAAACTCTGCCTTCCTGTTATCTTACTCGCCCTTCTCCATATATCTTCTCCTTACAAAGCTCCATTTTCCTTAAAGCTTGGAAAAAAGTCCTTGTTCGTCCATGGAATAATGTACCTTCTCATTCTCCAGTTTCCCACTTTAGACCTACCTATATCAATCCAATCAAATTTATCCAAAAAAGATAAGCACATTCCCAACTCACCTCCTTTCTTGAATGTTAAGTCCTCCTCAATCCTTTCCAGTCAGGATTCCGTTCTGGATACTCCACGCAATCTGCTTTGGTCAAAATTACCCAAGATCTTTATTTCTCCTTAGACCAACAGAATATTACGATCCTGATTCTTTTTGATTTTTCAAAAGCTATTGATTCTGTTGACCATGCAATTCTCCAGTCCAAACTCCATAACCTCTCAATATCTAATAGTCCGTTAATGTGTATCTAATAGTTCTTCTTTCCTATTTATCTCACCGTTCCCAAACAGTGATTATACCCGGAAAACCTGACTCATCTTCACAACCACTCTCGCGAAGAGTCCCGAAGGGATCTTCTCTTTCACTTACCCTATTTAATATTTATATTAATGACTTGCCCCAAAAACCAAACGAAAAATACAAGAAAACACGATTTGATTTGTTGTTTTACTAGTGTAAACTACAGCAAAACTAATTAGGGACAGGTTTTATATTTGTCCACATTTTTGTGGGTTTTTTTTTTTTTTGTATTTTCTACTCCATGTATTTGTATTTCATTAGAAAAAAAAAAAACAGGAAAATGTTAGAAGTTATGCTCGTACGAAGTTATGTTAGATATTTGCTCGTACTTCTCATTGGCCCAATGTTGTGTGTGCCGTTAACTGTTTTGGTTGTTTTATTCGTAAGCATTATCAGTTCATTAAAAAGAAGAAAAAAAAAAACGTTTAAAGATTTACCGGAACAATTTGATGTCACATTTACATATGCAGAACATGACACTCAACAGGGAAAAATATTGATAAACCAGAAACCATGAAAGGTTTAGTAATTGCTTAAGTAATATATATTATTGTTGGAGGTGCTAATGTGTCGTTATACTTCACGGTTGTGCTAACATACATTGTCAAGATCGGTTATTTAAGTCCAAAGGCATTGTAACAAAATAAGTTTCTGAAACTCGAAGACAAGTGAAACAAAACTAATAATGATCAAATGTAAACAGAGTTTTCACAATGGGAGAATAGGTACAATGCTGTAGCAGTTTTATTTGATATCTTGAAATACAATGAAACTACAAGAACTAAAACATCAGTTTGGCGATTTCATCTTGGGCACTGAAGCAATAGAAACTTCAACTTTCCTGTAATCAATACATACGGGGAATATGCAGTGAGTCTCCTTCCTCCTCTAAAAGGTATTCATCGACCCGTAGTAACGTAGGAGTCTAAGATGTGAATAAGCTCTAACGCTGAGGAGAAGGTCCTCTTGATACTAGGATGGCTGTACTAGTGTCGAGGCAATGCGAAAAGTTTATGACCCAGTACTAGTTAGTCGGGAATGACACTACTAATTATTAGCTATGACCTATTATTAGTTATGATAGTGATGGTCACTATATTGGATTGAGTAGAAACATTAAAATTAATTTAATTATTTATTTAATTTAAAGTCTTCTTTAAAACTTATTGATATCAAGCCGCAGTACCAATATTCCGTTGTTTTCGAAGCAAGGCTTCTCAACTGGAATAAACTGATTCCTTACGTTTCCTAACCGAATATTTTAGGCTTTTCTTTTGATATAAAGGATGCGACAGGAAGGTTGATCACTGCTTGTTCTATATCGTCCCTCACCGGATCATCTTCAATTAACCCTTTATAAAATCATTTATACTACAATATAATTATTTATTATTGCTTACACTCATCTACTTTCATAACCTAAAGATAAAATCTATTATAAAAAACTATTTCTTCTCCTTCTTCTTCTTTGATGGCGCAACAACTCGTGAATTGTCAGGCCTTCCCGTAGTTCGAGCCGCCAGTTTTCTCTTTTCTGTGCTGTTGCTCTCCAATGCCCCCAATCCCAGGATTTTCTGCATCCAAAAATATTTTCATCCAGAAACCTTTTGTGGATTTCATTATCACTCATTCTTGCAACATTCCCTGCCCATCTCAGACGTCTGGACCAAAATAAAAATATTTTAATTACAAAATAATTTTGGAACTGCAAAATATCCTGCTGATTATAGCGAGCTCAGCGTTTTTTTCTAAATTTCCGTACACCATTGTCACACACGGGACCAAAAATCCTTCTCAGAATCTTCTTTTCAAATATCACTGGGACGATACAAGGGCTTTCCTAATCGTTCAACATTTCGACAATTATGTGTGACCGGCCCGGATCAGGGTTTTATATATTCGTATCTTCGTTGTCCTAGAGAGAGATTTACTTCTTAGAAGCTTATGAGGTCTATTATTTCTCATCCACTACGCATTAAATTGTCTTTCATACAAATCGTACCTACTCTTGCACCTTCTTCTTTGGTCTGCTACTTGTTTCCTTTCAGTGACAAAACGACAATGACTGCTAGTTAAAAAAATTAAGATCTAGGAAAGGATGTGTAATGACTTGCAGAGAAGTGCGAACTTGAGAAGGGATAGGAGGCGGGCAGAAAATGAACTTATAAGGAAAAGGCGCAGATTATTGAAATTTACATTAAAAAAAACAACAAAAAAAAACATGAATTAATAATAGGGGAAATGCATGATCGCTGCCAGTAGGATAAAAAAAATAATTAAGTGAAAATAACAGAATACATTAGAATAAAAATATGAAAATATATAAAAATGAAAAAAATGATGATTTAATCCAATTGTTTATACAAAAATTTCAATCTACTTCTTTCTGTCTTGTTGAAAAATACTAGATATTTGGGTGAATAATTACACATTATGATCTTAAAAAAAAAAAAAAAAAAAAAAAAAAAAAAAATAAATAAATAATAAAAAATAATAAAAAGTTTTCTTAGAATAACAAATCAGTGTTATTATTATTAATATTTTTTTCGACAAAGATAAAAATACATTTTTTTAATTTTTTTTTTTTTTTTTCGATTTGGTAAATAACATTTTGTCTTCTATTAGCTTCTCTCGTGATTTGATTTCCAACATTCTTCTTTTTTCGAAATAATTTCTTTCTTCATCTTCATCGTAATGTTTATTAAAAATAATATCGCACTCTTTTTGACAAAATTCAAAAAGTACATATATCATAAAAAAGTACATAAATTATATAGCTTCATATTAACGAATATATATTAACAAATTTACGAGTTAGTATGTATCTCCTTCAAAGAAAAATCTTGTTACTTCCATTCAGAGTTGTGACTTAGATAAAAAACAAAATAAAAGTTAAGTAATAGAGTGTAGCATTGAGATGAATCAGATCGTTCTTCCATCACCAAAATTACCAATGAAAATAAATCAATTTGATTATCCCTGCTAATATATTAAGAATTTTTGAAGCCACAATCTCTTTTTGCACACCCTATAAAATAATATAAAACAAATACATGAAAAACCTTTTAAAAATATTATTTAAGTTCAATATTATCACCAATATTGTTAACCATATTATCAAGATTTTTTGTTTACAAATAAATAATAATAATTTACGGCAAAAGCTCAGATAGTATTTGGAAATTTTAATTAATTTGAAAAAAAAATATTTTTTTTTTTACTTAAACAGTTTTTTAAGCCTCCCGTTTTAAAGGCTCCTGAATTGGGTTTTCAATTTATTTAAGGCTTATTTCACAATAATATGGAAAATTCTGTTTCCGCTCACCTTGTTCAATCTTATCTCTGGCTTCTTCGATAGTAAAGTCTTTTAGGATCAAATGAAGTAAGGGGTAGCAATCCTGGTGTAACTTCAAATCCTCACAGAGAGCAATAATTGTCTCCAAATTCCTCTTTGGTTTCTTATCCAGACCTGAATAAAAAAGAAAATTGTTAGGACAGATAGTGGATTGAAATTAGTTAAGCTATCCGTTTGAACTAAAAATATTGTTTCCGATTATGATGTGGAATTTACAGCAGACCATTATATGAGAGTTGGCTAGTATGACGCACAAATGGGAGAATGGTCATAGCATTGAAACTTTTTTAATTACTTACTCCAAAACTCACTAAAGTTGATGGAAATATTGATTTTTAAGTCATATCTGACAATTGTGCATGTAAAAATAATATTAAGGGTGTCCCGAATTTAAATGGCAAAACTTCAGGAACTTATTGGGGACCGAAAAACTAAGACAAAAAGACCTTTAGAGATTTGCTTGTTTATGCTTAGTTTTAGAGAAAATCGCAAAAAAAGAAACAAAACAAAAATGTTATAGGTAGCGATTATCACCTTTCAAAGTTCGTCAGGCTAGGCAGTAAGGTGTGTAAACACTTAATGTTATTCGTTACATTCTTTTATTTGTTTACATTTTGGCTTCCTTCTAGGTCAGTTAGTCAGTTACTCAGATATTTTTGTGTGAATAGCATCAGCCACAATGCCGCATACATATTCTAATGTTAAATACGCAGATATGATTTTTGTGTATGGTTTCTATAACGGTAATGCTTTAGAAGCGGTGCGGGAGTATGCGCGCCGATTTCCAAATAGAAGAGTGCCTAACTGACGAGTCTCTTCGTTAACTTTTAATATACTACGAGAGACTGGGTCATTCTTAATTCCTAATGAAGGCGACCAATTCCAGGCAGCAATAAGAGCAGATTATCGGAGAAGAAATTGTGTCCAACGCCACTTCCATACCAATCCTGAGACTAGCATTCGAAGAGCATCTGTTGCATTAGCAATATCTCAGCAAGCAATATGGCGAACTTTGAAAGGTGATAATCGCTACCCATACCATCTTCAAAAAGTTCAGAATTTATTACCTCAAGATTATGTCAAGAGATTGAATTTTAGTAACTGGTTTCTTGACAAAATTTGCGATGATAATTTATTTCTATTAAAAATTATATGGACCGATGAAGCTACCTTTACAAGAGGAGGAATTGTTAATCAAAGAAATTATCATGTATGGTCTCTTTAAAATCCCAGACCTATTAGAGAGAATAGGTATCAGCATGAATTTGCTATTAACGTTTGGCTTGGAATTTGGAACGGATTACTGGTGGGACCATATTTTTTACCTGGAAGATTGAATGGTATCACTGTTCGCGCCAATCGGCTTAAATAGTAATTCAGAAAATCTGGCTAACCAAACTCGATTGGGACCAACCCGTCACTTCCGAAATTAAACTTCTCTGGAAGCAACTCACTGATCATCTTACGCAGCTTTCTTCGCTTCATTTTCCTCGTTGTTTACTGCCGGCTTCTACGTTTGGCCAAATGTCACTTGTAGGATTTGCTGATGCCTCTTCCGTCGCCTACGCCGCCGTATTATACATTTGTTTTGAGGCACCTAATTCTCCTTATTCCTTTTTTTGAAAGGCGAAAACCCGCGTAGCGCCTCTCAAAACACTCTCGATTCCTAGACTCGAGCTTTGCGCTGCCGTACTTCTTATCGATTTAGTGAAGTCAGTTCGTTCTCTCCGTTATCCTAAACCCTGGTCTAACATCCGTTTTTTTTTTTTTTTTTTCCGATTCCACCACAGTACTCGCCTGGTTGCACACGCCTCCTCATACACTTAACACCTTTGTATCTCACAGAATTGCTCACATCATGAACAATTCCCCGTCCAACTTGTCTTGGTCACATTGCCGTAGTTCGTTAAATCCTGCCGATATGGCCTCTAGGGGTCTTACCCTACTCAGTACGCGCACGCCAAGAACTTCTGTTTATGGACTTAAGGTCCTTCCCTTTTGACCAATTGTCAGGAGCAATGGCCTCCTCCCTATTCTGACGCTGACTTGAACATCACAAATGTTCTGGAGCTCAAGGTTAATACCATTTCACTCATCGCGTCACAACCTGATTTTTCCTTTGAGCAGTTTTCCTCTCGGTTTTTTTCTTTCCTTCGTTTTCAACGTACCATAGCGTGGATAAACCGTTTCATGTCTAACTGTCGATCTCGCAGAATGCCAAAGCCGGTTTTACACGGCTTCTTAACTGTCTCCGAGTTGCAAGATACCTTATTCACAATCATATTGCGTACTCAGTCCGAGCATTTTCATGATTCTCTTCTCAATATTCGTGCCGGCAAAGTCGCTTTGCAACCTGACCCCTTTCCTCGATAGCCTAGGTATTCTCAGGGTGGGCGGCCGACTTAACAACTCCAATTTAAACTACGATTCCCGTCACCCAATTTTGCTACCTAAGTCCGCTCATCTGTCTCAATTGATTTGCAAGCACTTTCAGGTTTCCTCCCTACAAGCTGGGCCTACAACTTGCCAAGCCCTCGTATGTAGCCGTTACTAGGTTATCTCATTACGTCAACTAAGGAAGGTGATCCACCGTTGTACCACTTGTATTCGTTTCGCCTCCTCATACACTTAACACCTTCGTGCCGCGTGCGGCCCAGCAGACCTTTCTTCAACACCGGGATTGATTTCGCGGGGCCATTTCTGGTGCGCGCGTCCCGACTTCGTAAATCCGCTATTGCCAAGGGTTACTTGTGCGTATTTGTGTGTTCCGCCACCAAGGCTGTGCACCTCGAATTTGCCTCTGAGCTTTCTACCGCCGTTTTTCTGGCGGCTCTAGATAGATTCGTCGCGCGCCGAGGTCTTCCGCATTTCATCCTATCTGACCAGGGGCGTAATTTTGTAATTGAAAGACGTGCAGCACTTCCTCCGCACTCATCATGAGGAAATTTCGAATGTCTTGTCGAGCATAGAGATAAGATGCGTATTCAACCCTCCTTCAGCCCCCAATTTCGGTGGTCTGTGGGAAGCCGCAGTTAAATCCGCAAAAACTTTATTATATCGGTTATCCACCGAAGTTTTGTTCACCTTCGAAGAGTATACCACCCTCTTCGCTCCGATCAAGGCTATTCTAAACAGCCGTCCTATCTGTTCGTTGCCTTCTGCCCCCGCTGAAGCCGCTGCATGCCTGAGTCCGGGGCACTTCCTCATTGAGGATCCCCTGTTATCCATTTCCAAAATTCCTATCTCTGAGGATCATCATTTAACATCTAGATGGAAGATCATCTCCCAGTATTTTTAGCGTCGGTGGTCAAGGGAGTACTTGAACTCGCTGATGCAGCGTACTAAGTGGACCGCAATGTCCAAACCGATAAAAGAGAGCGATGTTGTTGTGATCAAGGGTATGAATAGCTCTCCCCTCTCCTGGCCTATAGCTCGCATTTCCGAACTCAAGCCTAGGTTTGATGGTGTATCTCGTGTGGCCACCCTTGAGACCTCTAACGGCACTCTCACCAGACTCGGGAACAAGCTCATTCCGGTTCCGGAATGACGTCCTTTTACTTTGTATAATTTTCCAACAGTTTTTCTCCTTTTTGTTCTTTATTTTGTATAATTGTTTACCCAGGAGCACTGTTTTATTTTCTTTACATTATATTATTGTTGCTCCGTTGGACTGTTTTCTTTTCTTTGCATTGTTTAATTGTGCTCCCATTCATGTTATAATATTTTTACTTTTTTGTCTTTGTCTTACTCTTTACTCAAGTTGAACTTCCTCTCCTTTCCCACCATTTTCATTGTATAACTTTTTGGGAATAAAATTGGGCATCGTCCCAATTTTGGTGGGCGGTGTGTTCGCGCCAATCGGCGCTTTTGTGAAGGGGGTGAAAGGAGAAAAAGTGTAATATATCGTACATAGTCACGCACTCTATAAAATTACTAGATAACTGCCCTTATCTGCCTTAATCCCTACATGAATATACCTCACTCTTCTGCTGTCTGCTTTCCTGTATGCACATTATTAAGACCCTATGGTCTTCCTGCGTTTTTCATACCCAAGACTAATATTAGCTTTCCCAAAGTTTTTTCTTTCTTAAAGTGTTTTATTGTTTCCTATGACATTTAATATAGACTTAATATTCCCATTAATGAGTGGTGATTTAAGAGGAGGATATCCTGATCAAGTTTTACAGTCTGCGAGAATCGTTTGCCTGCCCGAGACTCTTTTGGAGGCCTCCAAGACTCGGAACTACGTCCGCCGCTTCAGCCAGGTGAGTGGTTTTTACTGTAATATCTGGTTGGGTTACCTTCTGATTAAGATTTCCCCAAGACTGCGAGCACTCGCTTTTATACTTTTAATTACAGCCCATTTTCTAGAGTCGCATCGGAAAATATCAGTATCTTTCCTAAACAGTATCACATTTACACATTTTTTGGAGAACGACTTTTCTAATTATTTAGATGACATTCCCTTACAGCAGCGGATTGAAATGTGGTTCCAACTCGATGGATGTCCAGCTCATTATAGCCGAGTTGCTCGAGCTTGGCTGGATAAAAATTATCCACAACGATGGATTGGACGTGGAGGAGTTGTACCTTGGCCACCCAGATCACCTGATATGACACCCATGGATTTCTTCGTATGGGGAACCTTGAAGCAGAAAGTTTATAAGAGAGTAATTAAGAGACCGAATCATAGATGCAGTACACCAAATATCATCAGAACAATGTTTAGCTGCAATTTATCAAGTGAGTGCCAGATGTAATGCTTGCATTGGTGCAAGAGGACAATATTTTGAGCAATATTTACATTAAAAAGAACATAACATAAATATAAAAGTAAATAAATAAGTATAAAAATGAAAACTTGTTTTGTTTCTTTTTTTTGTGATTTTCTCTAAAACTAAGCAAAAACGAGCAAATCTCTAAAGGACGTTTTGTCTTAGTTTTTTGGTCCCCTATAAGTTCCTGAAGTTTTGCCATTTAAATTCGGACACCCTGTATAAAAAAGGAATTTAAAGGTTCCGAGGTTACCTCTTTGCGGCATATTATCCCAAGGTGTGGGTAATATGACGCAGGGCAAAAACGTAACGGCCTAGTGCGCGATGGGGTTTAGGGAAAATGTCAAAATAGTTTAATTTAATTTCTTACAATTTAAACGCTAGAGGTGCAACGTGACACGAGCGGCATTTTACCCTATCGGATCTGCGTCATATTAGCCGCTTTGAAAGGTTTGATAACACCAAGGAACTTAAAAGCTATGATACTTGCAAATAACACCGAAAGGTAGGGAAAAAAATGCGTAACTTCAGTTTAATTGTTAAATTATAACTCAAGTTTTGGTCACTTGATGTTATATTTAACAATCATTCTATTGAGATAAAATAACATGGGAGCTACTGCATTGAATGTTTACACAAAACTGAACGAGGCTGCACACGCACAGAGGAGAAATGTTTTTGTCCATGAATCCCGTTATTGGTCGCTAGGTGGCAGCACATTTTTAGTCGCTCTAAATATCAAAGTTACTCCCATACAGCCCTGCGTCATATTACCCTCCCCTACCCTTTACCAATGCATTAAGGAGCGGTTGGTAAAACCTTTAGGAACATTGCCATAGTGAAATCATAATTTTATACAAATTAAATTTAATTTATTACTATCTGAGTATCTTACTAATTCAGGAAAATGGTTCTTATTTTACTGTATCGAAAAACTGTGATGAAAATATATAACAAAATTCGCACCTGTGAGTATAACCACTACACCTGTTATACCTGTGAGTATAACCACTGAAGTTTCTAAAGAAAATTGTTTATACAACACTGCAGGATATAGAATGTTGCGGGGTCATGTCCAAGTACTTTGCGGGGAGATAATCTGTGAATTCGTCCTAGTTTACTCGTCCTGATAATTTAATAGGGCTCATAATTATCAGAGATTATTATGGAAGGGCTTTGGTGGTGGCTGAGGAGGAGGATATACAGAAAGTTATTATTATACATTCTTTAAAGAGTTTAATAAAATCATTCAAATGATGTTCAAATGAACTGCAACTTTTCGTAACAACATAATTTAAATTTTACAATAAATTACCAGCTCCGTGCACAATAATGGCTACAATTTTTTTTTCTTTATTAATAGATGAAATTGTCAAACCTAAAAATGACAATCACTGTATTTTATGGATTAAAAAAATTGATGAGATTTTGACATGTTATATATGATAAGGAGTATTACCCAGTGATAGTTCCATCCCTTTTGTTAACAATATTTCATGTCATTCAACGTTCTACCGATCTTTTATGAGCTTATAGGGATGACCTAGAACTCTGTTGCGAAATATTCTGTAGTAGTTGTGTGTTCTTTTATGGTCTCTGATCAAGGTGTCTCTTTGATTGTACTTACTATGTTTGCCTGAAAGGGGGTAGCGGGATAAGATAGGTCTGGCGGGGCCCACGGATTTTATTCAGGCAACCCAAAAACCTTGAAGAAGGCCAAAACAGAAAATTTTTGAGATTTTTTCCGACTCCTCATTCCCTCCCTGAAACCCCATAAGGGGAAAAAGCCTGCTTTTTGATATTTGAATTTTTTTCGAGAGTTCATATTAATTTTTAAGCAGTTCCAACGCAAGTAAAATTTTGTTTGGGATGTGTAGATGTTCCCCTAATTTTTTCAGATTTTATCATTGAATGAAACATAGCTTAGTATCCAAAAATAACGTAAATAATCGGGATATTACAGTAAAAACTCTATGGTATTTTGGTGCAAACTCAATGAAAAAGAACGGCCTAAATAGCATTGAAAGATACACTCTTCCTCTTCAAAATGGTGCCGATAAACTTGAATTTGGTTGCTTGTAGTCCGCGACAAATCGATTTGAGTAAAACGTAAATTTTAAATTATGCAATTTAGGCCTACGAGTTGGCTTCTACTTCTGAAGTAATGACTTTATTCTGCCCGGTGTCATATCTTAACAGTATATTCCATTTCACGCATCTTTCATCATGTTCATGTTTTCGTTTTTTTGGAGGCATTTCGGTGTAAGCTGAAAAAAATATCAAATTAACGTTCTCGAAAAAGTCAAACTAAAGAAATGTAATATGACGCTTCACAATACTAAACATTTTAATACTAAATAAACTCAACAGGGTAACGTAAATATATCATGAAAAAGGTACTCTCGGTTCTGTTAACTCGTGTTTACTTGAAAACGCGACAATGCCTCGTTGTCGCCCGCCCTTTATCGCATGCCGTGCGTGTTTTGTCCGTTGTTGCTAGTGTTGCGTTTAGACGTGTTCATCGTCGTACTGTCGCGCATTTCTTATACACGTTTATTTGGCGTTTTCAAGTAAACACGAGTTAACAGAACCGAGAGTACCTTTTTCATAATATATTTACGTTACCCTGCTGAGTTTATTTAGTATTAAAATGTTTAGTATTGTGAAGCGTCATATTACATTTCTTTAGTTTGACTTTTTCGAGAACGTTAATTTGATATTTTATAAATGTAATATAACGCTTCACAATACTAAACATTTTAATACTAAATAAACTCAACAGGGTAACGTAAATATATTATGAAAAAGGTACTCTCGGTTCTGTTAACTCGTGTTTACTTGAAAACGCTAAATAAACGTGTATAATAAATGCGCGACAGTACGACGATGAACACGTCTAAACGCAACACTAGCAACAACGGACAAAACACGCACGGCATGCGATAAAGGGCGGGCGACAACGAGGCATTGTCGCGTTTTCAAGTAAACACGAGTTAACAGAACCGAGAGTACCATTTTCATGATATATTTACGTTACCCTGTTGAGTTTATTTAGTATTAAAATGTTTAGTATTGTGAAGCGTCATATTACATTTCTTTAGTTTGACTTTTTCGAGAACGTTAATTTGATATTTTTTTCAGCTTACACCGAAATGCCTCCAAAAAAACGAAAACATGAACATGATGAAAGATGCGTGAAATGGAATATACTGTTAAGATATGACACCGGGCAGAATAAAGTCATTACTTCAGAAGTAGAAGCCAACTCGTTATCGGTGGAGCTGGACTAAGAAGTAGATGTAGGAAACGTTCTGTGCGGAAAATATCGTCGTTCAACTCGTCTAGTCATAAATAAAGCATTTTTGTTGATTATTTATCAAAAATTAGAAATATAACAATTTTATCACTTGTTGACAGCTGTCAATTGTCAAAATATATTTTTGACGCCAAATTCGTGATCAGCGACCTCAAAAACCCCTTTATGAACTATATTTTATATTTTTAATTAAATATTGACTTATTCTGTAGGCCTAAATTGCATAATTTAAAATTTACGTTTTACTCAAATCGATTTTTCGCGGACTACAAGCAACCAAATTCAAGTTTATCGGCACCATTTTGAAGAGGAAGAGTGTATCTTTCAATGCTATTTAGGCCGTTCTTTTTCATTGAGTCTGCACCAAAATACCATAGAATTTTTACTTTAATATCCCGATTTTTTACGTTATTTTTGGATATTAAGCTATGTTTCATTCAATGATAAAATCTGAAAAAATTAGGGGAACATCTACACATCCCAAACAAAATTTTACTTGCGTTGGAACTGCTTAAAAATTAATATGAACTCTCGAAAAAAATTCAAATATCAAAAAGCAGGCTTTTTCCCCTTATGGGGTTTCAGGGATGGGGGGTCGGAAAAAATCTCAAAAATTTTCTGTTTTGGCCTTCTTCAAGGTTTTCGGGTTGCCTGAATAAAATCCGTGGGGGCCGCCAGACCTATCTTATCCCGCTACCCCCTTTTGTAGTTTCTGTAAATGCATCGTTTTCCTCAGTTCCGTATAATTTTAAGGAATAAGTCGAAAAAGGATTTAGTAACTGTGAGTATTGATTTTTCGTCTTTAGTCTAATTTAGAATGTCGTCGAATAAGTACCCTTAGGCATTTAATAATTGTTTTACGTTTGGCCAAGATGTGTGGGCATCATGCCATCTTTCGGTCAAGCATTAGTACTAAGTGACATAGTATGTAAGATTGCGGCATTCGTTAGTTTTTGATAAATACGTGGGGGGGGGGGGAGTATGTCTTTCTTCGAAGTGAAAATGTAATGTGATGAGATATCTTGTTATTTTTCATCGTTTGCACCAGTTATTTAATGCAGGTTATGTTGTAAAGTATTAGGGGCTTGCGTGGGATCTCGGTGCCTCGTAATAATAGAAGTATCGTAATTTTGATTAAAGTCCGCGAAACACCCACGCCAGCCCACTTAGCATATCAAAAATGTCATGTTTTGCCAAAACATACATATTTAGTGTGCTAGCATGGATATTACACGGGATATAATTAAAAGTTGTAGATAGGACCTAATAGATAATTTAAGTAGCTTTAAAATGAAATAAGGCAATTTGGGATTGGACAAATTGTTTAGGAGTTATAGAGAAAATAAGCCAAAAAAAAACTATAATTTTATAACAGTTTGCAGTTGTTACCGTGCAGGCAAGGGTATTACACGGAATTTTATAACATTTGATATATAGGATCTAATAGCAAATTTATAAGATATAAGAAGCTATAAGATGAAGAAAAGAAATTCGGAATTGAACAAATATTTTCAAAGTTATGATGATAAATGTTCCGAAAAAATAAGGATTTCACAACGGCACGCGGAATTCAGCGAGGTGGAAAGGATATTTCACGGAACGTAATTAAAACTAAATACATGGTATCTGATAAAAAAAATTTAAACAGCTTTAAGATGAAAAAAAGAAATTCGACAAATAGTTTCGGAGTTATAGCCAAAAGAGTACCGACAAACGTGTTTTTGATGAAAAGTGTGACTACTATAATAAGCATATTAGGCTTAACGACAATAATTTTATTTTTAGCAATAAGTATTCAATTAATAATAATAAACTATTCATTTGTAACAATAAACATTGGAATTTCAACAATTAATATATAAATTTTAACAAAAAAAACCTGTTTTTTTTTTACATTTTCTATATCCCCCCCCCCCACTATATCTTCTTAAGCATTGATCCCAGAAAATAAATGTATAGAACTTTTTTTGTAAAAAATATTATTTATAAAAATAATTTTATTTAAATTAATTTAGTACATAAACATATTTTCGCTAGAGGCAAGAGTTTTCGAGTTATTAACGAAAAACTGAAAAAACCAACATTTAGAGCGTCCCCCCACCATTAGCTTCACCCCTACCCCCCCCCCCCCCCCCCTCCCAGTACTTTTAGTATGTTGTTAAGGACAAATAGAAGCAGCATTGAAGAAGGTATTTCTGTCTTGGAGGCGATCACATCTGGTTGTAGGAATGTGATCTTATCCTCGGATACAACGCTTGGAACACGGTTTGGGACTCTAACCGAACAGACAGACGAGGGGCTAAGCTAGGTGAGTTTATAGTAAGGAGCTAGTTGTACTTAATAGCGTCTCTTCCATTCCCACTTTTTCAGGGCCAATGAGTGAAAGTTCGATTGATGTGACGTTGGCATTGCCGACATTAGTAGGGCACATAGTTGACTGGACCCTCCTGAAAAGTCCTGGAATTTCGCCTAGTACAGGCTATGGCAGGTTATCAAGTCATAGAAAAGGGTTACGTAACCCAAAGGAACGACTAGAGCGTCTTTCGATACATGCTGGAGGGAGAAATCGCCGATGAAGATTGGAAAATGTCAGTATCGGGAAGTGCCGATGAGTTGGACTATAGAGTTTCAAAAATAACTAATGCCATTCTTGACGCCACTGAAAATTCTTTCCAACGTCGAAGGGCCAGAGCTACTGGTTCCATGGTGGGCAACGGCCTTAACAACAGTGAAGAGAGAAGTGTACAAGGCACGGCGGTTATACTAGAGATGCAGATGTTACGAGGCACAATGGGGTGCCACTCTTGTGGGACGATGGTGGTATATCTCTATACGAGATATAATATCTCTATTATAGGACGATGTGTATATGATTCTGTATGATGGAAGTAAGATTCTGAGAATGGCAGCCTCAAAGACACAGGCCATGCTACTAAGAGGAAAGACGGAGAGGCCACATCCAACAAACATATGTAATCGAAGGTATCAATAATCGTCCCAGTGAGGAAGTCACTTATGTTGGGATAAGAATCGAAAGAGGATATAATGTGACCACTCATTTGGAATAGGGTGGCACTAGCCTTAAACGGTCTTAGCCATGTCGGGGGTGAATTTTGGGGCCTTTGATACCCAGCAACAATTACGATTTATAATGGGGTTATTCTTGGTATTCTGAGATACACAGCTCCCACCTGGTTCCAGAATCTCTCACGACGGCAGAAAAGCAAGTTGACGACCATCTCTCATGTGTCTCATGAGGCTTTACAAGTATTAGCGGGAGGAATACCTATTGATCTCTTCTTACGAGAAGGGGTATTCAAGGATAAATTTAAGAGGGGAAACTCAGTTGGTCTTCCAGAAAATTTACGGCTGAGACTTACAGCGTAGCCTAGAAAATGGTGGAAACTTCGAAAGGTGCTACCTTGAGAAAATACTTTCCCTCCGTGCACATCCATCTCATGTGAAATAGTAACTAATATGGAGGAATCCATAAACAAGTAGATAATGCAAATTTGATAAAACAGTAGGAAAAACTAAAAAAAAAAACCTACTCAACAAAATAAAAATACTAGTTCAGTTTACAATTATAGTTAATTTTATGAATTATAATAAATCATATTTAAATTATAATCTAATCCAAGTAATAAAGATGATAATACACAACTAATAATTACAAAATATAAACAAAATGATAATAAGACTACTTTTGTGATATAATACAAAATCAAACTTTTATTTATAACTTTATGGTGTAAAAATGTTTACACTACTCTAATTTATATACTATTTTGTAATTTATAGAAATTAGTTTTTTTTTTTTTAGTCTTTAAGTAATATGTGTTATGTCTCCGTTTGTGTTTTGTATCTTTTTAGAGTTTTCTTGTTTTAATTACCTATTTATTGGATATATGGGTTTTCAGATAAGGCAGTTGATATAAAAAATGAGTTTGTTTGGTACTGAATGTGTAGTTTGATTGTAAGTAGCTTGAGATCTGAGAGCATAGTGGCAATTCTTGTGTATTTGGGGTTATGTAAATTCACCCCCGACATGGCTAAGACCGTTTAAGGCTAGTGCCACCCCATTCCAAATGAGTGGTCACATTATATCCTCTTTCGATTCTTATCCCAACATAAGTGACTTCCTCACTGGGACGATTATTGATACCTTCGATTACATATGTTTGTTGGATGTGGCCTCTCCGTCTTTCCTCTTAGTAGCATGGCCTGTGTCTTTGAGGCTGCCATTCTCAGAATCTTACTTCCATCATACAGAATCATATACACATCGTCCTATAATAGAGATATTATATCTCGTATAGAGATATACCACCATCGTCCCACAAGAGTGGCACCCCATTGTGCCTCGTAACATCTGCATCTCTAGTATAACCGCCGTGCCTTGTACACTTCTCTCTTCACTGTTGTTAAGGCCGTTGCCCACCATGGAACCAGTAGCTCTGGCCCTTCGACGTTGGAAAGAATTTTCAGTGGCGTCAAGAATGGCATTAGTTATTTTTGAAACTCTATAGTCCAACTCATCGGCACTTCCCGATACTGACATTTTCCAATCTTCATCGGCGATTTCTCCCTCCAGCATGTATCGAAAGACGCTCTAGTCGTTCCTTTGGGTTACGTAACCCTTTTCTATGACTTGATAACCTGCCATAGCCTGTACTAGGCGAAATTCCAGGACTTTTCAGGAGGGTCCAGTCAACTATGTGCCCTACTAATGTCGGCAATGCCAACGTCACATCAATCGAACTTTCACTCATTGGCCCTGAAAAAGTGGGAATGGAAGAGACGCTATTAAGTACAACTAGCTCCTTACTATAAACTCACCTAGCTTAGCCCCTCGTCTGTCTGTTCGGTTAGAGTCCCAAACCGTGTTCCAAGCGTTGGTATCCGAGGATAAGATCACATTCCTACAACCAGATGTGATCGCCTCCAAGACAGAAATACCTTCTTCAATGCTGCTTCTATTTGGCAGGTAAGCCGAAATCACCGTGAAAGATACATTGCCCCACATTACGTAGAATGCGACACAATCAGCCGTAGAATATTGCCTTAGATACATTATATCAAAAATTTTATTGTTAACCACTATTGCAGCATTAGGCCTCCTCTCTCCACTGCTTAGAGCTATAACTCTAGACGTGAGATCAAATCCCGTGATCAAGTTCCGATGGTTGGTCGATTCCTGAATTGCCATGATGTCGTAGTGTCGAAAAAGAACTCGCAAATCGTCTACCACTACTCTTCTGCGAACCATTCTATTATATTCATAATAGGTTCGTTTCGTCACTTCTTCGCACAGCGTTAAGTGTACAGGGCACTCCATACTGCCGGCCTTGTGCTTTGTTCTACTGAGATCAGCATTCGCCCGTTTACAATTAATGTAGATTGGGTCAGCCATTGCTTTCTTTCATCTCGGACCTTCTTTCATTAGATGGCCACTTGCTGCGCCCTAAATGAAAACCACTGAGTATGCAGTGAAAGTGGTCTTAGTGTGTTCATGGGACATAGCGCAGCGAAGGGCGTCCAGGTAGTCTTTAAATGTCATTGACCACCACCGTCCACTAAACTTTCTATTTCCAACAGCTAAAAACGGATCATTGGGTGTACTTTCAATATACAATTCTTAGTTAAGCCGTTCCTAGCGGCTGAGGAGAATAGTGGACAGAGATCTTCAATAACCAGGAGAGTTAGAACTAATTTTTCAGGTATTTTTTGCCATAGAAACCTCAATAAGTTTACTGAGCCCCATCCGTGAGGCACACCCCTTACCTCAAATTTAGTTTTTTTTCTCAGTGCTATCTTAGCTTGCGAGTTTTGACGCAACTCCTGCCATTTAATAGTTGCATGGGATTCGTCTTCTAACCGAACTAGAATCGAGCCCGCCTTGGTCGCTCTAATAATGGAAGCGTTTACAACTAAATTTGTGGGCGATGGAATCCCATTTATGATATCCACAGGGCTTTTCTCCTAGCCACTGATTGTTAAGTAAGCTGGTCTTGAAGTCTTTACGGGACGGCTTCAATGGCAGTGATTTAACAATATCTGCCAATGTCTTGGGTTTATTCTTTGGCAGAGATTTATCAGGTGGAGAAATCTGGACTATATTTTCTTCAATTTCTCTCCGGTCTTCATCAATTTTCTTTTCTAGCGATTTATTCTTTCTTCTATTTTTTTGCTCTTGTAAATCTCAAAAGTTTCAGCTTCCTTTAGATTATTATCTTCAATGATCGGCAGTTGTTTCTGTTCTGTGGAGTCGGCCTTGGCAAGTGGTGGGCAGGAGGTGTCCATGTTTACCCCTGTGTGGCTTTGAATAACCCTTGGATGCGATCTTTCCATGATTTTATTTATTATAGTATTATGATATTAAGCTAAGGAGACTGCAATTTTTTCTTTACCACTCTTTGAACAAGTACCAAAACTGAATCCCCTTTGTTATTCTATTCGTATTTTGACATCGAAGTTGAAGATTTCCAAAATACCTATTAATCGATCAATGTTTTCATTGATATGCTTTCTGGTTACGTTATTCATCTTTTAATCAAAATTTTGAATGAATATACGTAGGTTTTCTTGAATTTCCTTTGCTTCAAGCATACAGCTATCACTAAAGATTTCTCCATTTTTTTCTTCAACATCAGACCCGTTCCTAGGTCTTTTAGCAGATGGGCGTGGGTCCTTAAGGATTGCTCTTCAAGGAGGATCCTCCTTAATTTTTTGAAAGGTCAATCTCTGTTAACCTCTGATCTTGTGTAACCTAACCATAACGGTTTGACCTAATTTAACTAAAATTCGCTTAAAACGACAAAAATATGTCTTAATGTTATTGAAACTTTAAACAATAACCATGAACAATTAATGAACATAAAAAAAAGACACAAACAAAACACAGAAAACAGGATTCAATAACACAAAAGACAACAGCACGAAAATCAGTCCAGGGTGGACCTTGGCCTCTGGCACAGTTCTGCTCCATTCGCTCCTATCCAGCCAGAGCCCTACTCAGCCAGTCAGTAAGTCCAAGTAACCTCATATTTCCCTCAACATCCTTTTGCCAGGACTTTCTGGGGGGTCCTCTCTTTCTTTTTCCTGGGAAGCTCTCTATCTCATAATCCTCTTTACCATTCTCTCACTGGTCATCCTTTCGATGTGTCTAAGCCAGCTTATTCTTCTTAATTTTATAAACAACACAATATCCGCATGTTTGATTAATTCGTACAGATGGGACCATATATTCGACTTATTATTTTCTTCACGAAGACTCGGGCAGCTTGTTGGTCAATTTTTTTGAGTGTTCAAGTTTCAGTACCATAACAAACTATGGGCCTAATCAACGATCAATAGAGATTTCATTTAGTGCATTTAGACAGCAGAGACGATTTCATCAAGTTTACAAGGCCAAAGTACACTTTATTGTCATTCATTATTCTTTTCTCGATCTCATCACTGACCCTATTCGCAGAATTAATTTCAGTGCCTAGGTAAATGATCAACCGCTTCAAAGTTGTACTCGTAATTATAATATTAAAAGGTACGCGGACTTCTTCTTGATTTGGAAGTTTACGTAATTAATATTTCGTTATAGACTTATTAATTTTAGAACTAACTCTTTCTACCTTTCACTAACCAACTTTTTTATTTATGTATATATATTTAGCTATAACAATCAAAACAATGTTTATCAATGTTTACGGAATAATTTGAAACGGAGTCTCACTGATTATTCTTTCAGATTTACGAAGAGCAATAGGAGGATTAGGATTTACAGTCCTTCAAATCCATTGCGAATGATTGAATATCGATATGGAAATAGAAAATGGAGGAAATAGGAGGAAAAGCGAGATTTTTGGAATAAAGGCTTTCCTCCTTTTTAGGTATGGTTGAATTTTTCTTAGCTTTAGCGATCACTAATATATACTTTTATAAACACGTATTTTACGTTTAAATGTCTCATGAATCAAGCTGACTTTTGTGCTCAAAAGGGGGTAGACCTCGTAAAATGGCTTTCTCATACCGATACTAGAAAACAAAAAACTGTTTTTATGGTCCCCACATTGTCGGTCTTGGGACAACTCTGCCGCCCTTTGTTGTGTAGTAGACATTATTGTTTCAGAAGTATGGATGGTCGCTTTTGTTAATTGTTTATTGGACAAATTGTATTTTTAAAGTATTGTTTAGAGTTCTGCGCCTGCGCTTGATAGTTAATGTAGCTTACGTATCGTCTCTTTTATTTATCTCTTTTTTATTGTAATTTACAGCATTTTACAGTGTGAACTGTTGTGGATCAACAGTGGAAAAGAAGGACGAAGCATCGGACTTGTTATTACTGTGAGTAATTTCATATTTACTAGCAAGTGAATAAAACAGTGTATATCATAACCTACGAACATATCGTATTAACGGCTGGCCACCTGAGCAGTGATAAGCACGGCCCCCCGCCCTGCCTACGGTCTCCAGTACCTACCTGACAGCGGTAGGGACTGTTGCGTCTCTTCACTGAATTCAGGGTCAAGTTCAAAAGACGCGGAAAGTATTATTCTTATTATTTTTTTTTTATTTACTCCTCCTGAAATGCAAGTATGAGGTATTACCACATGGTAATGTCAAGTAAAAACAAAAGAAGTCGGTTCCTAGAGTCCAAACCTAGTGCCACAAAACCAAGATCTAGAAAACAAAAGAGAGCCACGCCCCCTTCTACACCTAACAACAATCAAGAACCACAGCCAGGACCTTCATCTCAAGCAGTTGAAGATGAATCCCCATTTTTTACTCCAAACCCGTTCGAACCTCTTAAAAACTCTCAAACTGAAGAAATGGAAACAACAGTTAGCGAAAAGATACCACGCCCCCCACCAATCTACATCAGAAATATCAGAAGCATCCAACTCTTTAGCGATCAAATAAATAAAATTATAGGCCCAGAAGCCTACTCATGTGTAAATAGAACAAATGACACCAAATTACAACCTGATACACCTGAGGCCTACCGTGCAATAGTCAACTTATCAGCTCAAGAACGAAAAATCAATTAGAATTGTAATTCGGCGCCTTAACCACACTACTCCAGCAGACATTATAGAAGAAGAGCTTACTTCTATGGGTTTTAAAGTTCGTCAAATTATAAATGTGGTCAAGGATAACAAAATGAATCCTGGAACGGGTAACAAAATACCCTTGCCATTATTTTTTGTTGACCTCGAGCCAACTCCAGGAGTAGAAAAAATTTATGATGTAAAGCGGCTCTATTATACAAATGTGATTATAGAGAAACCGTATCCAAAAAGGGGCATTGTTCAATGTCACAACTGTCAAGCGTATGGACACACTAAGCGCTATTGTCATCATATGCCTAGATGTGTGAGGTGCGGCGATCCACACAAAACCGAAGATTGCAGCAAGCCTCGTGATAATCCAGCTGTATGCGCTCTATGCCACCAGGGCCATCCGGCGAACTATAAAGGGTGTGAAACCTACAAGAAGCTCAAGGCTCGCTTCCAACCAGCTCAAGGAAGGAATGAAGAAGTGAGTCACTACTACTAGTACTAGTACGATGGGTGGCAGAGAGCTACCTACTGGAACAGGGGCCATGCCACGACCCCAGCCTCAAAACATTTATCACGAACCCCAAAATCCAATCCATAACCAAATCCCTCAGCCTCAAACTCAGCCCCCTGAAAATCCTATAATCCAGCCCATTAAAAACAACACACCCACAGTTCCTCAAATTCCACCTCCTCCCAATGCTACTGATATCTCATCTATACTAAACTCTTTCCTCTCGGAATTCCGATCCATGATCACACCTCTCATATCACTCTTAACTAGTGCACTATCCAAGATTATCATCCCCGCCTAAAGAAATCCCTAAATGAAACCTTCCCTATCCATTCTCCTTTGGAATGCGAATGGTATTCGGAATCATACTGACGAATTGACAGCACTACTACACGACAGTAATATTGATATAGCCCTAATTACAGAAACTCGACTAACTAGTAACAGAACATTCAAAATAGCACAATACGAAACCTATCGGACGGATCACCCGGACGGAAGAGCTCATGCTGGTACAGCCGTCATCATCCATAATTCCCTCTCCCATTATTTATTACCTTTACCAAATCATAATTTCCTACAAACAACGGCAGTTGTTATCAAAACCTTCCCTTTCCCACTGACAATAGCTGCAGCTTGTTGTCCTCCTGGAAAAACAGTCTCCTTCACCCAGTTCAGTTCCCTCCTTGATTCACTTGGAAACCACTTCCTTCTAGGTGCAGACCTTGATGCCAAACACCAACAGTGGGGTGCCAGAATCACCAACTCCCGTGGCCGAACTCAACTGTCGGCACTTAATTCCAACCATTGCCACTACATTTCTCCCTGTTCTCCTACCTACTGGCCGACAGATCCCACTCGTAATCCTGACCTCCTTGATTTCTTCATTCATACAGGTTTAGGTGCTATTAATCATTCCACCATACGCTTAGACAACCTCTCCTCTGATCACAGTCCTTTAATCCTTACCTCATCCTTATTACCGATACCCAAACTTCCTCCCTCATCATTTATTAGAGGAATAGAATCCCCAATAAACTGGAACCTTTTCCGACAAATATTAACTGATTCCATAGACCTCATAGTATCCTTGAAAACATCCTAAGAACTAGATGATGCAGCCAACTCCTTTACGAATTTAATTCAACAAGCAGCTTGGAATGCATCTTTTCCTCAACCATCCTATATCAATCGTAATAAAAATCCTTTACCACAAGAACTAATAGACCTTATCCAAACCAAACGTCATTCTAGATCCCTATGGCAAATAACCAGGCATCCTGACGATCGGAGAACATATAACCACTACACAAAATTAGTTAAAAAGAAATTGGCTTCCTTTAGATCCCAATCCTACAACTCCTATCTTTCCTCCCTCTCTACCTCAGACAATTCTCTCTGGAATGCTACAAAAAAAATCCTGAAATATCACAATATTTCCCATCCTCTCCGACGTGAAGATCGATCCTGGGCTACCACAGATGAGAACAGAGCAGAAGAATTTGCCAAGCACCTCTCCAGCACATTTATTCCCCATTCCGAACAAATCACCTCCCCACTATTAATGTTCAACAATTCCTCACTTCACCAATTCCTCTCTCCTTGTCTCCTAAAGCAGTTAACCCCTCTGAGGTCAAATTCCTATTAAAAAAATTGAAAACCCACAAATCACCTGGATATGATCCGATTACCACCCAAATCCTCCGACAACTCCCTCAAAAAGCGATCCTCTTCCTTACTTAAATATACAACTGTATACTTCTCACGACCCACTTTCCTCTGATATGGAAACACTCCATCATCATCCTTTTCTTAAAACCAGGTAAACCTCCCAACAAAATCTTATCATATAGACCTATAAGTCTACTTCCCATCCTTTCAAAAATCTTTGAAAAAATCCTTCTAAAACGTATCCTACCCGTACTCGAATTCCAAAGCATCCCTTCTCATCAATTTGGATTCCGGACTGGTCACTTCACTGTTCAACAAGGCCTTCGTGTTGTTGATCATATATCCTCTGCCCTTGAAAACAAGCAGTATAGCACTGGTGTATTTCTAGCGCAAGCTTTCGACCGGGTGTGGCACCAGGGTTTGCTCTTCAAGCTCAAGACCCATTTACCCCAATCCCTATACCTAGTCCTACGATCCTATCTCTCAAATCGTTCGAGTCAGCTGTGGCTCAGAGTTCTCCAACTGTTATCCTATTGATATACTGGAGTGCCACAAGGTAGCGTCCTAGGTCCCGTCCTCTATAATCTCTTCACTGCCGATATACCAACCAATCCTAATACCTTTTTAGCCACATTCGCAGATGATACTGCTATCCTATCATCCCATCCAGATCCTAAACTTGCTTCCCTCAACCTCCAAAGACATCTTCTACAGATTGAAGCTTGGTGCAGCAAGTGGAGAATAAAAATTAATGAAGCCAAATGCAGTCATATAACTTTTACCCTTCGCCGGAAATCCTGTCCACCCATCCGTTTCAATAATATTCCCATACCTATATCCGACACAGTACGCTACCTTGGCTTTCATCTTGACAAAAGACTGACTTGGAACCCTCACACTAGACTCAAAAGACAAGAACTCAATAGGAGATTCAGCCAACTTTACAGACTACTAGGCAGGAATTCTCACATTTCAGTCGACAACAAACTCCTAACATATAAAACAATCTTAAAACCAATTTGGACCTACGGACTTATGTTACAAACAAAACCCTACACGATGACCTAAAAATACCTTTTGTCCTTGATCTCATTCCTTCAAAATTCACGAAATTTCATCAAAATCTATCCCATCATCCCAATCCTCTAGCCCAATCCCTATCCAGTCTTAACCATCCCTATAACCCTCCCAGAAGGTTGAAACGGCAATGGCCCCGAGACCTTTTGTAATATAATATTATGCTGGAGTCCTGGTACTGACCAGCTTCTCTACTCATGCCCAGAGCATATGTGGCTATAGCGCTCCCACTCAGCCTCCACTGGATATTACCAGTGATGCAGCTGAGAGAGCAGCGCTGGGATCTCTACGGATCTGGCCTAGACTCCCAATAAGATGGGGAATAGGCTCGATTCGAGGTTCCTCAGGCTGAGTGTGTCTGTTTTGTACATACAGTAAGAATGTATTTTATTATTTTTATTTTTTAAATTTTATTATTTTTTTTATATATTATATTTTTGTTACTTGATTCTTATTATTTCATTTTTATTCTTGATGATTGAATTATTAGTTTTATTTTTTTATAATTACTTGTTTTTATTTTTATCTTTTATTATCATTATTTTGTGTGTATGAATACTTGTATATATTGTATGAATGAATGAATACATCTTTAGCACTGTTACTATAATACCTATTGCCCTTAATTGAGGCAGATTGTACATATATTTCAATAAAAAAAAAAAAAAAGTATTGTTTATGTATATAGAACCGTTGAACAACCAATAATTATAATATTTTTTTCAGATTAATGATGATTTCAATAATTGTTTTATTTTACTCTTTTATTAATGGAAATTTACAACTGTATTAAACATCATAATGAAAAATAATGACATGCTGAAAACTTGTAGAAGAACTACCCATTGGTATTACGCAAATGAAATATTTATAAAAGTAGAAGATCCCGAGGATTGCCTGTAATGGAATGGGAAGCAAGTTGTGCAACAAGTGGATTAAGATGAGGTGTAAGTTTATTATATGAAGGAATGAAATCTGGTTCGTATCTAATCGGCAACATATGGGATATTAAGGTCATTGTGGATCAGTTCATTTGTGACAAAGTAAGGTGCATGAAGGATTTTTCGAAGGATTTTGGATTGGAGTGATTGGATGCGGAAAGAATTCGGAGGTTTGGTGGATCCCCATAACTCTATACCGTAAGTCCAAATAGGTCTAATAATCGTCATATAGATGAGTTTTTTTTTTTTTTTTTTTTTTTTTTGTAGTGAATTGGGATATTCGAACGCTTGTCAAGTAGCTGTTGTAGCAGTCAAAATCGACGAGCAGATTCTTGTTTTCTAGTATGACCCTGTATAAACGCTGAGGTTCCAGGTAAGTCTCTTGTCCAGATAAAATCCAAGGTATCGTATTTGTTGCACATTATTTAATGGTAATCCATTAAAGGATCCACGAGGACAGGATGAAGTAGGTTTTCGACGCAGAGTAAAGTTTATTTGCTGGGATTAATCTTAACTCTCCAGTTATTACACCATTCTTCAAGGGTAGTGATATGTAACTGGAGTGTCTGGGATGCAGGAAATGGATCATCATTGACTGATAACACGCTTGTGTTATCAGCATAGGTTGTGAGAATAGTATTACGATGAGTTAGCATATCTGTTGTATATACGGTAAATACGGACCGAGGATACTATCTTGAGGAATACCAGCAGTATGAGATAAGTTGGATGAGTATGTAGAATTATGGTTATTTTAAATATTCTAACAGAAGGAACGGAGGATGAAGAAATATGTAGAAGGAAGGAATTGGCGAAGTTCATAAAAGCAATCCTGTATACCATACTCGGTCAAAGGCCTATTCAACGTCAAGAAAGGCACCCGTGCAGTACATCTCAAATACTCAAATGCAGAAGAGATAACGTCCACCACACGATGACATTGTTGGATAGTGGAATGAGACTGGGATTTCGATAATAATTAATGATTTTAAAATCTGTATAAAATATTATGTACAATCGATTATTACGCAATGTTTTGATTAAAATCATTATGTCCACCACTTTATAATAGTTGAAATTATTTTTTAATTCAAGGATACGATTGATGATGTTGAGGTGACTCAACTCCACTCAGAATTTCCACGGATTTATGATGCTACTAATGAGATAAGTCAACATGTTCAACAACTACATCCTACGGATTTAAATCCTTTAAAGCTCTGTATTCTGTATGTAAAGCATTGGTATCTTTTAAATTAAGAAGGGCATCCATTATGTGTTGGTGATATCAGCTCCACTTATTTGCACTTTTATCGTAGGTTTTTAATCTTATTATAAAGTTGGATCACTTTCCCTCTTAGTTCTACGAATTAAGAAAGTGAGAATTTTAGAGTTTGATTAGAAAAAGGGTCTTTTTTAAATCCACTTTTCTTATTTCTAGTTTGTATATATTTTATATTATATAATTAAAACTGGCCCTTTTTTTATTTCACATTATAGTTTACTATATACATATATATATATATATATATATATATATATATATATATATATATATATATATATATATATATATATATATATACTCGTATATATATAATTATTATTATTATTATTATTATTATTATAGTTGGTAATAAAGATAATGGAAAATTTACCGGAACCAGATATTACTGATATAACTTTTGTGTTTAAATTGTTTTGGCTTGCGAAATCAGAAACTGATGACTTATCGTAATGAAAAGGACTAATAGATTACTATTATACATAACAGTTTTAAATTTGCAATATTACTGTCAGAAAACATTGAGTCATTTGCTAGTGTTAATAATAATATTCCCATCCTACTTGGCCCCATTGAAAATATGTTTTATACATTCTATTTAACTGTTGTTGATAACTATGTCTATGATACATGTTTTTCGATAATTTAAAAAGCGATGCATAACATAGTTTTCTTATAAGAGAATTTTTATTATTTAGTTATTGTCATTTCAATATTTAATTAAGCCACTATTTATTGATAGTACTTTAATGAAAGCTCTATATTACTAGTTCACAAGGATATTTTATTTTCATAAAAATAAAAATAAAGAAGGTGTATGTATAATATATCTTCTTCTTCTTCTTCTCAGTGGCGCAAAAATAGTCCAGAAGCCCACCACATGAATTGGTTTCCTAACCCATTTTATAGTATTATCTGCCTTGGATATATCGTGGTCTCACAGCATGTATCCGTCGGAACACAGTGTGGCGAACGCTTAAAATCGCCCAAAATAGCAACAAATAATTGAGAAGCTATGTTCTTGAGTTTGGTCTCATGTTTTAGTATATTCCTTTCTAAACACGAATCAAGTTGTCTGGCAGCCGAAAGCCGTTGGAAACATGCCGCCAGACCGGTTTTTATGTCGCGGAAAACTGACCCAAAAAGTTAAAAAAAAAAAAAAAATCCTCCATTTTTTAATATGTTGTTAGGACTCGTAAGTGTAGTTAAAATCTAAGTTTGCAGCTCTCAAAACCAAAAGCGATTTTTGTAGTAGTAGAAAAACTATTTACGCTTATATCTCCTTAGCTTTAATTTGAAACCTAAAAAATGTCCGTAGATGTAATAGTTTTCTGAGAAAAACGAAAAGATTGGAAAATAGGAACATCGGGTTTGGAGAGAAAATCATATAGACTGGATTGACAAGTGTGCGAATCGGCAGAAACCAACCTATTTAATTTTTAATTTATTAATATATACATTAAAATATCTATTTCTTTATTTACGAAGGTGAATCAGTACCAGAAATTTCGCTGTGAGGAAAGTTCCACTTTGCGGTTTTCCATGAAAACTCGTATGTAAGTACTCTTTTAGCTATAACTCCGAAACTATTTGTCCTATTCGAAATTTGTTTTTTTCAACTGAAAGCTGGTTAAATTTACTATGAGCTCCTATATTAGAAATATAAAATTTTGATCAAGTCTCGTAAACTACCCACTGGCATGGGTAGTGTAAATACCGCTAACTGTTATAAAATCCAACATTTTTGTTCGATTCCAAATTAATTTTTTTTCATATCAAAGCTCATTAAATTTACTATCAGATCCTTTATATGAAATTTCGATTAAACTCCGTAAAATACCCACACCAGCTCACTGAACATGTCAAAATCGTCATAATTTGCCAAAACAGGAACATTGTCACCATAGCTTGGCAAGTTTATTGAAGTGAATCGGAATTTTAATTTCCCGATTTTCCTATTTTCTAATCTTTTCTTCTTCTTAAGAAAACTATTACATCTAAGGTCATCTTTTAGGGCTCAAATTAAAGCTAATTAAATTTCCTTTATATCATTTTCTATGAGTGTTTTTGTAAAACCAGTACTTCTATCAGTTTCTGGCCGATAATTTGACTCTTGACAGAAAATTTCAAATTTCGTAAAAACTCACCATTTTTAGTAAGCTCTATGTCCGCAATAAATTAATTTACTGAGATGCAATTAGGCTTAAATTGGCACAAATTTAGTGCTATTTAGTATTGCAAATATGCTATGTCCAGCAAATTACATTTACGAGTCCTAACAACATATTAAAAAATGATGGATTTTTTTTTTTTTACTTTTTAGTTTTAAAAACTGATCATAAACATCTAAACATAAAAACCGGTCTGGCGGTACGTTTCCGAAAGATTTCGGATGCCAGACTACTTGATTCGTTTTTAGAAAAGTATACACTAAAAAATGATACCAAACTCAAGAGAAGACCTTTTCAATTTTTTTTTTTTGCAATTTTGGGCGATTTTAAGCGTTCATCACACTGCGTCCCGGATACAGGCTGCCATACCACGATATGCCATTTCAAGGCGGATGGAACTATAAAATAGGTTAGGAAACAAATTCATGTCTTTCCAATTAAATTTGCATGTGGTGGGCTCCCGATCTACAGCCTTTGGTAGATCCTGGCCTCCTCAATGAGCCACCGCCATTCGGCTCGATCCTGTGCAGCCGATCTCCAGCACCTGACTCCTAACAGGCTTCGTATAATATATCTGGTGAAGCAAAAGTTTGAGATACTAGAAACTCTACCAGTGTGGATATTCCAGCTGATATTTCTAAGGTCTCTGAAACTTTTTCAAAGGGGTAGTTTCTCACTAGAAAAACATTCCAGTTGTAAAAATGTTAGTTCGTCTAATAATTAAAAAACCTGGATTGAGATCGCAAAAATCGTTTTCAGTATTTTTGAAAAAATGTTGGAAGGAATCGTATAAAGCAGTAGGAGAAAGCAGGACTTTCCTTGTATTGGTCAAGGAATTTAACCTACTAATATTTGTTCCATTAAAATTAGACGAATAGAAATTGCTTATTAAAATAAATAAAGTGTATAATTTATTCAGGAAAAGAGGAAGAGGATGGCTGTCGTTTATGTCGGTATTGTCATTGCATCAGTGCGGTATTGCAAAGTATTCAAGGAAGGATTTCAGTCATAGTCAATTCATTACAGGCTAATATATATTCAAGTTCCTTAAAAGGTTTTATTTTGATATTTATGAATAAATATTTTACAAAATGGATCACTAACAAAAACAGTTTAAAATACTGTCCAGAGATCGATACTTTTATTCATCATAAAATTCCAAATACAAATTAAACCTTTACAATGATCAGAAAAAAAGAGATTGCATGACGATTGTAAAACTTAAAACGAACATGCCAGTTCTATCAATAATCTTATTTCAAATTCGATGATATTATTCAAAAGAAGATTTTTTAGATAAATATATTTCTTCAATATTTTGTAAAATATGCTTTCATTTTGATAACTACTATCATATAGCCTGGATGAATTCATTATATCATCTTAAATTTGTATATTAGTATTTTTTTTTTTCTATTATGAATAATTTTTGCTAATATATGATATATTAGAGCTTCACGCTATTAGCTGAACCTTGAAAGTCGATAGCCGCATAAAAGGTAAGGCTGTGAGAATTTATCGGTTAGGCGAGGTTGGAGTAAAATATAGGGGACAAGATGTAATAAGTCGAGTCGTTCTAAGCCCGGCGAGGCGATAAGTCAGCCTTTATGAGTGACAGCTAACGACCGGGCCCAACTGTGACTGATAATGAAATAAACCCGCCTCTTAAAACGCTAACTCGCTATTGAAAAATCTTAACATACCTTCTGTCCCCATCGTAATGGACATCACTCCTTTCTTGCCCTTGAGATTGAGATTGGAGTAGTTTAGCTAAAAAAAAAGCGGTATGGTTCCTAATGCCAAATGTTATGTGGTGATGGACGTTTGTCTGATAATACATAGTGTTTGAGGAGAGAACCGATGAAAGATTAACGTTGTGAAGGCTTTAGGCATTTGACAATAGTGTCCTAATATTTATCTTTCATGGAGTTACGGCAATTATTTCGGAAGATTAATATAATGCTTGAATTTCGGTAACGAAAGCAATTTTGGTCTTTAAAAAAGTCATACATAATTTAAAATTGGCAACGCTATAATATTTTACCTACGTACACGTGGTATAACAGCTGAAGTTTTAACCCATTCCAGTACAATCCTCTCCAAATTTGTTGATGACACGTATGTGTTATAAGTAAATAACGATCCAATTCTTCTGTCAATAAATTAGCTTCATAAACACATATTTTATAGAAATTTATAAAATATCCTTTTATTTTTCATTCAACACAAATAAAAATACACTGTAGATTTAGAAAATATTTTATGAGTCTGAAAGTCAAAATAATAGAAATTAGTCATTTAAGATCAGTGTCGGAAATTAATTAATTTACGAATAGATTTGAACGCATGTCTAGTAAATGTTGAAGAAGTCGAAAACGACTAGCTATTTCCAGCTGTTTTAGTCTTATATATAGATTCCAAATCAAACGTTTGTCGAGTATGAGTCCTAGATAGTGGATCTATTCAACAGGGATCAGTCGAATGTTATTAACGGATACTGTAGGGCAGGAAGTCATTGGTTTACGACGTAGGATAAAGGTTATTTGATGTGATTTGTTTGGATTTATTTTAATTCTCTAATTTTAACACCATTCTTGAAGGTATATGACATGAGATTGGAGTGTTTGGGATGCTATGAAAGGATCATGATTTACTGACAACACACTTATGACACCAGCGTACGCAGTGAGGACTGTGGATAAACATTTAAAATAAGATCTGATAGATATAAATCTTAGGTCTATCTATATTATTATGGCATTTAAAATAGAAAATCTTACGTGATTTTTTTAATGGTGATGAGGATTCTTCGAGGAGTGGTTCTGGCTTCCTCTTCAGTTTCGTTTGTTCCTGAACGAATGTTTCTGTTTCTCGTACACGTTCCGTTGCATTTTCGAGCAGCGCATCCTCAGGTAGCTGTCGGCTCGGGTCCTGCCCTGAAATTATTTTTTTCTTATAAAACATTTTATTTATTATTTAAAGAAAGTATCCTTATTAATTGTAACAGAGCAACATGCCGCATTACTTGCCTTATCTGCAGCACGTATCTTCATTTGTGCGCATGATATCCACTATTAACACCTATTTTAGTTTACCACTTCACGGGGTTTCATCAATACATATCAAATATATAATCAATATGGTTTATAATTCAAAAGTTTCCGAATCAGCATTTCATTTAATTTGAACAAGCACTTGGAGCAGATTAATAAACTTTTTTAAATCATAACGAACTGAATAAAAATAAAACAACCACATTTTTTATCATTTGATATGTAATTAGTGTGATACAAATTTGATGTAACGTATGTCATAAAAATATGTAAATTTAATGTATTTCATTCATTTGAATATACAATTTTATCTAAAGGAACAATGACTAGAGACCATTCATTCATTATGTGTGAGATGAATGACAGGTATTTAAATTTTGTCAAACAAATGTGGATGATCATTTCAAAAGCCTTATTTGAATCATTAAATACACACGATATTTCATTTTATACTGAGTTATAAAAAAAGTGGTGTACCTAGGAAATATTGGTTCGGTGACGTTTAACCTAAACGTTTTCAACAACAATTATTTAGATCTATTTAAAAAAAAAAAAAAACATTAAATAGCAAAGTTTTGAAAAATAAATAAATCAATTAAAGGTTTTATTGAGAAAATATCTAATTTTCAAAAATCTGAAAACTAAAATGTCATTTTGTTGTTTTTTTACTGACCATGTTACCAGCCACGTGTATTTCCTCATCTTTCAGTCAATAAAGCTTCTATCAACCTGGTTATCCTCTAAGATAAAATTTCTGATGGCATCGAAAATATTCTCTTATTATTCTCTTAAATGGGTTAATTGAAGGTCTCAGGAACAGCAACTTTTGATCTAAAATGTCTCTCTCGTTCGTCCCAGACGTGTTCAATTGGATTCATGTCCCCCAGTTTCAACTGGAAGCAGACCAGTCCAGAAATACGCTTTTAACTTCCTATAAGTATTCTCTAACAAACCTGGCAACGCGAGGTCTCGTATTATCTTGCTTCAAAATAAAGAGATAACTTGGGATGAAGTTATCCCCAATGAATGGTGCAAATGGGACAACGAAATCCTGTAGTAAGTCTCTTAAGTGTGAATTAGCGTTCAAATTGCATTCTTCTAAAATTTACTGCTCAGTTTTTCCAATCAGCAAATTGCCAGCTCACACCTGTGAGAAAACCTGATATGATATAATTTGAGAATATCTCTCAATGTGCCTTCCCCAGGCTAGTGAGGTAAGACAAAACAGGTAAGGTAAGACAAGAGGTGAGACTCGAACCAATCTGCCGTCCCGAGCTATGAGGCCTGTAGTATGAATTAGTACCCCTGAACCTTTTTATTGCTCGGCAGACAGTAGTTTCTGGTTTCCCGATAGAAGGAGCTGCTTAGCAGGCATCGCAGCGCAAAAAGTTCTATCGCCTTGGCTACTTTTTCCACATTAATCTGCGTTTTTCGAATCTAAATGTTCTGTAATGGAATAAGCAGTGGTACAATAACAGAAATAAGCAAACAATTACGAATTACTATATTATTTTAGAAGATAACGAGAAAATTTGATAATACTAAAGGATTAAATTGCCGTTTGTACACTGAATTGTCAAAAAGCCTATACCCAACTTTATTAAGAAATGTTTGTTCTCTTGGATATGGTATAATTCCTACCAATCTTGTGGATTTTTGTAACTCACAATCAGTATATAATACTTGACGATAATCGGGACAACATAACCTAGGGCTGCTAATTCCATTAGTTAGTCCCACTGCACCACTAAGATTATTGGAAACAGGGTGATTTGATGTTTAAAGGCTCATACTCATGATATATCCATATAGGCCTGATAGAAGCCACATAGCCTTGAAGAAGTTAATTTTTTTATGATTCGCAAGTTCAAAACATTAACGTAGTACAACATAGGTTGTACCGACAAAAATGACCTGTTTTTTATGACTATTCCACGTCTTTTAATTGCACAGAAGGCCTAAATTTCTGATCAATTTGATAAGGATAAGTGGAACAAAATAACAGAGGATACTGGAGGAGGCCATGTCATAGCATTGTAACGTAACAACTATTATACTATAAAGAAAATTCCAATTATCATCAAGTTATTCAATAAACTAATTTTTATTAGACGTTTTTTATAAAAAATCTCAAAGGTTGTGTAGTTTTTGTTTTCGTTGCAAAAAACGTCACATTGATGTTTAAGTTTAAGTAAAGTATAAAGAAAAAAAGAAAAAACAGATCCTTGGTTTCAGTAGTTGGTAAGATTGCAATGTTCCTTTGCCGACAGTTGTGGAAGGTGGTGATTTAGACAAACTCCCACTCAACTTCCAGGTTATTCTAAATTTAGTTTATTTCTAAAGAAGCCTGGAGTTGTCTGTGATTCCACTGTATATTCAATGATGATATGATGTTAGAATCCGGTTAGTTAATACAATTGCTATAATACAACGGATATAATACTATGGATCTACCATTGATGGCGAAGAGTTACTCAGAAGAGTGACTTCGATGCCTCTCACGGGCTCCACCATTCCACCACTCTAGTTTCTTTCCTCACTCAAATTCGATAATATAACTACGTATAAGTACGCAATTTCACATTACAATCTACACATTGATTTAAATATCTATATATATATCCAATTTTATTTATTTTTTTCAAGAAAATTTAATCCTATTACATTATTGTAAAATCTTATGACTTTAGTGGTTAGTTGTAAATAAATATTTACAAAGCTGCTATTCTCCCCTCAATTCTTCACCGATATTAAACTACACCAAGAGAATAAATACTATTAATAATATATAAAATAACTTAAGGAAGAAAATATTTGGCCCGGTGAAGGATGCGGCAACAGAATGAGGAATCGCTAGACATCCCCCGACAAATGGAATTAAAATAATGGCCGATTAATGTTGTTGGGCTGGGGAATGTACGAAATATTAGTAATCTAACCACAACCCTCAACCAGAAGGAGGTCATTTGGCCTTGCTGGCAGGCTGAGGAACTGATAAGAGAATTACGTTTTTTTCTCAACTTCTACAACAATGATTTATCGGGGAGTCGTTCGGCAATGTGGCACATTGTCATAATCTTCATTGGGAGGGAAGATGTCTAGCGAAGAAATTTAAACTGATGCACATTGGAATCGAACCGGCAAGGATTGATACCCTCATCCCGAGGCCCACCAGAGATCATTCATTAATCTTATATTTTCATTTTTGTTAAATCAAGTGCTCAGTAATATATTTAGATAAATCGCTAATAACTTTAAAATTGAGATATAACATGGAGGAAGCACACATCAATTTTTACGTCTAGAATGAGTTGAAAATGGCAAAATGTTATAGAATATACTTGCTTTACTTGTGATTTCTGTAGGTTTTACACAAAAAATAAAAATAGAGGATGAAAAGTGAGAGAGGATAACGGTCGATCGTTCTGGAAAATGAGTGAATCAGCGTTTTTAAAGGTTTGATTTCTAGTCATATATAAATTGACTGATAAATAAAATTGAATATAGCATAGAGTTAGAAGAATTAGAAAAATCTAGGTTAGAAAAATTGATAAATATATCAATAAGGTATGTTTCATCACTTTTGTTGCCAAAGTACTTAACTTTTATTGAAAGCGTCTGGCACTAAAAGTAATTTGTCGATTTAAATGCCATCCAAGTTCAAATTGGCCAATATATATTCGTAAAGCCGTCCTATTATCACTAATTTATTTACATCTATATCAGAAAAAAAGGGGTAGATATTTCCTCTTAGAAGATTACAAATGTCCTATTTAAGAAAATGTCTAACAAAGTCTTTCGAATCATACATAGTATTACTTAAGGTATAAAATTTAATATGGCATTCAGAAACAGTTAACAAGATGCATCCACGCAATATGTTATAAAATAAAAATAAAAATATGCTCTGCATCAGTTCCAGTCATTCGTTATCATTTATCAATTAACATCACAAAACCTATTATCGTGTTCCTTAACTCTAATCAAAATCTGAAATTTCAATAATATTTATTTATCAATACTACCCGAGTAATATGGATAAAATAGAAAACTAAAATCAAATATAATTAAGCCCAATGAATATATGGCCTTCAGGTTCGGTGGCATAAATCCTAAAAAATATGAAATATCTGTAGAGTAATGACAGTATTGTTATAATTAACTCAAACAAATACTATTTACTATATACAACATACATCAAAATAAAAAAATAACAATAAAAGTATGACGAACATTTACATTATGCATAAAATATAACTATAACTACTCATCTATTACAGATTGTACAGCAGGAAGCCGTTAGTGGAGGTATTAATGAGGAATATTTAATACTTATAAATTAGCAAGTCTGATTATTATTAAACTATCTTACTAAAAAATAGTTATATCTTATGTATTATAGTAGGCTCCATAACCCATTTAAAAATTAAAACAAAATATGTTTTTATTTTGGCTGAAACTGGATCATAACTACAATATCATTATAAAAGGATAAAAAATGTCAAACCAATTTTGTTGTTATTTTTTTAGTTAGTAATTTATCGTGTCAATCTCAATATCGCCCTATAGAAAACTAAGCATTACTTTATCACTCATGTTTTCGTGCAATCCACTGCCGCTCAAATCTCTCATTCCAATCTTGAAATCCAACGCCTACTCATTTGAATGGTTTATTAATATTCATCAAATATAAAGTCCCTTATCCATATATCACTTTCGAAACAAACCGCAATTCATAGCTTCCATAAAACGATGTTTAAGTTCGCAGATCCAAATATTGCAACCATACTAAATAACCATGATTCCAATAAACTATAATATAAACTATAAGTGCTGCCATATATGATTCTAGATATTTAAAATTTAACGAGAGAGCCCATTGCACAAATCCTTACGCAGTCGAACCCAATTAACAATTTTTCACCCCAAGTTAAGCATTATATTAAATAATGCTCCAGCTCCTCATACTCTCAGCATCAATGGAAACTCTTCTATCAATTTTTTTCTTTGAAATCTAATTCACTTCCTTCAATCCGTGTCACTCATGGTCAGCTTAGTAGACATTTTACCGCATCTATTGCATTATCCTTTCTCTTCCATGCCATCTTGCAACCTAATAATTTCAAGATAAAACTGAAATGTCCTTTTTCTGGATCGATTCCAAGGTAGAGGCTGCAATAACCTCTTGATGCTAATCCTTATGACCACGTGATATTCCTGCAAGTTTCATAAGACAATATGTCCCATTTCAGCACAAAAACGTGTTTATATTATTTCAAGCTGCGCGCTTTATTAAACATCCCACATTAACAATATAGATTATAATTATAGTTATTATGATAATTACAAATAAGCGTAATAATTATTTTAATTTGAATTGTCTTTAGGTCTAACCTCAACTGCTTTAAGAACAAGTCAAACATCCTTGATAGTATAGTACTAGACAAAGTAGATAGAACAGTATGACAAACCTAGAAAAAATCCATTCTTCGAGGCTATTTATGAGAAGTCATACCGTATGTAGATCCAACAAAGAAATACAAGATATTCAGTTGATGAATGTCGTATAAAAGAGGGATAAAGAAAAAGTTTCAATAAAAAAAGAAATTGAAAATACAGAATTAGTAGAGAACTTGTAAAATCGCAATGATATAAGAAAATTTTCTATGAGTGTAAAAATAAAGTAGACAATCAATCATTCGAGCTCCACTTCTTGAAGAATATTTGGAGCTGGTAGTACATTCTAGAAATGTTTATATCGTAGTGATAATAAAGCATACTGAAATTTGAAGGAATTTAACAAGTATGTTTCATTAACAAAACTCAAATGGACTCTTGAATGAAACTATCCATGCTAAAAGAAGAATGGACAGATCTAGGTTATGATAGATTAATTACGATGATTATTATGATCGGGATTGGAGAAGATATGAAAATATATCACATTTCAGTTGCAATTTTACTAACATTCATCATTAAGAATATTCCATTAGGAGCATCTTTTAAGAATTTGTTTATTTCTTCTCTAGTGAATATTTCAGTAATAGTGTAAATTTAAATCATAACTAACCATGTATAGCCCAACAGGGCCAACAGTGATTTTTCAAATAGATCTTAAATAAATAAAGATAAGTGCCGAGAATAAGATACTCAGTGTTAACATAGCATATTTATATATACATGTAAAAGCTTACTAGTAGAAAATAGTTGACGTCACTGGAACATTAATAAATAAATTACCGAAAAAAAAACAAACGAAAACATAATTGTTTAACGTTCTTCAGCAGAAGTTTAGATTGGATTGATGTTCTCGAACTTGTAAACGTTGGGAAGGAATGACGACTACGCCTGCATAAAGCTCTAAATTTAAACGAAATACTCAACTCACTTCAGATTTCTTCGCATCATTTTGTTAGATATTTTATTTTCGAAATTCTACAACAGTACGAAGAAATCATGCATATTTTCTATTTCTTATTATTTTTTTTTAACTCTGTACTTTATGAAAGAAAAAAAAATGATAATATTTATAATTTGGACTTAAAGAAGTGTACCATAAGATTTACGAACAATAATCACCAACTTCAAGACTGGTTAAGAACCAAATACTTTAGAATTATCGTGGTGTATATAAATATATCTTGAAGTCATTTATTTCTTCCGTGACTAACCAAAATAAAAATACAAAACAAATTACCATTTGAGTTTCGTGTCCGTGAAAAAAAGGTTTAGTAAACTATTCTTAAATTTGAATACATAAATCGTTATTGTTTAGCTGATAAAGGAGATTCATTGAAGAAAATCATTAACAAGTTTACTTAACATATTCGCACAGTAACGTATTTTTAGTTACTTTTGATTTTAATAAGTGGACCAATATTTTATATATATTTCGTTTGTATCCACGACTTTTAGATTGATAAATAAACCAATTAACTTATAAATAACCCCACTCAGTATTATAGTAGTGGAATCTATTTTTAATTTTAAAAAACTCGATGTGGAATATGGTTAAAAAGTAGTGATTTTGTAGAATGACATTTATAAGTCTCGTTAATGAGAATTAAATCGACTTATTTTTATACATTTCTATTATAGTTGGGAAAAGTCCGCATCAGTCCGTGGTTCCATTCATTCAAGTTAAGAGATAAATTTATTGATAATGAGTTAATTAACAAAAAACATGTAACTGATAAAGCAATTTTATCATTCCAACAATTGACTATCAATACTATATTGGTAGCATCATTATTTTATTGTATTTTATCATTTCCTTTAACTTTTGAATTATTATTACTTCATATATTAATTATGTATTCAATAATATAATTTTGGTTCAATGTGTTATAAAAAAATTTTTGTCGATGGAATTATAGCAGCTATAAGGAAAATGTTCCCCAATGAGGATAATCAATACATATAGAAACGTCGAGCAGTTATTTTCTTATTCGTGATTTTATCTTCTACACACGTGTATCATCTGGATCTGAGCGTCCTTGAGTGGCATTCTGATAGAGCGCTCCATCGACTCTTGCTATTTGCGGACAACAATGAATACACTTTTTATATGGTCAACATCCGGTGGCAATCGCTTGCATATTCCTAATCAGGTCGAATTAAATATTATTATCTGTGGTAAATAGAAACTTATCGATTGAAATATTAAGAAATGTGAACAAAGAGAAGAATTTCATCTATCACAAAACAGCTTGAAACACTGAAACCAGTTGTTAAATTTTAAATGTCAATGCTAACGTTTCATAATTTGAAGACAAAAAATAATTTCAATTTGGTTTACGACGATGAAGTTAGGCACCAAAGTTGGTGTCCTTAAATACCAGTAAATTTAATTCATTATTTATAATAACTGAAGACAAGACACTAATTCCAAAAAAAAAATAAATTAATAATATAAAATATTATGTAAGTCTCTATTATATTTACTCTTTTTTTTACTTTCATTTAATGTAAAACGGTTAAAAAGTATCTTTCTTTGAAAGTTGTAACGAACATCTTTAAAATTCATTAATAAATAACCAATAATATACTCCTAATGTTCAATGTTGTCAAGTCTGATATTGTCGATAAGAGATAAAATCATATAAAAAACAAAAAAAAAAATTAAATAAGGAAAGTTCTAGGACTCCATAAGGACACTGCTTTCCATGTCTTGAACTCGATGATGACCTAACCCAGAGATAGAGGACTTACAAAGCAGCAATCAGTAGTGAGATTTTAATGAATACTCCCTGATAGGGGAATCTCCACAGGTGACCAATATGCCGTATAAAATCGAGAACAGATGAAATATTACTTAGGGATGATAAAGTAAAACGTGGGATTAGAATCATAGAATGTAAATATTTTGCCGGGAATCGACAGGCCACGTAGGCGAAATGTTCTTCAATTCCGATTTATAGTTAAGTTATCGGTTCATAGGCACTCCTTTGACAGTTTGGATTTTTTATACCCAAGAAAATATATTTATCTTTGACGTAAAATCAATTTAAAAAATGGCCTGCTAATAAGATAATGTTCGTCTTATTTGAAACTATCGGCGAGAAATGACAATGTTACTTATAAAGAAAAAAAAATAGTTCGGAACTTCTCATACATGAAATGAAATGAATGAAAAAAAATCTTTATTCTGGGACATATTGCCCCCTAAGAATAACAGACATGTATAATAAGTTGTACAATAGTCTGGCTATCTTAATTTCAAATGAAGATAATAATATGTATATAAGGTAACATATAAATATACAATTGAAAATAGAACTTTGTGATAAATATATACATGAAAAAGAAGAGAGAAAAAAAAATAGGACAAAAAATAATAATTACAATGCGATCAGAATAATTAAGAAATATAAAAAAAAAAATCTAAAGGAGTATATAGGTCAGAGGAACGTGATCTTGTTGTGAGTTGGGAGTGGACGGAGGACTTGAATGTCAATAGATTATAGATGTAGGGTGGGCAATAGTTATTAATGGCATGGTACAGGAAAGTGTCCAGGGAATATTGTCTAGGTTCAGGGTAAGAAAATCGGTAATGGATCTGAGAAGGGGATTTGAGCCGATTATAATAGCATGAGTTTTTCCTGCATTTAACTTTAAATAATGTATGTTTGCCTAAGCACTGATTCTATTGGAAAATTGGATTGAGGATACAATGGTCAATGGAATCAAAAGCTTTGGAGAAATCTAGGAGTATCAGGACGGTCAGTTTTTTTTTTTCATATATGGCGGCATGGATATCGCTTATGATTTTGGTTAGTGCAGATTGTGTGAAATAACCAGGACGGAAACCAGATTGGAAAGGGTCGAGCAGATGGGAACCTTCCAGGAAATAGGAAATTTGGGATTGTATCAGTCGTTTTAGGGGTTTTGAAAGGTTGTTACATAAACAATTAGAACTTACAGATACTTTTAAAAATATATGTTTTTATTAGATTCGTTTTATTTGTTATTTTTGAACGGATCCTTAAACAAGAAGTTAATGAGGTTTAAATTTTAATTAAGATATTATTATACCAGAAATATTGTAAACATGATAAAACACCTCTAACAGAAATCTTAGTAATTTGGAGTTGAGGGTCGCATTATTCATTTTTTATATGGTAATAAATAACGGTTCATTGCTATTAAGTTTTTCCGTTTATAACACTCCTTATTTTCATTTTTTTCGAATTGTTTATCAGCATAACATCATTTCAAACCCTAATTTGTAAGAGAAGGTGTAAATATGTGTAGCATTATATAAATAATCTAAATACAGTTGGCAGTACTTGAGTCATATCGTTATTTTTTCTCTCTGCCCTCCATTCTGCATTAGCACTGGCAACTAATTAGATAATCTTTTTTGTTTTCACCCCAAGGTTCTGGCAAAAGCCGACTGTACTCTTGTGGGCAGAATTTGCTCTGAGAACAATATTGGCTTTTTGCCAGCCAACAGAGAAAAATAGTTGCCAATATATATCGCTCGTCTTGTTTATTTATTCACCTTCAATGTGTACATTTGTTTTATTGCACACTTATTGGTTTCGTATAAAGCAAGGTTCATTAAAAATGTATTTATATAAGAGGAACATGAGACAGTCAATTGTAAATAATTGTATAAAGTACTTTAGTAAATAAGATAATTAAGAAGGAGAAATGAAATAAACAAAAATAAAAAAGTAAAATAACCATGAGAAAATAAGAAAAGATATATACAGAGAATGAACTATGTCTATATGTACATTGGATGAAGAAAATATTTACAGATACCACGATATACAGGGCGTCCCGAATTTAAATGGTAAAACTTCAGGAACTTATAGGGGACCGAAAAACTAAGACAAAAAGTCCTTTAGAGATTTGCTCGTATTTGCTTAGTTTTAGAAAAAATCGCAAAAAAAAGAAACAAAACTAAAATGTTACCGGTAGCGATTATCACCTTTCAAAGTTCGTCAGGCTAGGCAGTGAGATATGTAAACACATAATGTTATCCTTTACATTCTTTCATTTGTTTACATTTTGGCTTCCTTCTAGGATTATAATTCCTAAATCAGTCTTCAGTCAGTTACTCAGATATTTTTGTGTGAATAGCATCAGCCACAATGCCGCATACATATTCTAATGTTGAATTAGCTGATATAATTTTTGTGTATAGTTTCTGTAACGGTAATGCTTTAGAAGCGGTTCGGGAGTATGCGCGGCGATTTCGAAATAGAAGAGTGCCTAATCGACGAGTCTTTTCGTTAACTTTTAATAGACTACGTGAGACTGGGTCATTCTTAATACTTAATGAAGGCGACCTATTCCAGGCAGCAATAAGAGCAGATTATCAGAGAAGAAATTGTGTCCAACGCCATTTCGATAACAATCCTGAGACTAGCATTCGAAGAGCATCTGCTGCATTACCAATATCGCGGCAAGCAATATGGCGAACTTTGAAAGGTGATAATCGCTACCCATACCATCTTCAAAAAGTTCAGAATTTATCACCTCAAGATTATGTCAAGAGATTGAATTTTAGTAACTGGTTTCTTGACAAATTCGCGATGATAATTTATTTCCATTAAAAATTATATAGACCGATGAAGCTACCTTTACAAGAGGAGGAATTGTTAATCAAAGAAATTATCATGTATGGGCTCATGAAAATCCCAGAGCTATTAGAAAGAATAGGTTTCAGCATGAATTTGCTATTAACGTTTGGCTTGGAATTTGGAACGGATTACTGGTGGGGCCATATTTTTTACCTTTTACCTTTTACCATATTTTTACCTGGAAGATTGAACGGTACCACATTTACACGACTTTTCTAATTATTTAGATGACATTCCCTTACAGCAGCGGGTTGAAATGGGGTTCCAACTCGATGGATGTCCAGCTCATTATAGCAGAGTTGCTCGAGCTTGGCTGGATAAAAGTTATCCACAACGATGGATTGGACGTGGAGGAGTAGTACCTTGGCCACCCAGATAACCTTATATGACACCCATGGCTTTCTTCGTATAGGGAACCTTGAAGCAGAAAGTTTATTCGGTGTCAATCAACTCAAGAGAGCAATTAAGAGACCGAATCATACACGCAGTTCACCAAATATCATCAGAACAATGTTTAGCTGCAATTTATCAAGTGAATGCTAGTTGTAATGCTTGCATTGGTGCAAGAGGACAACATTTTGAACAATTTTTACATTTAAAAGAACATAACATAAATATAAATGTCAATAGATAAGTGTAAAAATGAAAACTTGTTTTGTTTCTTTTCTCTAAAACTAACAAAAACAAGCAAATCCCTACAGGACTTTTTGTCTAAGTTTTTCGGTCCCCTATAAGTTCCTGAAGTTTTGCCATTTAAATTCGGGACACCCTGTATACTTATACCAAATTTAATGATAAGTATTGTTCATATTGACTGGTATCAGACTGGGATGAGAGGAGATATTGGAAAAGGAGTGTTTTAAATGAGCTTAAGGAAGGGGCATGTCTTATTTTTGGAGGAAGAGTGTTCCAGAGGGTAGTGGATTGGGCAAGGAAGGAGTGCTGGTATAATGCTGTTCGATGGAAAGGCAAGTATAGGTCAGAGGAACGTGATCTTGTTGTGAATCGGGAGTAGAAGGAAGACTTACATTTCAACAGATTTTAAATGTAGGATGGGCGATGGTGATAAATGACCTGATAAAGGAATGAACCTAGGAAGTATGATTTGCGGGTGGATAGGTAGAGCCACTTCAAGTCCATGTACAGGTGTGAGACATGGGAACGCCTTGGGGTTACGAATACAAATCGAACGAAGCAATTCATAATTCGTTTTAACCTGTCTTGGAGTCCCATAGAGAGACCACCAAACACTACGCAACCATAATCAAAGTGAGGAAAGAAAAGCGAGGAAACTAGAAGTTTGCGACTGGCTTGGGGGAGGAAATCACGGTGTGTGTTTTAATGTGAAATTGTTTGATATGTGTTTTAAGAAGAATATTTTGATGTGTAACTGAAAGCAGTAGGAATAATAAGTTAAGCAGCCATAGAAACACGGTTCCATAAGGAATAATACATTCGAAATCAATCTTCATTTTGTTTACAAATTCACTTTTTTAATATTTCAGATCTGATAAGCAATCATACTGTGAAATTAGAACTGTAAACATAAAAATCGCTAACATTTGCATATTTATAATTTATTCCAATATTACATAAAAGGAATTAGATATAGCATGAGTGAATTTGTTTTCGAAAAATCATTGCAGTTTCCCAAATATATTTACCTTCAAAACATAAGATAATATAATATAAGAAAAAGCTACTTGACAAAGTTGTAATACTCACCAGATATAGGTAAAACTGGTGGGAGAGGGTTAGGAACGACTCTTGTCTTGTTAATCATCTTTGGTAAAAGAGGTGCAGATTGGATGTCTCCCGAAAGGTTTCTCACAGTTTCTAAGTATCATTACTTGGAATTACTAACGAACACACCTTATCAAAGTAGTTAAAAGCCAATTGAATACAATATTTGGATGTCGTAATCTATTTCATAGAAATGTAATACTCACTGACTGATCTAAAAACAGTTGGTGGAAAGTAGCGTTTGATGTTTTTCTTATCCATTTTTCTCGGCACATCAGAGAGCACTGATTTCTGCTTCTGGTTCGAAATCTTTCCAAGGACCCTATTTGTTCTAAGAATCTACCACATGCCAAAGAGATATCATTGATTTATGCCTCTTGTGCTGGTCCATATCTATCCTTAGAAATGACCTCAACTGTTCCACATTCACATAACCTAACATTTAAAAACGAAACAATGTTTATTACTAAATATATTCCCCTATTTACAAGCCAATCTATGAATGTGAGAAAGTATGTAGACCAAAAATCAATTAGTGAAATATCATATTATAGAATGAGATAACCACGACTGTAGCGTCATTTCATCTATAATATTCAATGCTGATACAGAAGAGTTTAATATGCAATGTTTAGTGAGTTAAGGTACTTTGAATACGAATGTTTTGAAATGTTAGTCCTAGCTTGCTTCAGAATAGGTCTGACAATGCAATATTCCTTTTGTTAATTGCGTAATTGATGTGGATCAAAACATTTCAATAAAAGATCTAGAATAAGTAAATAGCTGCAATCACTGTTGGATCACTTGGTCTAAATGATCTCGACTATAATGCCATGACAGGAAATCGTTTTGGGCAATGAGCAGTCGAAAAAAGATCCTAACGATCGGTTGAAGTTGACTTGGGCTAAATAAAGAGAGATAAGGCCCGTATTTTTGGATGTTTAGGCAGGGCGCTCCAGCAATAGATCCATCCCTACTTACATCACCTCACCAACTGCTCCTACCCAATCATTTTCCCTCAGATATAGCATTACTAAAACATTACTGATAGCCTTAGTAGAAAAACATTTCCCAATTTTTGGAGAAATTTTAAATTACTGTTTATTAATGTTTATTTCGTAATAAAAGGAAACACAGTAAATTACATATATTTCACTTATAACGGAAAATAATTTTCCCTAGCTAAAGCACACCTTTCTATAAATATGGTGTCAAAAAAAGTACTGATTAAGAAATGACTGGCCTGAAATAGGATAGCTTTTAACCTTCGTCGAGGATTATACAATAACCGCAACTGGCAGACTGAGCCAGAAGATTCAGACGAAATTCTAAAATTCAGGAAGAAGATCAACAAATAATGGTATAAAAAACAAAATAACAAATTGTTTAAATGTTGATTAGGAAACAATAAGACTAAAACAGTTTTTCCAATTGTTATCTATTTTCAGTTGCATTGTTAGTTATATAGGTAAATTTATATTAAATAAACTTATCCGATGTTGAAATTTATTGATTTAAAGTAAACATAGATGAATATATATATATATATATATATATATATATATATATATATATATATATATATATATATATATATATATATATATATATATATATATATATATATATTAGGTCATTATCACTTAGAGTACGAATTTGAAGAATAAATAATAATATTTAGTAAGGTTTGTTTTTGCAGACCCATACATATGCATATATACATACATATTTTTAATTTTCAATTTTTTATCAACACTTAAACCTATAAATTTACCTGCTACTGTTATTTATTGTTGGATTTCGTAAACACTATGACTTGAGATTAGAAAATTTGTTTTCATAAATCTGTTTTTTGTTTCATTTTTATAATAATAAAAACAAATATGCATATAAACTAAGTCAATTTTTAACCAAAATTCATAAAAAAAAAATTAGTTTTTGTAGAACGAAAAATAATACATAAATTCATCCCCTAAACAAATACGACCAAGGGCGGGATTCATACAAAAAAAATTAGTTTCTTAGATTTCTGTGCTTCAATTTGAACCCCCTACAAAGAGCCTAGTTTGGTAGAGCTTTTTTTGAAAGGCCAAGTGAAATCAAGATAACTTAGATTTATGACAGCGAACTTTGAATATTCCTGCCAGTCAAGGTTATGTCTATATTAACGAAATGAAAATCGTCCATATTCTAGTACATATCAATAGTAAACTTCAAAGGGTTTCGCAAAATTTTGGTAAAACGTTCAGTCTCATAAAAAATTATTTCAACAGAACTTCAAAACCGAGTTATTTTCTTAACTACAAAAAAGGGCAATTTCAAGGACGTGTGCAGATTCTGGTAATGAAAAAAACGAAAAATGAGTTGCACAACGTTGTTCCAAATTTATTTAGGTATTCAAAAAAATGAAAGTTATAAAAAAAAAAAATAACATTGAATTTTAATGTTTTTACCACTTTTGATCACTGAGCGGCGCAGAGTGGGGCAAACGCGGAAAAACTCTGAAAATGTTTTTATTATTTATGCCGTGCTTGATGGGCTATTGTGTTCATTATTAGTTGGAGAAAACATTTTCAATTACATTTTTACTGGTGACTCTGAGACCTCATATAAATTTACTCCCTCCGAATATAACATTTAGGTACCTCTATTGTGCATACAACTCTAATCATTGGATTTTATAATAATAATGAAAATAATGATAATAAAATAATAATAATAAAAATAATATAATATAAAAATAAAAATATTTTATCACCCCCCCGTATTAATGTGACTCCATTTTATGGTATTTTGTTATTATTTTTACTTTATTTTTTTATTTCATAATGTCTCTGAACAGATGTAACTGCTTTTATTTCTGTACTTATATGCTATTCTTAAGGGACTTTATTCCAGAATAAAATTATTTTTCTATTTTATTCTATTTTTTTTTAGACGCGTTGATGGGTGTGAGATGTCATGACACTACCGTTCCTGCGCGATCGAAATACACGCCAAGCGTCAGGAAGGATATAATGCGTATCTTCTTCCCACCTCGCTCGTTTTTGTTTAATTTTAAAAATATAAATAAAACTATATCCATTGAACGAAGTAAATAAAATAATCCAACAATATTTTCAATCTGATGTATGCCAAGCGAAAGAGCCGATCGAGTTGTACACTCATCTTATTTTTAAAAAAATAATTTTTCAAGTAATTTCAAACTTCGTATGAGCATTTTTAATAACTTAATCTCTTAAAATACTAAAGAATTTACATTTATCAACGCATGTAATAGTTCTGTATATGTTATAAATTGATTTAGAAATTGTGAAACACTCGATTAGAAAAATAGTAAATACAGAATTGTCAAACTTAATGATTAATGTTGATGCTATCTTGCTAAACTGGTTCTTTCAACAGTTCACTCGTTCATTGATGCATCTACATATATAAACTCACACACACACACACACACACACACACACACACACACACACACACACACACACACACACACACACACACACACACACACACACACACACACACACACACACATTTACAATAACATTTAAAATAATTTAAAAAATAAATAGTTTTGCAAAATTGATTGATAAAATGACTTATTTATCATTATAGGCTACATATAGACCTATTAACACTTATAATATAATAAATTAAGAATTATCAATTTAAAAAAAAGACTATGTATCTACTTAAGTACAGATTTTAAAATTAAAATTAATCAATGAATAAAATAATAATGCAAAATTCTAACTGAATGAATATAAAAACATATATCAACATATCACATATGTATGTATTTTGTAATACGAAAAATATAATATTAGTAAAAATATATGCAAGTAATTATTTCTTTAATAACAATATGAAGTTTGTATAATAAAATAAAACATCTTTTATTCTGGTATTGAATTATCATAACTAATTATGATATATGATAATAATTATCAGAATTAACTCAATCTTTACTCAATATATTTCGGAACAGTTAATATACATAACGAAACAAATAAAGTCCATGCTTTCTTTAAAAGACGATATATTTTATTAATTTGTTAGGATTAAATAAATTTTAGGAGCTGTCATGTAAAATATATGTAACAACGTTCCATTTCTGTGAATTTAGTGATTTTCTTCTATAAACGTCAATTTTTTTATTATTTTTTTTTTTTATGATTAAATTATTCCAGTGGTAGCATACCCTAGTAGATACAATAAAACAAAATAAATAAATATGGCAACCGTCAGCAGAGAACTGAGGTAATGAGTGATACAAATAATAGCCATATAACTAGGTCATCCAACAGAAAAGATTACATTTTTTAATTAAAATATTTGTCTAAATAAACTGTGTCTCAATTACTGCATAATGTTTATACAGTTCACAGTGCTGCAAGTGCCAAGCCTCGGAATTACAGTACTGCCTATACTCAATCGTTTTAACTGTAGTCTGTGCTTATAGATTATTCATACTTTCATATCCCAAAGTAAACCTAATTTAATTTTCAAAAAAGACTTTTAAACTTTAATATTGAATGTTTTACGTTTACAAACATTTGTAAATTTTATAATTATAATATGTGTTATTTATCTTATATCAGCAATCAGAATAAATTATATACTAATACATATACATAAATACGGTATTAGAGTCAATATAGAAATAAATATTTTTTGAGCAATATATTTTTAGCTTGACATTTCTTTGGTGAACGACCTAGTCGATAATACGATTGTTCATTTTCTTGGCCGAACTGAACAAAAAAAAAAATATATATATATTTTTACGAACCTCCACCATATTAATGAATAAATCATTAATTCCCAGGTGCTGTATAACAATACGAAATAGCTAAATTCTAAATAATCTAGAAAAAAAAATCCAAGAAAACAAAATAAATGAAGCTTTCTCCTTCGATTAACCCTCTAAATGACCACTAAGATAGTTATAGTATACTCCTTTCTCGATTTCATACAGTATTGTCGCTTTAATTGCCTAAAACTGGAACACCAACTACAAAATATTTATAAGTCGCATTTATATTCATTCACATAGTAACAATATTTATACTTGAACTCGAAATAGAGGATTGTACATAAGGCCGAATCTGAGTCTCTGTCAAGAAGGATTTCATATTTCAACTCATTTTGGTGAACCGGTCGTTATACAACTCAAATATTTACAATTTTACTTTTATTTATGAGTTTTTGGTGATTAATAATCAAGTGTAGTATAGGTGTTTTTATGCGATGGAGAAAGCTCTTTATTATTGGTTTAAAAGCCTCTCCAGACGGGCAAAAGTAACCATATACAAAACTGTAATAGGACCAGTTGTGACATATGGTAGTGAAACACGGACTCTAAAAAAAAAATATCAGAAGTCTCTACTAGTATGGGAAAGGAGAGTTCTGCGTAAGATATGTGGCCCAATCAAAGAGCAACAAAGGTGGCGCATCAGAAGCAATGCTGAGCTCAGAGAGCTCTATGATGAGACGGATGTTGTCACTGTTGAGAAAAAAGCGATGGCTGGCTCATTTACAGAGAATTGGCACTCAAAGGCTGCCAAGAAAAATGTGGACGGGAACGCCGGGAGGAACAAGGAGAAGAGGTATGCCCAGGCAAAGATTGATAAATGTTGTGGAAGAGGACATCATCAAGGTGGCTAAATATCCAGAATTGGAGGAACGTGGCCGCTGACAGAGAGGAGTGGAGAATGCTGTGTGCAGCGGCCCAGGTCCTCCATGGACTGTAGCGCCCAATATAGAATATAATATAATATAGTAAGGTTAGTATATAATTAGTAACCGAAATCTTCGTTGGCTAAATAGAGCGCGATACCCAACTCTAGTTCTAAACATGTAGTTCATTCAATCGGTTGAGAACGGAAGGCTGTTATCTTTCTCAAATCTAATGATACATTTATTATTTTTGGAATACAAAAATCTGCTATATTGTATTGTAAATGACTAAAAATTCATTATATTTAGAAATTGGTTCTCTCTGGTTGGTGTTATACTGGTTAGTGAAATTCTGAGCTTGATTTTGGTTGGTACCAGAACCTCAGCTGAGTCTTGTAGTTTACGGAAAAAAGATTGAGTTCTTTTGATGAGATAGGCAGGAGTCGAAGACCATCGATCCCACCGGCTCCCGACTTTACGGCATTTGACAATGTTTACTCACTGGTGCCATTTTTACTGTCTCTACAGCTTTCACTTGCAGCCTCCACTCGTAAACTGTGGCAATAATCTTGAGCCCTCCAGCCAGCCTCCTCCCCGAGAATCGATATATATAGAGCCCTCTGCGCCGCTCACCAAGCCTCTCCTTATTGATAATGGACTGCCCATTTAATCGCCTCATCTTCACTTCCAATCGAAATTTATATATATGTTTAGTAAGGTTCTTGAGGTTCAGTCAATAAATAAAAACAACTATTTTGGCGACATTTAGAGACTACAGTGAAAAAACAGGTTACAATGAAATTATTTAAGTTTTACAAGTTATTTCAAAACATAAAGTTAGCTGCAGTATAAGTACATAACAACATGTGTTAGAATAATAAAAATATATATAATTACAGAATATAGAGGAGTATGAAACTACTTGCAATGTTACTGGTGGATATGGTATCGACTAACTAAATTCTAACATTTCTAGTACACAACTGACCTGGGGAAATTTTGAAAAACAGTTACCAATGTTTAGATGGATTTCCTTGGAAAAATTAAGTTAAAAGGACTGATGGTATTCCCAAGATGCAGGTACAAAAATATTTCGGTGTAATATACTAATAAATGAATGAAGGATTTATATGATGTATAATAATGTAAATGTATATTATTGGTCAGAATGTATTAAATTAGAATAGCAGGTGTTGAAATTTAGAACGTCTGATTTTTTGTTTATTGCACCAATTATACTTTTTCTATGGTTATCACTTTTTAAATATTTCTTTTAAAATTATTTTGCTCATGGTGAATAATTTTGGAGGAATCTAATTTAAAAGAATGTTTTGTTTGCTTGTATGTATGCGTGGTGAGAGCTGATTGGTCAGGTTTATTCAGGTTTTTATTTATAGATTTGCAACTGCATTTATGTTGATACACACGTCGTTTAAGATAGTGTTCCTTAGATATTGTCCGGAACAATATTTTTCCTAGGGAGTCCCCCTAAACCTTTGTAACTATTTTTCAAAATTTCCCGAGGTTAGTTGTGTACTAGAATTGGTAGAATTTAGTTAGTCGATACCATATCCACCAGTAACATTGTAAGTAGTTTCATACTCTTCTATATTCTGCAATTATATATATTTTATTATTCTAACAAATGTTGTTATGTACTTATATTGTAGCTCACTTTATGTTTTGAAATAACTTGTATAACTTATATAATTTTATTGTAACTGTTTTTCATTGTAGGCACGTCGCCAAAATAGTTGTTTTTATTTATTGACTGGACCTCAAGAACTTTACTAAACATTTAAGTTTTAATACCTTAAGTTTACACATGCTTGTAGCCATTTAAGGTTAATCCAGTTAACGTTTTTAAGCATATTCCATAATATGCTGTACATACACTCATTGTCAGTCATGATATCCTTTTTTCTGAGCGCTACTCCATAAGATAAATAACTCCCAAATATTGTTTAAAAGGCATTAGTAAAATATTATGTAAGATTTGATTACCTATTTAACAATTGAGAATGAAGGATTAATAAATGTGGGAGAGGCTAAGTGCATCAGTAATATAACAAACTAGAAAAAACAACATCGCAGTTCATAACTCTAATAGCTCAAACTCTAAACACGATATCCATTCCTTTGACAAATATTTGTTTTTCAGTACTTGTTTTTGCAGTACCACTCCGAGTGGTTCGTAAGACACCCCAATTACCAAAATATTATCCTCACTCACTGTTGGGCGCTACAGTCCTTGCAGGACCTAGGCCTCTGCCACCGTTCTTCTCCATGGCTCGCGGTCTCCAGCGAGACTCCTCCAGTTTCCAATTCCCATCTTTCTTATATCTTCCTCCAATTCCTCAATCCACCGCCGCCTGGGTCTGCCCCTTTTCCTTTTTCCTCCTGGTGCTCCATTTAGCATCATTTTAGGCAGCCCACAGGACTCCCTTCTTTCCACATGCCCTAACCATCTAAGCCTGCTCTTAATTAATTAATTAATAACACAGAGGATATCAGGCTCTCCGTACAATTCAGTTAATTCGGCATTGCTTCTTATTCTCCATCTGTGTTCTTCTTTGACGGCTCCAAAGATCTTTCTAAGGACTCTTCTCTCCCAAACCAGTAGAGCTCTTCTGTTTTCCTTGGTTAGAGTCCACGTTTCCCTGCTATATATTGCTACTGGTCTAATTATTGTTTTGTATAAAAAAAAGCTTTGCCTTCCTGGAGAGACTTTTGTATCGGAGAGCTTTTTGCAGAGCATAGAAACATCTGGTTCCAGCTACCATTCTGCCCTTAATTTCAACTTCTAAATTATTGCTCTCCGTCACAACTCCTCCCAGGTACTTAAATGTGCTGCAGCTGTTAAACGTGTTTTCCCCCACATCCACGATACCTCTTCTCTCTCCGGTCTGTCTAGAGGTTTTCATGAACCTAGTCCCAAATCTTGTGCTGCTCTCTTAAATTCTTCTACAGGACCGGCCAGTGCTGTTTTGGTTCTCCCTGTGATGACTACATCATCAGCATAAGCCATATGTTGTGTGAGCCTATTGTAAATGGTGCCACCCGGCTTTGTTCTTATATTTCTAATGGCAACTTCTAAGGCGAGGTTGAATTGCACCGGTGATAATGGGTCCCCTTTTCTTAATCTACTGTAAACCTTAAAGCTATTTGAGATACCCACCCTAGTTTTAATTTTACTACTTATCCTTTCAAGGGTCACCAAAATATGAAATAACAAGTAGTAGTAATAAGATGGGGGAGGGGGCTAAGTAGTCATTCATGGCTTCCACTTCAATCAAATGAAATTTACAACTTCTTTATTTCAGTTGTCAATCGATACTCTGAAGCTAAGACCTGAATTCTGAAAATAGTATTTTTTTACACTCAGAAAATAGCACAATTATTATGCTGGCAAATATCAGAAGAAATTATTGGCCAATCGCGTATATATTGAAGTAGATGTAAAAATGTTCCATAAAGCCATCTATATAACTTATACCCTCTTCAAGGCAGATTGTAATACTATCTCAATAAAAATATTTAAAAAAATATTGAAAGTTAAAAAAATTGCCAAGTAAAAATATAAAATATATATATTTATAATGATGAAGACTCGATATAAGAGTGTGTTTTTCGGCGTTGGCCAAAGGTTTCATAACCCTCCTCTCCTCTGGTTCCAAACACATTGTTTATTAGTAATATTATTATTAATATTATTTATTAGTACTCTTTTAACCGAATCATTTAAAAAAAAAATCTCTACGATATTACAAGACGAGATGGCTCTAAGGTGCATTATTTGATGACAAAACAATGATCACTGACCATCATTGAGTCAGAAGTTGTTCAACCAGGAGGTTCTCCCCTGTTGGTGGGCCAAGTAAGTACCTACCCGCTCGATTAACTACGAATTGCGATACGATTTGAATTCATAACTGAAAAAAAAACTATTTAAATACATATATGTGTGTGTGTGTGTGTGTGTGTGTGTGTGTGTGTGTGTGTGTGTGTGTGTGTGTGTGTGTGTGTGTGTGTGTGTGTGTGTGTGTGTGTGTGTGTGTGTGTTCCTTGAAAAGAATTAAACTTAAAAAAAGATTGTCTTTAAAACGGAACAATTTAATCAATTTTTAAAAGTACAACAATGGCGTATTTGGTTATTTATTTACACATTTATCCTTCGTAGGTCCAAAATGATTAGATCCTGGCAGGTCAGAAAATAGTCTCCTTCTGTTAACTGTAAAGAGGATTAAACGGGGAGAGAGTGTTCTTTTAAAAAAAAAGAGAAGATTTAATCAATTTTCAAAAAGAAGAAAATTATTAAAGATCCTTGTGTCGTCAAAAATCGTTAGATCCTGGCAAATCTGAAAGAAGTATCTTTGACAAACTAATTTTCATCCTTTTGAAAATCGATTAAATGGTTTCGTTTTATGAAATACCCTTTAACTATATTAAATGTTGGCACTTTTGGAAAGTTGCTAACAATGTTTTCGGGAAGCTGGAGATAATCTTTCCAATTGCTAACGCCTAAGACCACTATTTTGAGATATTCCAGGATCTATCAATTGTTGTGGGGTGAAGGAGATTTTTTTATTTGGTAACTGATCACCATGATTTTCCAATTAATTACAAATAGAATCGAAATCGAACTAATGTCTATAGTCCGAATTCGAAACGGGAACTGAGGCTCCCACCTCAATTTCTGAATTTCATTCTTCATCTTTTAAATTTCGTTTGAATTGTTTGCTAACTAGACGTAAACAAATATCACAGATATATATTTTATTCAACAATGTTCGAGATTCTTGTTTTTTTAAAACATGATTTTGTTGAATGTAATTCTGATCACTATATAAAATCATCGTAATGAACAACAAACACTATTTAAAGGGCATTGAGTCATCCAATTTTCTAATATCTACTGATGCCATTCATTATCTTGTATCAATAAAGTGTTTTTCATAAATAATTTACAATCATTCGACAGAAAAAAGTTATTTATCACTACAATAAAAAAATATAAGATAATAATTCAATATAAAAAATTTAGTTTAAGTGTAACAAATGTGAATTAAATTTTATTACAAAAAAAAAAAAAAAAAAAAAAAAAAAACCTCATCACAATTTATTATGTATACTATATTGCAGCTCTAACTATACACAGCTCCCAGTGCCATTACCATAACTCAAGGAAAGAAGAGGATGAGTTCAGGGAAGATAACTAAAAGGATGTTAAGCCTACAAAGCCATGGAATGCTATGGACACTGGATTGGGTCAAGGCAGTCCCGAAATAGAGCTTTCCGTGGGTACAATCTCCACTTGACCTGCCTCAAGTCATTTCACCTCTTCTGAGGGTAGTCAAAACCGACTTCAATAATTGCTTTACCCAATCCTACCCCTTTCCTGCTCGACAAAAAAAAAAATAAAAAAAATAAAATAAAATAATATATATATATATATATATATATATATATATATATATATATATATATATATATATATATATATATATTATTTTATTTTATATATATATAGTTAACTATAAGATATTTGTATATAATTTTTATTTTACTTTTAAGACAAACAATTAATTACAAATGACGATTTTTTTAAATGTATACACAACGTTTTTTATTAGAAGGTACCGAAGCCATCTTCCTTCTAGAGGCCTCGGAGGGTTATCCGGGATAGAATGGAAAACAAGTTCAGAATCTATTAAATTTTATTAGGTATGAAGATTCTGTGAAAGGATAAGTTTATTTGTGAACAAGTAAGAAGCATTAAGGGTTTTTGTAAGGGTTGGGTTCGAAAAGAATTGGAAGGTTAGTTGATCCCCAAAGCTCAACTTCCTATGTCCAAATAGGTCTAATTACTGTCGTGTATATGAGTCTTTTGTAATTAATTGGCAGCTTTGAAAATATGTCTAGTACACATGATGATAAATTTACAATAAATCATAGATCAAAAATATTGTAGTGGAATTTATTATCAATAGAGGTAATTGAAAAAAATCTCTTAGATCGGGGAAGGTAAGCTTCCTTCTTTATTAATTACTTTTAATTGTATAAAGAACATGTACACACATATATACATATTTTACTCCATTACAGTTCTTTGGATTTATGAAAAAAGGAAATGAAACTCCGAGTTTTAGGATCTGCATGAACGACAATTGTTCGCGCCAATCGGCGCTTTTGTGAGTGGGAAAGGAGAAAAGTGTAGTATATCGGTCATAGACGCAGTCTATAAAAATTCCTAGGTAACTAGGCTTTATCTGGCGCTAATCCCTGCAGGAATAGGCCTCACTTTTATGCTGTCTTCTCACCAGTACGAGCGCATTACCTTTTGTCCAAGGCCTTTGGTCTTCCTGCCATTTAATGACCAAGGCTAAGATTAGCCTTCCAAAAGTTTTTTTCTCAAAGGGTTTTTTTTAATGTTATTTAATAAAGACATAGTATCCCCAACTAATGAGTGGTGATTTGAGAGGAAGAAATCTTGACCGATTGTTTCAGACTGCAGGAATCATTCCTCCGCCCGCGATTCTCTAGCAGGCCTCCGAGAAGTCGCGGAAGTACATCGGCGGCTACATCGAGGTGAGTGATTTTTTCTTAAATATTTGGTTCAGCTATCTTCTGAATAAGGTTTTCCCAAGTTTGCAAACACTCGTTTTTATAGCTTTAAATACAGCCCATTACCTAAAGGCCGATTCGAGTTTTGAGAAGTCGCATCAGAAAATATCACAATATTTCACTAAACAACAATCATGAACAGCTATGAGGTATCCAGCTGACACCGATTCATGATTTAGTCTTCACATTAGCGGTATGTCCATTATTCTGCATGAACAGCATACATTTTATAAATTCTATAAAATATGAAAATTAAACATTTTTCACAATGGTTTGTGACCATCAAACAGCCCTCCTTCTTAAATTTTATTCTAGGAAGTCCGATGTTTGTAGAAGTAATAGACTCAAGTCCCATTTTTCCATTATAAAAATATTTTTGGACTAATGGCTCTAATTTTTAGTTCAACGAATCGAAATCAGAATTATTTAAGCATTTTTTCAATTAGTAGTTATTAAGAGGTTTTCTATCAATTGTACGATAAATTAACTCATTTACAGTCATACGAGGCATTTATATTGAATGATCAAAATTTCTTATGATATAATAGGCTCTTCTAAACAAATGTTTACTTTGATAACTTTAAGTTCTTTTCAAATATTCAAGGAAAAACTTCGATCTGTAGATAATGATTAGGTATCAATATTTATTACCGTAACAAAAATACTCTTTGGCTTAGCTTAGCATATTTATTTCAGTCAAACACTGTATTAATTAAATATATGATTTTCTATTCCTTGAGACCCAACTTGTTTTATATTGTCATTTACTAGACTAATGGTAAGGTTCAAATTTTACTTTTATTTTTTTAAATTTTTTTCTTTTAAACATCTTAAACTCATATTTATTATACATAAATGAAGCATCATTTTATTCCAATGAAAACTGAAAGTTCTACCTATTTTTTTTCTTTGTTCGTTTCAATGGGAAGATGGGTGTAAACTTAACAGAGCAGAGTCGAATACGCCAAATTACGATACCGTTTGGAATCTAAAAATTATGTAATATAAGATATGTTTCTCCCCAATAAATCCAACCATTGAACAAATTATAACTGATCCGCGGAAACGTTTATCACGTAGATTATGGTTGGAATCTAATAATATATGATGAGTAGGTGAGGTCGGCTGGCTTATTTGAGGAACTTATTCTCAAATGATATCTACTTGATAAAAAACACTTCAAGAGAAGACATTAAGTCTCGAGTTTATAAGGAGAGGAAGCTCAAGGATCTTGTGCCTTGCTCTGCCTACGCCGCACAGAGGGACCAATGGCCTATCTAGGAGGAAAAAAGTCATAATGAAAATTCATAAAACTATTGTGATAGGTGTATAGTTAAGTAGTTTATGGAAAATTATCGAAGGTCCTTTCGTTTTTTGGAGGTGGGTTTCAAGGTAAAAAGAACGATCACTACTATATCTACTACTATATCTAGCCGGTACTACTAATTCGGCAGGTCAAATTTTGTTAAAACTATTGATTCTTTCAATCTAAATTTGTGTATCATCATATTGATATTTTTTCATCATTCTTTTATAATCAGTGAATATAGACGATCGTTATACCAGGAAGCTATGCTCAAAAAAAGTTTTTTATAATTTAACCTATTATATATATATTTTTTAAAGTGCCGTAAACTAAAGCATTTTTTAAACTAAAAAGATGTATTAATAAAAAGTACCCCAAAGTACCTCTCTGAAATTCGTGGTACAGGTGCCTTAGAACGTATATGAAATAATCATGAAATATTTAGCTGCTTTTATCTGCTTTCTTGTCTGAAAACGAATTTTCAATTTCGCGGAGAGAGTTATTTCGTATTTGGCAAAACTGTAAGGGCATTGATTTAACATGTATTACTGTAGTTAAAACACTTGAATTAGAGGATATTATAACAACATCTACAGCTACACTGAAGAGATATTTAAAATTGGTAGTTACGAAAATTAAAACGAAATAATAAGAGGCTGGAAAACCCCGGAAAGTTATTAGGAGATTGAGAAAATCACTTTTATAAGAAAAAATCATTTTACATACGTTTATAAAGTTACAATACACACAAATACTTAAGAATGGATGTATATATGCATGTTTTTTTTTTTTTTTTTTTTTTTTTTTTTTTTTTTTTTTTTTTTTTTTTTATTTATTTTCCTTCCTTGCCTCTCGGCTACACGGGTTTTGCAGGGATGGCTTGTAGCCATCACTGCTGGTTTTAACAGTTTAACATAACATTTCAATATTACTTTTAACATTGCAAGAATAAATTTTCTTAAACATTTAACAGAACATTTCAATATTACATTTAACATTTAACATTTCAAGATTACACTACACGTTTAAAGTAACATTTAATATTTAAAATACATTAAACGCTTTACATAACTACATACTTGTGTTTAATACAATATACCTTATATCTAATACAACAACCTATATTTAATACAACATACTATATTAAACTTAACTACTAATACAAACTACTAATACAACTACTAATACAAACTACTAATACAACATACTATATTAAAATTAACTACATACTAACTATAACATACTATAATACATAATAATAACTACATAATAACTATAACATACTAATTTAAAATAACAACATACCTATATCAATTTTTTTTTTTTTTTTTTTTTTAATTTTACGTTTATATAGGCATTATTCGGTGATGGGGTTGTCGTCAGCATTATTCCTGTCCAGGATTCTTTCTGGGGCGAGGCCCCTTCTTCCTAGGTTGAAGTGCTCTACCCCCACTTCAGTTTTCCAACCATACACAAAACTTTTGTAATACGGGTAGTTGTCAGCTGATACTAGTTGAGGGAAATCACTCTCCGTTAGAACATACAGCCCTGTTTCTCTCTGTAGCTTGGCTCTCAATGCCTCAAAGGCAGTGCATGAAATTACCACATGTTCAGCGGTTTCCGGTACACCACAGCTGGGACAAAGCGGGTCAATATTTTTACTATGTTCCTGGAGCTTGGCTCGAAAGCCCCCGTGCCCTGTGAGAAACTGTGAGATCCAGTAATCCGGGAGTACCCAAGTTGCTTGAAGACGTGACCTAACAGTGGGGAAATATTTTCTAAGAGTAGCCCCTTTCGGGGTTGTTACCCACCGCCTGTTCCATTCTTCTATCGTGTACTCTCGGATTATCTCCAACCATTTCCTTGGATTTGCGTCGATCAGAGACCGGAGATTATAGTCCCACCGAGCCTTCCCTTTTCATTTTAAATTTAAAACCATCTTTTTGCAGTACAAGATCAAGAGGTACCCCTCCTGCTAAGACCTGGACCCCCTCATGAGACACTGATCGGTACGCCCTGGTGACTCGCAGCAGAGAATTACGCTGAATTGTTGCCAGCCTACTCATCTGTCTGCGTGAGAGATTTTGGTACCAGGCGGGAGATGCATACCGTAGGATACCAAGTATCACTCCTTTATATATCGCCATCGTAGCTGGGTATCTGAGGCCCCACAAGGCGCACCTTAACCTACTGAGACAGTTCAATGATAAGGCCGTCCTATTGGCAAGGTATTCCAAATGAGGCGTTACATCAAAATTTCTTCTTATTTTCACACCCAGGTAGGTGACAGTCTCAGTTGGACGTATTCTTTCTCCTTCAATTCTAATAATAGGGTTAGGCCTACACTTATTTCCTTTCAGAAGAATGGCCTGTGTTTTTGCAGCCGCCATTATCATCTTCTGTTTACTGCACCATCTACTAACTAGGCCAGCACATCTTTCAGCTTCTTGCTTCAATTGGACTATACTGTTAGCAGACACCACGACAGCCAGATCGTCGACATAGGCAATCGCGGGGAACCATTCTTCTTCGAGTATAGCCTACATATCATTGAAGACTAACTTCCACAGGGCCGGACCAAGGACAGAGCCCTGAGGACAGCCCCTCTCGACTACATCTTCATACTCATAAAAGTTTCCGCGTATTTTAACACGTCGGTCCTGGAGGTAGCTCATTACTAGCGCATACAAATTGCTAGGTGTATCGTATCTCTGGAGCTGGTAAAGTACGCTTGGCCACCACACACTATCAAAGGCAGAGGATATGTCAAAGAGGAGTAACATGACGTACCGATCTGCCCTCTCAGCTACGTCATGACGTACCCTCAACAAAGCATCAGCGGTTCCCCTGTCTTTAGTGGATCCATATTGCCGTGGATGGCTTGCTCTTGTCAGAACTGGCTGCAAGCTCTTAAGCAGCAAGTTTTCCAAAACTTTACTCATAACAGGGAGGAGATAAATAGGTCTATATGACTTCGCTAGTCGCTTGTCTTTGCCTACTCCCTTATTATTATTATTATTATGTTGGCGCAACAACTTGGCGACGAGTCCTGGCCTCCTCCACCAGCTTCCTCCAGTCATCTCTGCTCAATGCCGCTGTCATCCAGCGACGGACTCCCTTATAGAGAAGTCTAATATCAGCAGTTTTCCATAGTTTCGGGAAGTATCCCTTATCTAAGCAATCATTGAAAACCGCTAATAGCCTATCTTCTATGTAGGGAATACTGTTCTTGAGTATAGCCGTGTCTATACAATCCAATCCTGATGCTCTTCCCACTTTCTGACTGTCCACGCTATTCCGAAGATCCCATATGTCCCATGATGGGCACATATCAGTACCAGATGGATACGTAGTAGTACGTCTCATAAATGCTTCTTCATCATTGTCTTCGGATGGGTTGTCTCTGGGGTATGTCGGCTGGATGAATATCCTTGCCGATTCTTCTGGTGTTACTGCCTGTTCGTCTCCTTGCTTCAATGATGCAATCACCTGTAGTGGAGTAAGCTTGCCAAAGGCAGTCCTATAAGGGATTCTTTGCCGACTCTTCCTCAATAAAATTGTCCCAAGACTTTCGCTTTTGTGAGCGCACCTGGTTTCGATATACTCGGACCTTAGACCTGTACTCTTCACGGAAAACAGTACGCCTCTCGTCGCAACTACATCTCTGATACAACCGCCGAGCCTTATACACCTCTCTCTTTAAGGTGGTTAATCCCGGTGTCCACCATGGGACTGTTCGAGCTCTCGCCTTCCGGTGCTGGAGAGAATCCTCTGCAGCATCGAGGATGACATTTGTGAGCCTAGACACTCTATAGTCCAGGTATATGCATGTTTTTACTGTATGTATTGAATTTTCATTTAAATAAAAAATCAGTTATATCAGTTTGTTTTTTACTCAGGAGAAAAAATGTGCCATCGAAATTAATGAAACAGTTGTAATAGGTGTAAACAGAAGATGTTTATGGAGCAGTATTAGAGTTTTTTTTTTTGTTTCAGCTGTGGGATTACTAAGTAAAAACAAGGATGTAAGTAGTATTTAACTCGACAGGTCACATTTAGTTAAAATTATTGATTCTTTCAATTGAACACTCTGTATAATCTTGTTGATATTTTTTCATCGTTAGTTTATAGCATAAACCAAAAAAAAATAAGAAAACATTACCCATTACACACATTATCGCAGCAGAACATTTTAAAAGTCCAGATAGTAATTATTCTTGCACCTCTGGGGAAGATGAATACTCTTCAGATGATGACAACATGGAGTGATAGTGGATGTAGCACGAATATATCAACTGCATTGTCAAATGTTTTCAAATTTAAAGTTTACAAAAAACAGTTATATTGTTTCAAGTTTCGTCTTATATATATATAGTTCTTTATTGTTGTTACTTATGCGCTTTGATTTCACCTTATTTTAACTCCATTTATGTAAATCAGGTTGCTGTGTCTATTTAACCCTTTAACAGGCGATGTATCCTGGAGGATACACATATTTAATGCCTTTTGCTCAATAAATGACGTAATTTCCGGCACAATATCCTACTCATTATCGTCTAATATCCTTTATTCAACCTTGAATTTGATGATACATGTGTGGGGGTTAACGTGGCTGTAGCCATTCAAAGGAAAAAAAAAGAAGAAATGGATTCAAAAATTCCCAGCCTGCCCGTTAAAGGGTTAAGTAAGTCAGACTTTTTCCTCCTAGATTGGCCATTTGTCGCAATGTGTGACGATACTAAGTCGGAAATATCTTCCATCTTTTTCAAAATATCACATTGATGGCACTTAAACACTTTCACCTTTTTCTATTCAGTTTTTATGGGTCAATGTTTGTTTAAGCATGAAAATATTTTGTATTTATTTTTTTTTTATTATTATTTTTTTGTAACATTTCGATAGTTCCTAGTTGAATGGAGACTAAAGGATAACTGAGTAAATACTTATGCTTAGTAGGCAAACAGGTCAGTAATAATATCACAGAAAGATTCGAAAACAGTATCGCTTCATAATATGAATTGGATTAGTACACCGGAAACATCTCATTAATACGATACCAGCTTGACGTGTTTTTTCATTCATTACTTTTTTAAGATAATTAAAAATAATTATTGTATAATAATAGTATAAATAATCACCCATTATGTAATCGTTAGAGATGATCTAACTATATTTATTAAATTAATAATACAAATGAAATGAATGGTGAAAAATTAAACCTTATAAAAACAAATCGGAACCATGGATAATGGGGGCCTACTGTATGGTTGTGACTTGAGTGGTTTTATTTTCCTTATTTAAACTCTATTGTTTATATAAATCAGGTTGCCAGGTCTGTTAAAGCGATACAGACTTTTTTCCTCCTAGATTGGTGAGTCGTCCCACATTGCGCCGTAGCAACTCTTATTTTTATTTATTCTTTTTGATTTAACAATTACCACGAACTGTGTAAAAATTGAATATATCTATAAATTTGTTTCTGTGTGCATGTAAATATTCACATGAAAATATACCTCTGATTTTGTGCCAACTAGTATTAACTAAGTCATTAGAAAAATTTGACAATTGTTGTTTGAACTTACAGCTACGGAATAGAAGCTTTTGTTTGTTTCGTTTGCATTTTTATTATGCAACTGTTTCAGGCAGTTTAGTTTGAATCATTATCCTGTGCAGATAATGAAAGAAAGAACAGTAATACAAAATAGTTCTTTAATAGTGTTATTCTCTATTCGGCCGGATCTTAGACAATTAAAGATAGTCAATCAAAATGCCTTAAAGCACTAGAAAAAGATTATTGGAGGCGATCATGTGGAGTCAAGAAATTTCAAAGATTGGTAGAAAAAAAAAGAAAAAACAAATATAAGTCATCCGCTAAACTATTAAAACATCGAGGCGGGGATTGTTTGGGCATGTAAAATGTATGGCAAGAATCTTAAGGAATCTTAGAGTGGAAACTAACAAATAAAAGAAACAGAGGTCAATGATGAAATGCTGGATAGAAGTGGTCAAAGAAGAAACGAGGCACTTTGCGAAAGATACTGGCAGGACAGAAGATACTGACAGACCTGAACGTTTTGATGTTGAAATTCTATGCTATACTTTTTTTTTTTTCCGGGAGTGTATGATTAACTAACTCTTTATCAAAGTAATCATTAAATCTATACCATACACGATACTTTAGAGACACTTATGAAATGAAATGAAAAAATAAACTTTATTCTGGGACTTACTGTCCCATAAGAATAAAAAATAATGCACAGTTAAAAGTACAATTTTCTGGCATATTATTTACAAATTAGATGCTTCAGTAATTTTAGCACACATTTTTTACAGGAAAAAAAAATTAAATTAAATTAAAAATAAATAAATATAAGAAATAATAATTATAAAATAAAATACAATCGTATATATATGAACACATAAAAGAAAGAAAGAGAAAAAAAAAGAAGGTAATTCGAAGTATTCATTTGATTATTGACATGTTTGCGAAAGATTTATTGTCTAAAAGGTACAGGAATAAATTAATTTTAAAGGAAGTTATGGAAGCTGCTTTACGAATAGAAGTGGGTAGGAAATTCCAGAAGGAGGTAGCACGAATGATGAAGAATTTGTCAAAGGAAGCGGTTTTATGTGTGGGTATATATAGGTTAAAAGGTTGGGATCAAGTGTTTAGGTGGTGGATAGAAGAACGCAAGAGTTAATAAATCAAGAATATAGGAAGGGTATTTGGTTTTTAGACATTGGAATAGGAAAGTACCCAGAAAGTATTGCCGTTGGAATTTAGGAAATAGCCACCCAAGCTCAGAATATCGGCAAGTAACGTGTGACCGCCTAGGGATCCCGAAGATAAATCTAATGAAACAGTTCATCAGTCTCCTCAGCTTCATCTCGAGATCCCCCGACAGTCACCCATAAACCAAGCAACAGTAATTCCCAGTAAGCTGGGGAAAACAAGAGAAGACACTAGAAGTTGACGGGTACTCTGGGAAAAGGAATCTCGAGATCTATATGGTTGTTTAAGGATTATGATGGATTTTTTGGAAATTTGGGCGATATGGTTATTCCAGGATAGGTGGTGATCAATGGTAACTCCTAAATTTTTACTAGAGTTTTGGAACTGAATAGGAAGGTTATTGAGGTAAAGCAATGGATAGTAAAGAAGAGTGTTGAGGATGGGTTTTGAACCGATGAGGATAGCCTTATGCTTCAAGAGTTGTAGGCTGATTAATAATTGTTCAGGAGTAAGATGTATAATGGTAAATTTATTTAACAATTTTATTTTATGTATTTTTTAAAAACTGTTTTGTTTGGTTCAACATAACTTATCATTATTGAAATATTAAGATTTTTCGGATTTTATTTTATTTATTAGTGATTGCACAATAATTCGAAATATTAAGGGGTTTAGTTTATCCATGTTTAATCGCACTCGTTTTTTATTTTTCGCCCCGTTTGGATAAACCAAAAGGATAACGAACGACATATCATCACAGTTTCCCAATCTTATAATAAAGACCACCAAAGAAGATCTGCCGAAATATGAAGAAACAATAACAATAAGGAAAACGGAGGAGAGAGAGCATCAAGTATTCCTTGCTAGAAGTTGATGGCTAGAAATGAGTCGTCGTGGTTGGGCGCCTAGATCATAAGGACTAGGGCAGGCTAATGAATGGTCCCTTTGTAATAGAACCTTTTTATTACCAGTTCTAACTAGTTCTTGGGGAGCACGCACACCAACCTCTTTTCAACACACGGCCACTTAACTCTTTCGGGAACAATATGCTTCTAAGATTTAGCTGCAAATAATGCATCTTGTTTTCAAAATACAATTTTTTTTTTTTTTTCATGTATAATGGAGTAAATTTGAGCGCTGGTAATCGATTTTGGGAAAAACAACAATATGGGTTCTCATTATTTATTTATTATTTTTTTATTTTTTTTACAGTTGTAATTTCATCAATAATGAATTAGAAACAATCCATCACTTGAGTCGATACAGTGTTGTTAATCTGAGCCATATAAGATTAATACAAAAGTTGTGAAGGATTGAGTGTCATTTACTAAAGATGTTTTTCTGAATACATCATTTATTAGTCTTGAAAGTGAATCGATATTAAAACCAATAAGTATGAAACTACCGAATAGTGATAAAATATAAAAAAATAAATAAAAAAAAGTAATTAATTTTTTTTTAAATAGTTATTTTTTTTTAAATGACCGCATAATAGTTAACAGTTTAAGTAACCTGACATGTACACTCAACATAAATTCAGTGCGCCTCAAGAGAAGTAGTATTAAGGATTTTTGAACTTAATAAAAACATCGATCTAAAAAGAAAAGTGAATAAAATTCTAAAATAAATAATGAACAAATTATTATGTAGCAAATTAAAAGAAAACTGAAAACCAATTTCGTGTGAGCGAACAAAGACTTGTGAATCAAAATACAATTTGTAGCAGTGGCTCCCTCTGACTACCTGACAATTCTCGCATAAATTATCCCTTGACCACAATCGACTTCAAGCAACATTAGTAGGCAACTATAGGCAACAGAAGGTAACTACTGACAACTGTGAAAGGTTGATAAAGAGCCTGCTTTAATAAACATTAAACATCGTAAATAGTCGAAAGGTGAGCAAAAGTTTATCAACTGTTTGGTTGCCGTAGCAAAGAAATAAAAACAATTTTCAACTATTGGAGGAAAAGCAGTTAAAGCCTTATATAACAAGAAGCATTGTTGACCTTGGCAATAAAACGGCAAAATGGTTTTACTGCCTCGTTAAATAAAAGGGCAGAGCTTTATCTTGGCTGACGCTCTCTGGTCCTTACTCAGGCACGTTCTCCGGATCGAAGGAGCGCTTGGAAGCGGCTGCAGTTGACCAAATGTTTATTGATTTCATAAAGGAAACTATCAATCGTAACTCCCAGTTCTATAAATACTGCAGTTAATTTTTCATATAAAAAAGTTAAATACGAACAGTTAACTAGATATTTTTTTAAACTATAGCGCCTATAATGTAATGTAACACAACTTCAACAACTTACTTTCCACAAAGGTTAAGATCATTATAATTTTATTGCATAATTACCATTATTATATTACCATCATATATTACATTTCAATAAACTAGTTTATTAATTCTTCCAGGACATTGTTTATCTACGCCTTAATACATCTAGACAGTAGTCATCTACTTTCTCAACCATACTTCCTTCTTCCATTCTGAGCAGGTGACCCAGCTAATTGAACATTAGGCAAATAATGGCGGAGCGCGTTGGAGCGAAGGTCTCAGGGCGAATGTAACAGGACTTCGTGGAGGTCGAATGGCCGAAATGAATCTCAGTCTTCTCAAACTAGTTAGAATAGTATGGTAACCTGTAGAATAACCCGTCCTTCTTGCCCTAGTTGTTGTACATTAGCCCCAGAAACCACAAATCAACATTTGCGTTGGATTGATCAGAAAAAAATCATAAATATATCGTTGTAACATAATCATTAAAAAAATAAATAAATACAGGGTGTCCCGAATTTACCTATGTACCTATACTCGCCTTTCCATCGAACAGCATTATACCAGCACTCCTTCCTTGCCCAATCCACTACCATCTGGAACACTCTTCCTCCAAAAATAAGACATGCCCCTTCCTTAAGCTCATTTAAAACACTCCTTTTCCAATATCTCCTCTCATCCCAGTCTGATGCCAGTGAATATGAACAATAATTATCATAAATTTGGTATAAGTATACAGGGTGTCCCGAATTTAAATGGCAAAACTTCAGGAACTTAAAGGGGACCGTAAAACTAAGACAAAAAGTCACTTAGATATTTGCTCGTTTTTCCTTAGTTTTAGAGAAAATCACAAAAAAAAGAAACAAAACAAAAATGTTACAGGTAGCGATTATCATCTTTCAAAGTTCGTAAGGCTAGGCAGTGAGATATGTAAACACTCAATGTCATCCTTTACATTCTTTTATTTGTTTACATTTTGGCTTCCTTCTAGGTCAGTTAGTCAGTTAGTCAGTTACTCAGATATTTTTGTGTGAATAGCATCAGCCACAATGCCGCATACATATTCTAATGTTGAATACGCTGATATGATTTTTTTGTATGGTTTCTGTAACGGTAATGCTTTAGAAGCGGTGCGGGAGTATACGCGCCGATTTCCAAATAGAAGAGTGCTTAATCGACGAGTCTTTTCGCTAACTTTTAATAGACTAAGAGAGACTGGGTCATTCTTAATAGGTAATGAAGGCGACCAATTCCAGGCAGCAAAAAGAGCAGATTATCGGAGAAGAAATTGTGTCCAACGCCACTTCGATAACAATCCTGAGACTAGCATCCGAAGAGCATCTGCTGCATTAGCAATATCGCGGCAAGCAATATGGCGAACTTTGAAAGGTGATAATTGCTACCCATACCATCTTCAAAAAGTTCAGAATTTATTATCTCAAGATTATGTCAAGAGATTGAATTTTAGTAACTGGTTTCTTGACAAAATTCGCGATGATAATTTGTTTCCATTAAAAATTATATGGACCGATGAAGCTATCTTTACAAGAGAAGGAATTGTTAATCAAAGAAATTATCATCTATGGGCTCTTAAAAATCCCAGATCTATTAGAGAGAATAGGTTTCAGCATGAATTTGCTCAACGTTTGGCTTGGAATTTGGAACGGATTACTGGTGGGGCCATAAATTTTACCTGGAAGATTGAATGGTATCACATTTACACATTTTTTGGAGAACGACTTTTCTAATTATTTAGATGACATTCCCTTACAGCAGCGGATTGAAATGTGCTTCCAACTCGATGGATGTCCAGATCATTACAGCAGAGTTACTCGAGCTTGGCTGGATATAAATTATCCACAACGATGAATTGGACGTGGAGGAGTAATACCTTGGCTACCCAGATCATCTGATATGACACCCATGGATTTCTTCGTATGGCGAATCTTGAAGGAGAAAGTTTATTCGGTATCAATCAACTCAAGAGAGCAATTAAAAGACCGAATCATAGATGCAGTGCACAAAATATCATCAGAACAATGTTTAGCTGCAATTTATCAAGTGAGTGCTAGATGTGATTCTTGCATTGGTGCAAGAGGACAATATTTTGAGCAATATTTACATTAAAAAGAACATAACATATATATAAATGTAAATAAATAAGTATAAAAACGAAAACTTGTTTTATTTCTTTTTTTGCGATTTTCTCTAAAACTAAGCAAAACGAGCAAATCTCTAAAGGACTTTTTGTCTTAGTTTTTCTGCCCCCTATAAGTTCCTGAAGTTTTGAATTTTAAATTCAGGACACCTTGTGTTCTAATACATATTAAAATTTCGTCCAAGCATATTAAGTATTAATAAATAATCTTGATTTAAAATCAATAAAAACCTTTTTTATTCTATATTCAATACTTCACACAGATTACTTTTAAAAGCAAATCAATTCGACTTTCAATTTTCCCATTTGGTTCTTAAAGAGGTCCTGGAAACAATAGTAAGAGGGAGGAAACATAATAAGAAGTGTCAATATAGTTTACTAATAATTTTAACCTTAATGAGATGGAGACATTGAACCGCTAATTCAGGAGCCAAAATGTTCTGTTTGGTATTAATTTAGAACAAGACGACATTAATACAAAAACAGAATTGGATAGAAAAATATTCTTATTCTCTGAGTGGAGTCTATAAACGAATCTATTGAAAAATCTTATATTATGTTGTTCAAAGTCCTTTATTAAGAAATTCAGAATTAATTTCTCATGTAAAGAAATTTACACATATAGGTTGCAACATATTTTATCATTTACATCGTAATTGATAACTTAGTTAGCCGTAGTACCGCACTCCAGAAGAATTACCTGAAATATAATTCGCTTATAAACAAAAATACGCCATGAATGTTGAAGAATCATGTTTTTACTTTTTTCGGACTTATTAAACCTCAGTTTTAATCCTAATGATCAATAATGGAAACAAAAATATGATTGTGATTGGTTCTTCACACCTATAAGATACATAAAAAAATAAATTTGATTAATTAAATCTAAAAACTATCTGAAATAAATATAATAATAAATTACAAAGTAAAATTAAAGGATATACTTTTATCGGTGGCTTACGGTGGGCTAATATAAAATATATATATATATATATATATATATATATATATACAGGGTGTCCCAGACATAGTGTAAAAAAAAAAAAAAAAAAAAATTGGGTAATACTGCATGCTAAACGGGGTAGAATGGCGCAGAAACTAGTTTCATATCTCAATCTGTTGAGGCGATAGATTTTTTTTTGTTTTTATTTTTAAAATCTTTATTTTTTCTGAAAATTTTTCGGTTTTCTCTACTTTGATTTAGCGTAGAAACAAAAGCGATGGTATTTTCTTAATCAGCATTAAATTTTCTAAAATATGACATAGGTCTTGTTATTTTAAATTTACTTTTAAAGAGCTTTTAACAAAACATTTATTAAAAACTAAATTTTCAATATTTCTTGAAAATTCCTCACTCCCCACTGGAGCACCCTATAAGCCGTCAAATTTCCTAAAAACTGTGGAATTTAGTTGGCTTTTTAGTGGTGTAACTTATGATACAATTGCACATTACCTTTTGATTGTAACAGAAGTAACAGGTTGCTAACCTATTCAAGCCAGGGTGGGAAGGTCAAGGTTCATTTTGTAGGGTCCTCCACGAAATAAATTTTAAACCGCTTAAATAGAAATTAAAGAAAAAATATGTATTTCAATAACTGGCAAATCATAATGTCTATCAACCCAGTTTATTGACAAGAATATCAATAATTAAAAATAGTTATAAGTTTTTTATTTGTATTGCTCTTTTAATCATTTTTGCTTATTATCAATGAGGGGATTAAGATTTTATTTACTAAAAAATAATGAAACCCGTATTTGACAGGAAGTATCTATAACCAAGGTATATATTGGTATGCATATGTATATGATGAAGGCTGCTAATGATTGGAAAATAAATTTTTATTTTATCGATAAGCATTGCTCTATTATTTGGCTTGATAATTTTAACTGAAAGCAGGAAAAAATTTTTAAATCAAAGAAGAAAATGTTAATATGATAATTCTGTGGGGACACGGCTTTGAATGGTGTAAAATAAATAGAAAATATGTATATCAAACATTTATTTTTAATTATCTAATATAAGGGTTATAAAAAAAGATAAATTTGAAATTCTTACAAACAATAATTATTTCCCTATTAGACTAGCCAGCATCAACAACTACCCAGTTAAAATCACCAGTAACCAGTAACGGCAGTGATTCACCAGACGACTAGTACAAACCACCTCTCCGAGAATCTTGAATATGTGCTTGTAGCCACTGATCCTTCCTTGTCCCAAGAAGAGAAGGAGAAACTGAGAAGTCTGGTAGAGCGTTATCTTCCTGTTTTTGGTTCGAAAGGTGGTAAACCAGGAAGAACTAGAGAGGTATAACATCAAATTGACACTGTTGATTCACGCCCTATTCGTCAAGCAGCCCGGCGACTTACTCAAGTCAAAAAGGCGGAATCAGAAAGGAGATGATCAGAGATGGAGTGGTGGAGCCCTCCAGTAGCCCTTGGGCCTCTCCAGTAGTACTTGTTAGGAAATAGGATGGGACAATGCGGTTCTGAGTTGATTATCACAAGTTAAACGATGTTACTAAGAAGGACAGTTACCCGTTACCGATAATAGACAATACCCTAGACGTTCTGGCAGGTTCCAAACAGGTTTTTAGAGTGGATACTGGCAGGTTGAGCAGCCGACAGAGAGAAGACAGTGTTTACAAATAGATCAGGCTTGTGGCAATGTACGGTCGTTCCATTCGGCTCCTTTATGTTGTTTGAGAGACTCAAAGTATCCTCAGGGGCTTATCCTGTAGGACCTGCCTCGTTTATTTGGATGATATCATTATAAAGGGACGGACATTCAAAGAGCATCTGTCAAACCTTGAAGAGGTTTTCAAGAGACTACAGAGCGCTAACTGTACCCTAAACTTGAAGAAGTGTAAACTCTTCATGACTAAGAATCACAGTAATCTTGGCCACATTATCAGTGGAGAAGGAGTAGCAGTGACCCAGGCAAGGTCCAAGTTATTCAGCAATGACCTATACCCTCCGACAAGCACCAATTATGAAGCTCCCTTGGTCTCTGTTCTTATTACCGGCGATACGTAAAGAATTTTGGAGACATCGCTAGGCCAATGACACGAATGACCAAAGAAGAGAGATCCTTTCATTGGGACAAAGAATGTCAGCTGGCTTTCGAATGTTGAAAGAAAAGATTGACGATTGTTCCGATTTTAGGCTACCCACTTCCCGAAGGAAGGTTCATCCTTGATTCTGATGTGAGTGACGTGGGAATCGGAGGTGTCCTGTCACAGCTGCAGGAAGGGCAAGAACGAGTTCTGGGCTATTTCAGCAAGACCCCGATTGATTAATATTTTAAGTTATAAAAATTGTTAAAACATTTTTACAAACTAAGATTTTTGGTTGTTGTACATCAAAAACCTAAATAGTTTTAATAAATCGAAATTCAATATAGATGTGTTTTTGATGGCCAAATCCAGAAACTAAGCAAATTTATAAACATTATAACCTTCTAAATGTTTGTGTATAGTTTCAAAGTATTTTTTAATTTAAAAACATGGTTTTGTTATTTGGTACAAATTTTCTGACAGCTACTGAGTTCTCTGTGTCAATAACAGGTGCAAATCGAAGAAATGTGATTTTAACCAATAATTTATCTAGGATTCAGAAAGACCTCGATAGAATCTGGACTTGGGCCAACTTGCTTAATTTACAGTTAAATGCAGGCAAAACTCAAGCTATTGTAATCAGTTCAAGTCCCCTCCTCAGATCCATTTCCAACTTTCCTACCCTAAACCTGAATAATCAACCTATCTCTAAGCAATCAAACAATTGGCGAAACGAACAGTGGTCTCTAACTCTTATCAAACTACGCCCTGGTGACAAAAGTTCCTGGCGGATCCACCACATCCTTACAAACTCCTCACAGCCCATATCTCCACTTAGACATCATAACGGTTTTGTTTACTCTGACCAAGAAAATACTGAATTACTGGACCAATATTTTAGTTATTGTTTCATGTGAGATAGATTTGTATCTAAACATGTACCTATGTTTTATTAGCCTAGTTTGGCTGTATGTAATTTATTTTCAATTAAAAAAAAAAAAAAAAAAAAAAAAATTCTATCACTTTTTGTTCCTCTGCCGAAAATTTAGGAATCATAATTGACCAAAACCTTTCCTGGAAGCCTAAATAGCCCAAATAGTCCAAATAGCCCGAAAATCAATAGGAATCCTCACATTATTCCATCGTCCCCGTTATTTCCTTCCTCAACCCACGCGAAAGCTCCTAGTTTCCTCATTCATTTTTCCTCAGTTTGATCATGGTTGAATGGTGTATGGAAGCCTCTCAATGGGTCTCCGAGACAGATTACAACAAATCACGGACAGTTTTATCAGATTTGTTACCGGTACCCCGAGACGTTCGCATGTATCGCACCTCTACACTGCCTTAGACTGGCTCTATCCATCCTTCCGTAGACAATATTTCCTGGACACTTTCCTGAACCATGTCATTAATAACTAGAGACCGGATTTATGTGTTATTGCACATTTAGTTCGCTTTTATTTAGCGCTCTCTAACCCACGTAATTATCCCATTTGTAACCTAAGGATTCTAATTCTTAAATTTTATTTTGCACAAATTTGACTTTTAGAGCTTAATTGCACGAATTCGGGTTTTACTGCACGAAATTGCACAATTGAACTAAATTCATCTAATTGTATTCACTTAACCATTTATTTTTTGAAAATTTTACATGGATTATTAGGCAACATTTATAAAATTTGTTTATATTAAATAGGTTAATTAGTTTTAAATTGATAGTAAAAAGTCGCTTAATTCAAATGTATTTGTGACCTACTACTTTTAAATGGTCGTATTGAATTAGGAGCTTTGAGGATTTAGGCAAACATTGAGGATCGACGCACTTCCTAGAACTAAGACGTTTCCTCAGAAAATTTAACTCCCCGCTTCCCATTGTATTGCCCACTTCTGATGTAGCACAAAGGGCCAGTTGTTGACAAGATTTTAAAATATCAACTTTGAAAATGCCAAAAACGGCCGCGAGTGTTTCTACAAAATTGAAACAATGGACAAATGAATATCCAGAGCTGATAACTGATGGGAAGGTGGTGGTTAATTTTAAAATTAAATTATTTTATCAACGGAAAGGAAATAGAAGCTGATAATCTGGATCCATCAACAATCGCATGCCACAAAAATTGTCCTATTACGTCCATAGATGAAGAACGTTCCTTTTCTTTGCTAAAGAACATTTAAAGTGACAGGCGGCATAATTTTACTGAGAAATATTTTGAAATTTATATTGTTGTACATTTTCACAAAACTTATAAAAACTAATTTATTTTTCAAAAACATTTTATTATATTTTGTTTCCTCGTAAAAGGAAATTTTAATAAAGCTATGTATATTTCTTTTAATTAACAATTTTTTTCATCTCCTTTTTTCCAAAATTTTAAAGTATTTTAGATTTAATTAAATCTAAAACGGAGGTTTGTTGAAATGTCCTTAAGTTTATTCAAGGCTGATTAAGTGTTGCATATTTGTGTAAATAAATGGATTGCTACATGTATTAAGTTTTTAAATTCACGTTTTGAGTTTTTTACTGCACGATTTTGCATATTTTGAGTTTTTTACTGCACGATTTTTCATATTTTGAGTTTTTTACTGCACATTTTTTGATTTTTTACTGCACAAAAATCCGGTCTCTATTAATAACCATTGCCCACCCTGCATCTATAACCTATTGAAATTCAAGTCTGCCGTCCACTTCCAACTCACAACAAGATGACGTTCCTCTGACCTACATATTCGCTTCCACTGAACAGCATTATACCAACACTCCTTCCAAGCTCGATCCATTACCCTCTGGAACTCTATACCCCCTGAAATTAGACATGCTCCTTCCTTAACTCATTCAAACTCTCCTATTCCAATATCTCCTTAAATCCCAGTTAGACACCGCCAATATGTGTAATAATTAAAAACTAAGTTAGACAATCTCAACTATATCCGATAGCAATGAATTATTTAAAAAATTATATCATTATTTGCAAATTTGTCAATGTTAATATCATTTGTCTCCCTAAAAATTTGTTCTCATACAGGTATATAATATAAGAGGACAGTAAGTAGATGTGCAAATATATGTTTTCAGGTATTTGTAAATATTTTTTTCTAATTAATATTCAAATATGTCTTATTCACCATTCCTTTCTATTCACTATATTTATTTTATTTTATTGATTTCTTTTTTATATATTTTTTTTTCTGAACGTATTGTAATTATTATATTAGCATATTGTTATTATTATTTTGTTTTCTCTCTTCTTTTCTTATGTATATATTTATCAGAAAGTTCTATTTTCAATTGTATATGCATAAATCATCTTTTATACATATTATTATCTTTGTTTGGAACTAAGATAGCCAGACTATTATTCAACCTTATAATACATGTTTGTTATTCTTAGGGAAAAATATGTCCCAGAATAAAGATTATTTTTCATTTCATTTCAATTATAAATTTACGAAGTTCATTGAATTTTTCAAGATGTAATGACCTGTATGACAAATTTGTGTACCGAAAAAATGTTGATTATAATGTAATGCAAGTTATCTTTGGGGCACATATATATTAGTTTTTGTCCTTAAGGATATATTATGTTGGATATATATATTATATCCTTAAGGATATAAGATAATATGTAGAGAAAAGGAGGAGAGATTCCCATGATTCAATGGAGAATGTGAAGCTGCAACTGATATCAAGAATGCGGCATACAAGAATATGTTGAAGAAAGGAACCCGGAGAGCTGTCGAAGAATACCACAGGGAAAGGGGAGAGGAAAAACGACTACATCAAAGAAAGAAGAGATAAAGAGATAAAAATGAACTTGAGAGGACAGATAGACACTGGAATGAGAAAGAATCAAGAGACTTCTTCAGAAGCGTTATTAGAAGGATGAAGTCTTATTGCAATGGAAGATTCACTTTGAGGAGCTTCTCAATCCACTCCTCTGCGAAGCAGACAAGAGAGGTGATTTGACAGACAGGGACCCAGAATCAAACCTTGAACCACCTAATGATGAAGGGATACTGGACCCCATTGATCCCAGATAAATTAATACATCTGGTAAAGCTGACCATCCTGGTTGTGAGATGTACTATGCAGATTGATGGGCAAAGAACGGAAGAGTTTCCCTCGAAAAAATGACTACGGCAAGGAGATGCATTAGCATGCCTCCTGTTTAATTTTAGACTTGAGAAGGCAGTGAGGGCTGCTGCTGCAAACTAACAGGACAGTGTACACTAGGATGGTCCATCTTTTGGCATATGCCTATAGCGTGGGCATCATAGGACGGTCATTGGGCTCCGTCAAAGCAGGATTCCTAGCCCTGTTAGAGGCCGCCAGAACACTTGGACTGGAGTTAAATGAGGAGAAGACTAATCTCATGGTCACAGGAGAAGTACCCCAACCTGGTAAGACCATCGGTATTGTCCCCTTCAACTTCAAGAAAGTGGCCCAATTCACCTATTTGGGCTAAATGGTGACCGAGTAATGTGCATGTAAAGAAAAAAAAATGGTGGACAAAGAACTATCTCTACAAAATATTAATCCGTCCAGTTCTGTTCTTTTGATATTGATATTTACAACTGTACAAAATAATATACAACAAGTAAATGTGTTGACAGTGAATACAATGGCATGTAAATAACTTGTGAAGCACTACTCACTAGTAGCACTTCAATAAAATCTACACTAAAAGGTCTCTAGGCCATCTTCTTTTCAGACGCCTAGGAATATTATCAGGGATGGAGGAGGAAGCAAGTTGGGAGACTAGTGGATTGGAGTGGTTATGGAGCTTACCATGGAAGGATAGGTATCTGGTTTGGGCTAAATCAGAAATATATGGAACATTAAGATCTTTATGGATAAGTTTATTAGTCACATAGTAAGGAGCATTGAGGATTTTTCGAAGGATGCAAGATAGTTAAGCTGGGTGAGAAGGAAGGATAAAAGGGCTGGCTATGGTAGCGGGAATAAAATTTTTATTTAGTCCGTCCTGGGGTGCAGAAATAACTGCAGAGGAAGAAGACCTAGAAAAGGGTAGCTTACGGAGGTAGTTTATGTCGATTTTTGTGAACCATAAAATATTTAGCAATCCAATGGCTACAAATGCGGCTTGGGCAGAACTATCTCTGTGGAAAGATATGGCCAATTAAGAAGTGATTGATCCTCAAGTGAGTGAAGTGGTTAAAAATGCAATAAAATCTCATCTGTGGTACCTCTCGGATGAATTAGTTAGCTGAAGTTTACTCTCAAAGAAAATATCCAATAAGAAAAAGGTGGCAATTGTCAAGATGACAGAGTGTGAGCCCACTGACAGGAAGGTAAGAGCAGATTCGTCACGCTTTTGTCAATATAATATCATTACAGCTGTTTGATAAATTAAAAATAAATTCAGACTTCTTATTTTCTATAAATCAAATGAATGCCACAACTATGAACATTGCATAATTTTACACAAAAATCGCAAAATAACTTGAAAGTTATTAATGAAGCAGCTGAACGTGGTGTCAAACTATTTGAAGAGTTCAATAAGCTGCTGACAAACAACGAAGAAGAGAAACAGTTGATTTTGATTCAAGTGGTTGAATCTAACGATAAGTGAGTTCCGCCAGAAACGACTAAACAAGCAGTAATCGAATGTTTGAAGCCGTCATCTTCGAAAAACTGATTTGTCTACTATTTAGCTAATTTTACTTTACTTAAAATATTCTCGATTTTTTAAATGTGTTAGTAATGTTACATTGGTTTGAGCATTGTCTTTCAATCAGAATTTTATCTTCTAGCTTTGCATACAGACTAGTTTTATTACATGTAAAAATTTAGGGGTGTCCAGCTGACTAAAGTTATTTTGAAATTTTTCGTTGAAAATATGGGCCACCCTAGGAAGGATGCTATGAGGAGGGCGCATGACTGAACTAACGTCCAAGTTGAAGAGAGTCTAGTTGTTCAAATTTTTAGCTTCCTTGTCACTATAGCTCCTTATGCCTCAGGTTATTTTATATATTTTATGTATTTGTGCCATTTTCATTTTCACATCAACATTTACAAGGTTGGTTGAAAAAATGATATGAGAAATGACTCAAAGCTCATATTAATCCAAAAGCAACTATATTAATACAATAGTCAGTTCCAAAAAGAAGTAATTTATCTTATTGTAATTTAATAATATAAATATTGTGTACCACCAACAAATATCATACGAACATAATATAATATATAATGATTGTGATTTATAAAAGACTATGGGATTGAATTTTATCATTGGTAAATAATGAAATAATTTTTAGCGGCGGATTAGGTACTATTTTCTTTTGTTAGTAATTCTTTGCTCATAATAATTCCATGTAATCAATTGTTACTTCTGAGGAGGTCTCGAGTTGCATTGTGAATGTTAGCAATAAATTAGAACAGGAAATGTACAGAGCCCCAGATCCATTATAATCCTTGTTGTTTAGTTTTCATCATTAAGATCAAGTTTGCACTTATTTCATCTTAGCGAAGAATTTTTATCCAATGATAATAAATATGGTCCTTTTTTTTTTTTTTTTTTTTTTTTTTTTTTTTTTTTTTTTTTTATAATCTATAGTTTAAAGGTGGAAAGGCAGAAATTCCATTCAAGATGGAAGGCTTATATTGATTAACAGTAAAACTTTAACCAAATAAGCAATTAAGGTCTGAGAGAGTCATAAAGAGGGACACTGACACAATCAATATGGCAGGGTTCCTCTCCAATAATATCATCCACACAGAGTTTATTATCATTTTGCATTTTGGATTTCAAAATTAATTCTAATAAAAAAAAATATATATATATATTGTGATTTTATTGCCCTAAAAAATCATCTACGCATTAAATCAAAGAAAAAAAAAAAAAAAAAAAAAAAAATAATATATATATATATATATATATATATATATATATATATATTTTTACAAAAACCGCTATCACTGCAGTGCATTTGCAGCTAACAATATTTTGCAATACCTTCATTAACCCGTATCATAATTAGAACAAAAATAAAAAGGTCAAATATCAAATAACATAGAAACTTCTTTTAGCACATTTTGTGTTCTATACATGATTAAAGCAAAGCAAATTTCCAACTAATTTAGTAGCATTAATTTTTTTCTCAGAATAATAGTTTTGGAGTAGTGGGGGAGGGAAAGATTAAAGAGATTGACTTATAGTGTGGCTTACCAACACTTCTCCGCAAAAACACGTTTGTCGGAACTCCGAAACTATTTGTCCGATCCAAAATTTCTTTTTTTCATCTGAAAGCCGGTTAAATTTACTTTCTTACCCCATATATGAAATTCTGATCAAACCTGTAAAATCCTGAACAGTTGTGAAATCCTTGTTTTGTTTTTTTGGTACATTTTTCGCTAAAACTCCGAAAACATTTGTTTGATTCCAAATTTCTTAATTTTGTCTCAAAGCTGGTTAAATTTACTATCAGATTTCATATGTGACATTTTGTTAAATTCCGTGAAATAAACATGCCACCAGCACACTGAAAATGTCAAAATCATCATATTTCACAACAAATAAATATACACATTTCGCATGTATAGTTTATTTATAAACTATTTTCGGAGTTATAGTCAAAAGACTACATCTAATTACAATTTTATTAATTAGATATATAACTTTACAACATCTAAACATCAATTTAATAGTTTTTTGACAAAACTTTTCTTTTTTAACGATTTATTATTTTATTAATCCATTTAAAGTAAATTTATTAAAAATATAACCATTGAAAACTACTTTCAGATCTTGTTAAGGAATGTAGCTTCGCGAATTGACCTATTTATACGGTGCGGTCATGATATAGCTTTGGGGAATGCTTACACGATCTCAAAAAGTTGCTTGTGGAAGCGTTGAATGGAATAATGATGATGGGAAGACCTTGGCTGCGATGGTTGGAGATAGCTAATATAGCTAAGATCATTAGAGTAAGGCACTGGACCGCTGCCGAATATTTTGAAGAACAAGGACTCCAGGAATGCTTTTGGAGTAAGCCGGTGAAGGGACCGTTTGCTTTGGAACGGGATGGGTCCTCTCAGACTGAGCCAGTAGATATGGCGGGATCCATTGAATGAGGAGCGCGACATGTTAAGAAAAAATAAATGGCAAGACTCAACACAGGAAAAATCTATATGTATACGGAATTTCATTCATGTGTTATGGTTTTGTAATTAATACACAATGTTAATTTCTAAAAATTTGGGTGCTTCAGCATTTAACATTAATTTATTTAAACCAAACCATATTTCTAATTGAAGATAAAAAAAAAATCATGTAAGACAGCACTTTCAGTTTTCATTACTAATTCCAGTACTTAAAGATTTACCTTAAACATTAGTACACTACCCATTAATTATTATTTTTAATTTATTTATTATAATTGGTTTATGGAAAATAAGAAACAACAAGGAGCAAAAATAAATTAAAAGAATTAAAATTAACAATTCGTGGTGATGACCAAAGCAGTCTTACGCCAGTAAACAAACAAAAACAAACCAGGAACTAAAATACCTTTACAAACCTTCAGTTTTAGTGGCAACAGTCAAGCAACGACGAATAAGATGGAATAGATGCACAAAATAACGAGCTTCCCTAGAATGCTAAAAAATACGATGAACGGATATCCTTCGATCAGGGAGAGATAGGAAGGCACAGGTCGCTCTGGGGAGATGTTGAAGCGGATCTTAAGACCCAACATATTTATATATATATATATATATATATATATATATATATATATATATATATATATATATATATATATATATATATACGTGTGTGTGTGTGTGTGTGTGTGTGTGTGTGTGTGTGTGAAAGTAAATATTTATAGATTTAAAATGTTTATGCCTTTTCAGTCGAAGAGGTTCTATGGTTTGGTATCGTAAGTTCCTTTGATGGTTATAGCAAGTTTATTTAAAATATCCTTTCCTGATAAAACTATACACATGCCACTCATTAAAAGATTATCGCTTCACAAGTGCTCTAAGGTTATCATTAGCCCAGTAAAATGAAACTTTATTACTTTCATCGAATATATCAAACTGAATTTTGGGTATACTGTAGTAGTCATCAGGGTTATTGTGAATTTATCAAAAATTCAATAATAAAAATAATTAAAAGAAAGCAATTTAGAGAGTATACACCAATTCCGATACAGATACAAATAAATTCAAGACAAATAATACATACAGTTTTAAACTAAAACAATTATGCAATTTAATGCGTTAATGCGTTCAAATGGTGCTCCGTGGATCCAATAAATTCCCAGAGACAACAACTAAAAGTAGATGAAGCATGTTTGCGTGCTGATTGTAGAAGTGGGATTTAAAAAATATAAAACCTCGCCATTAATTAATTAATTATTAAAATGATACGTAATACAACCGCTAGAGAATATAGTCGCTTTTATTTTGGAAAATACAAATATAAGCTATCTTTAAATTCTTAGATTTAACAAACATTTATGAGTCGGTTCTCGGAGCAGTTCAGCAATTCCAAATTTTCTTCATAATCTTCAAAATACAACTATTATATAAATGATATGATTGAATAAACATTTTAGGAGCAGGGTTAAGAATGTCTTATCGATTATATGAGTTTATTACAGAAAATCTTAGTTAAGAAACGATACTTAGTCGTATATAAAATATAGAATTCTCAAATAAAAGGTAAATTATATGTTTCAGCATTCCTTAAGGGATCTTCATAGACCTATTTAATTAACTATTTTTGCTAAATATTTGAAAAGAAACATTTTAGTAAAAGGCTGGCAAGGAATAACAACGTATATTTTTTGAGTTATATTCAATTGAGAATTCTAGATTAGATCAATCAACTAAACGAAAGCAGAAGAGACTTTTCGAGGTTCAGAGTGACGAGAAGGAGTAAATCAATTTGTTAAACTGGGTAGGAGCCAAAGTTCAACCCAAACATCAATTAGCTTGTACCCTCTGATTGCTGGTTCCTGTCGAGGAACGAGAATCATCCGATAGTGTAAATGATGGATCAAATAACTCCAATCTGTACTCATAATGCCAATAGATGAGGGCACCTGCTTGTTTAAAAGTAAATACTTTTCGTTTCAATACTATCTATAAATGCAAACAATTCAGGGACTGTCGCGGAACAAGGTTTTGCAACTGTCACACAAGAGTATAAGCCTTAGGATAAGACTATTTACTCTAACATTAAAAAAGGTGTTTATTCACACTGTAGTAAGGAAGAAAGCTGAAAACAAGCCGGATGTAATGAAACTGATTTTTAAAAAAACCCTTAATCAGAATTTTAATACTATATACCTATATATTTTTATATTAAAAGAGGAGTGTATTTTTTTTTTTTAATTTAAAAACCCAATTATAACATTTGCATTCTTAGTTACTTCGTCTTCATTCGAGCAACTACCATTTTTGATTCAAGGGAACCACCCTACTTTTATACTGGACGTAATGAGAAATTATAATTTGATGAAAAGCATCATAACAAAGAAATATTATGCAGAAATATCTTATAAATAAGTTCATTCATGGAGTTTGTTAACAAATCAATCTTAAATATGAAATTTTAATTAAGCAAAAACTTTTCAATATGAACGGTGGCATAACAGACTTCTTCTCATACTCAACTCACACTTAAACAAAATATGTTGCAATGATACAGATAGGCTTGGCGTGAAAATATTTTACTCTGGAACTGACTACATTTCCAGGTGGATGTTCTGTTTGCTGATCAGAGTTCTCGGTAGAGTCATAAACCAAGACATAAAAGTCGGGAGGATAGCGGGCAGGAAACAGGCAAGCAACCAACTGGAGATTTTAACGACGCGCCATCCTTCCAGTTGGTGCCACTGGACTCCAACTAACCACTTACTTCAACTGTCGTTTTCGGAAAAAAAATAATACTAAAGAAGTAAACTAGGGAAACAGAAATTGCTGGGCAAGTATAGTATGCATGATCTTACTTTAATAATTATTTACACGTTTCATGAGTAAAGTAAATTACTCACATATTTTCAACTTTATCTGGAAGAATGATAGAAATGTTCTCTTTGATTCGAACTTTCAATCTAATGTATCCTTCTTTAAACTCCACGTTCACACAAAACTATTAAGGGGAGGATAGCCAAGGACAGTAAAATATCATTATAGAATTGTCATTAAATATTGTTATGGAATAAACTGTCTCAGTTGTAAATATTAGAGCTTAGTTCCATCCGCTGGTTTCAGTCTTTCCCTTCTCACCGTTCCCAAGCAGTTAAAATACCTAACCAATCCTTATCTACTTTTCTCACTACTACTGCTGGTATTGCTCAAGGGTCCAGCATTTCTCCTCTCCTTTTCAATACCTACATCAACGACCTACCTAATTCAATTAAGCACTGTTCCTATCACCTCTACGCAGATGATTCCCAAATCTATCTTTCCTTTCCTCCTTCCGAGCTTCCTTCTGATTTCGCCAAAATTCAGGAAGACCTGAATAGAATTAGTGCCTGGGCGACCTTAAACAAATTACAATTAAATGAACAGAAAACTCAGGTCATTATATTAGGATCTAGCTCCCTCCTTAGTGCATACACCCATTATCCTCCCCTAATCCTAAATGATCATCCTATCCCTTTCAACTCGTCTGTTAAAAATCTCGGAATTATTTTTGATCAGACCCTTTCTTGGAAATCTCAGATTGCCCAAATCTCCCGCCGTTCTATAGGTCTACTTAAATTATTCCATCGATCCCGTCACCTTCTTCCCCAGTCAACTCGTAAGCTTCTAGTATCCTCTCTAATATTCTCTTATCTTGATTATGGTTGTCTAGTTTATGGTGGTCTCACGACGGTTCTCGAAGACTGATTGAAACTAATTATGAACTGCTTTGCCAGATTTGTCTTCGATAAACCGAGGCGCTCCCACGTTTCCTTCCTCTATTCCGAATTAAACTGGCTTTATCCCATATTCCGTAGAAAATATTTCCATCGATTATTCCTTTACCAAATTATCAGCACCCTTCATCCTTCCTATATTTACAATACGCTTCAATTCAGATCTGCAATCAAGGCACTGAACACAAGATCCCGTCTTTCTGATCGATATACCCCATCCCATAGGACTACTACATTCCAGTGCTCTTTCCTATTCCACTGAACCATCCTATGGAATTCCATTCCTTCTCATATTAGACAAGTGAAATCTCTAAAAACATTTAAATTCCTCTATTTCCAGTACCTTCTCCTTATCCAAGGTGACGCTTACTAACAATATATGTTCTCAATTAAACGATATCTAACTCTTTCTGAAACACACTCAGTGTTACCAATTAAAATAATTTTTTTTCACTCCGAATACAACATTTGGGTTCTTATATTGTATATAATATATTGTATTATCTATTTAAACCCTGCATTTAAAATAGATAAACAATTCTCATCATACTTCCCTTCACCGAAAGACAAAATAGACCCTTTTCAAAAAAGCGGCGTATACGAATTAAAATGTAATGACTGTGAAGAAAAATCCACGGGAAAAACCGGACGATCGGAAAATCAAAGAGTAAATGAACATATAAGAGCATACACTAATAAGACACAAAATTCCAATTTCGCTATCCATCTAAATGAAAATAACCACACATTTAATAAAGACTCGGGAGTAAAAATATTACATCAAGTAGAAAATAGCCTAAAATTAAATACTTTTGAATCACTAGCAATAATAAAATCGTTTAAAACCGATCCAGATTTTTGTTTAAATGATCAGATTAACATATCCAATAGCCCCATTTTAAATTTGTTTCCCATAGGAACGGAAAAACCCAATGAGTCATAAGGGAAACCCCATTGCAAATCTAAAACTTAACCTACCTGCCTCCCCCTTTTACTTCTCACAAATACAGTGTTTTAGTTACCTCGAAGGTGAGTGCCTATGCTTGATTTCTTGTCTTATCTTTAAAAAAAAAACAAAAAAACTTTAGTATATATAATCTATGTAGTATAATACTGATGTGTTGAAAAAATTTTTGTATGTTTTAGAACTGAAGATGAATGTTTAGCATTCGAAACTAGTTTTCTTATAAAATAATCTCAATAGAAGTGGCACTTAATTCATCAATCCTAATTGTATAGATCCTTCTATATCATCATGCGTTCCTCAAGTGATTATATTGTATATAATTAGCATTGTGTCAAAATAACCGGTTTATTATTTAATTTGTAGAATGTCTTCTTATTTTCCTGTTCATATATTACATCAGTATCTATGTATACATTATCATTGTTACATTAATATTTCTTCTTTATTTTATTATTTTTAATTTTTATTGTATTTTTATTTTTTTATCTTATTTATTTATCATGTCTCTGACCAGATGTAACTAATATCATTTCTTTTTGAACAATTTGTTATTCTTAGGGGACTTGGTCCCAGAATAAAATTATTTTTCTTTTTCTATTTCTATTTCTATTTCTAGTGTCGCTGATGGTACAAATACTTTCAATTCCAATGTGTAGGTCTTGATTCGAAATTTGAAAACCGTGGGGTTGCCCAGTAATCAGGTAGCTTAGTGAGGAGAAACAATTGTTTTTCATATCTTGTTTTTATATTTTTGTTAAGTTATATTTGTTATGAATCCGAATTTTAGCTTTAACGACGGATCAATCCGAAATATTGTGAAAAATATTCAAATAGTTTGTTATTTATTGCTTGAAAGTGAAATAATATGCCTAATAATGACACAGAAATAATACTAATATAAAAATAAAAAAAATCCTACCTAAAGGTTATCTTGGAGAAAGCAACATTTGGGCACTTGAAGTTATTGTAAATGTGTGAAGTAGATGATGCGGCGGGTAAACAAGTGCTCGATTCTTTTGACTGTAGATCAAATTGTATAAAAAAAAAACCCTATACAAAAATTAAAAACATTAAATTAGTTTTACCAATGGGCCCTAGAAGCCGAGAAAAAAAAAATAGCATTTAACTAATTTATTTTATATCTCGAGTTTTAAAATGATATCGACATGATTCTTGCACCAAGATTTTTATTTTTTATTTTGAAATAGTCATTTTTCATAAATTCTTTTTTGATAAACCAATTGAAGCAAAAAGAAACGCTTAGCTATTTATTAGCTATTATAATTTATAATATATTATAAAGCTATTTATAGCTACTATTAGCAAGTACAGCCAATTCTAAATGATACATATTTCAATGAGTTCTAGAGCCTAATTAGTTGATTTCCCGACAATCTTGTAGGAAATGAGTTGCAGAATTATTTCTTGTATATTTTTTTTGTTACTTCAAAGCTCAGTTTTTCAGAGATAAAGACGTAAAAACAAATTGCTTCACTTTTTCGGGGTGATAAGGTTAAGATTCGGATTCAGAAGATTGAAAATTACAACTTCAACTATTACACATTATACAGCACATCTTGTAGGAAATTTAATGCAGTTTATTTTCCTATAAAGTTGTTTATATATTATATTTCTTTATTTATTACTCCAGTTTTTCGATGGGTAAAGTTGTAATTCGGATCCAGAAACCTATCAAACATCAAACGTTTTTATAAAAAAATATTTTCTTTTCCAAGTGCCTTGAAGTGGGCAAGGTGAGTGAGTGGTCCCAATCCTCCATTCACCTCATCCCTCCATCATTTATCCAACCATTGATATACTTCAATTTTTTTTTTTTTTTTTTTTTTTGTGTGATTATCTAATTGCGGAACAATGAATCCTACTTAGGCAATAATTTATCTACAAAACATCAACATTGAAAAATATGAATTTTTTTCCTGAAGAACTTAATCAAAGCGTGACTTTAAATAAACTATTTTTCCTTATTATTATTATTTTTTTCACATAGCTTTTTTATTATTTTATTATCTATTAAAATTAATGATCCATATATTGAAAGAAATTCATTGATCTTTTTGACAGTGCTTTATTATCTATATTGGTTTAACTTCACTACTAGGTCTAGTTTATATTAACGTTGTTATTTTTGTGTGTATGTGTGTTTTTAACACTAATAATGCCAAACGCTCAAAATCGAAAGTGTTGACTGTTAAGTTCTTGAGAAGTACTTGAGAGGATTGAGGCTTTGTTAAATGATCTTCAATGACCATATAATTATCATTGAAAACTATAACTATCTCTCATCCTTCTCTTTTAAGTTTATTTACTTACAATGGGCAAACTCAGTCTCTCACGGATCTTGTTGGCAATTTTTTTGAGGTTCCTGGTCAAAAAACATTAGACACGTATTTTGCCGTTTCGACCAATGAGCCCTAGAAGCCGAGAAAAAAAATAAAATAGCATTAAACTAATTTATTTTTTATCTCGAGTTTAAAAAATGATATCGACATGATTCTTGCACCAAGATTTTCAGTTTTGATTGCGAATTAAAGGAAAAATACAGTCGCTCCATAGATTTTGGTTTAGGTTAATTAAATTCTAAAAAAATGATTAGTTTTTCAAGCAAACTACCTCTATAGATTTTTCCACACAAAAATTGAAGTCAGATTCTAATTCAGCACCCTTAAAAACATTAAAAAACGGTTATTCAACAAAATCAAAAAATATCATTTTTTTCACCCTCTTCCAGGAAAATGAAATTTTAAAACCGATTATTGGTAACTTATCTTTAAATCGCCATTACTGTATTACGCAACTCATTGATTGGCATCGCTGGAAAGAGGAGAGCCTCAGATTTCTTTTGATATGAACAAAAACCAAGTAAAAAAATTGAAAAATTTTGATTTTTAACTTGCGTTTGAAACTAGTAGGAATATGAAACCAATAAAAAAGATGTTTTATTCTTCAAACCCGAAACACATCTCTAATCCGTTCTATGCAATTTCATAAATACCTTTCCTAAGTTTTTGAAGGTGCTCAAATGGAATTGAATTGAAATGGAATGAAAGGTATGTATAAAATTGTAAGGTAATAAGCTTAAGTAATTAGAACAGCCCAGTCACAGAGGATTATAGATAGATTATAGGATAAGAGGTGTGTTTCAGGTTTGAAGAATAAAATAAAAATTGTGAATACATAAAAATCAAATCTAATATGTGGTTCTGTTTGTATATTATATAAATATATATTTGAAATAAATTATTTTTTCTCCTAATTGGTATATATATACTTGTTTTATTGACATACGTTTCCTAGGTTTTTGAGGGTGCTGCTGAAATGGACTTCTTAGGGTAAAAAAGGTTTCTATCACATTTTAGGTCTAAATGCTAAAATTTTTCAAGTGAAGTACGTTCAATATATTTTTTTTTTTTCAAGAACCAACATTGGATTCGAATTCATCATTCAAAAGAACCCTTCAATTCGAAATTTTATCCAAATAGAAAAATAAAAATTCTTAAGCTTCCTAATTTGTCTGACCAATATAGACTTACAAGGGAAGGACACACTCAGTCTCTCACAGATCTTGGTGGCAATTTTTTTGGAGGTTCTTGGTCAAAAAATATTAGTAACGTATTTTTCCATTCCAATGGGCCCTAGAAGCCGAGAAAAAAATAAAATAGCATTAAATTAATTTATTTTATATCTCGAGTTTAAGAAATGATATCGACATGACTCTTGCACCAAGCTGTTTAGTTCTTATTGGGAATTCAAGGAAAAATACAGCCACTCCATAGATTTTGGTTTAGGTTAATTAAATTCTAAAAAAATGATAAGATTTTCAAGAAAACTACCTCTATAGATTTTTTCACACGAAAATTGACGTCATATTCTAATTCAGCATCCTAAAAAACATTGAAAAACGCTTATTCAACAAATCAAAAAATATTATTTTTTTCACGCTCTTCGAGGATAATAAAATTTTTAAACTGATTATTGGTTACATCTTTAAATCGCCATTACTTTGATACGCAATTCACTGGTTGGTATCGCTGGAAAGACGAGAGCGTCAGCTTTCTTTTGATGTATGTAAATGTAAAATTCGTTGAACATAAACCTATTAAAAAAAATTGAAAATCCGAAAAACATTTTGATTTTTAGCTTGAGTTTAAAACCAGATAGGATGATGAAACCAAAGACATTTCAAGCGTATTACCACCCTATATTTCGTGTAAATGATAAGTTTGACCGTCTAAACGTAATTCATGTTATTGTCAATTTAAACAAAAGTTGCCTACCATTTGGTCAGGCAAATTTTGAAACTTACGAATTTCTATTTTTCTATTTGGATGAAATTTCGTATTTAAGGGTTCTTTGGAATGCTGAATTCGAATCCGATGCCGGTTCTTTGGAAAAAAAATATATGAATGCAATTCACTTGAAACATCTTAGCTTTTACACTGTAAAATGTGATAGAAAATTTTTTTAGCCCTAGAATTGCATTTCAGCATCCTCAAAACTTAGGAAACATATGTATATATAGATATCAATAAAGCAAATATATATACTATTTAGGAGAAATAATTCATTACTGTAATAATAAATATAAAAGTAATTATAATTATTTATTATTTATTGTAATAATAGTTTATTACAAATTAATATTTACTTGATATACAGACAGAAACACATATTAGATTTGATTGTTAGGTAATTACAATTTTTTTTATCAAAACCCTTCTTCAAACCCAGAACACAACATCTCTTAATCCGTTGTTTAATCCTTGTTGACTGGGTAGTTCTAATAACTGAAGCTTATCACCTTACAATTTCATTATCATTATATTCAACAAAATCCTGCCAGCAACCGAAGTGAGGCAGTCATTGCTATAATGTTTTTATGTCAAATATCACAATCATATTTTAACATGTTCAACTACAAAATAAAACAAAAATTATATAAACCTAACCATCAAATCTAATATATGGTTCTGTCTGTCATGTAAATATTAATTTACCATAAATTTACCATAAATAATAAATAATTTTAATTACTTTTATATTTATTATTTTTTTCTATCATTACAAAAAATTTTGTATCACATTTTATAGTGTAAAAGCTAAAATGTTTCAAGTGAAGTGCATTCAATATATTTTTTTCCAAAGAACCGACATCGGATTCGAATTCAGCATTCCAAAGAACCCTTAAATACGAAATTTCATCCAAATAGAAAAATATAAATTCGTAAGCTTCAAAATTTGCCTGACCAAATGGTAGGCAACTTTTGTTTAAATTGACAAAAACATGAATTATGGTACGTTTAGAAGGTTAAACTTATCAACTTTATTTTTTTACACGAAATATAGGGTGGTAATACGCTTGAAATGTCTTTGGTTTCATCATCCTATCTAGTTTTAAACTCAAGCTAAAATTCAAAATGTTTTTAGGATTTTCCAATTTTTTTAATTGGTTTTTGTTCATCGAATTTTGCAGTTATATACATGAAAAGAAAGCTAGAGCTCTCCTCCTTCCAGCGATACCAATCAATGAATTGCGTATCAAAGCAATGGCGATTTAAAGATAAATTACCAATAATTGGTTTAAAAAGTTCATTCACCCTGACAACACCTCCCATGGTGGATCTTGCATCCTTATCCATAGATCAATGCCCCATTCTCTTATCCCATCTACTTCAATTGACGCCATTCAATCCACCTCAGTATCTATTTCAACTGGTCCTATCCATGTAAAATCAGTTGTATGCTGCCCTCCTGGTAATTCCCTTTCACTGAACTTCCTTAATTTTATTCCGATCCTTCGGACCGCGCTTCATTGCTGGAGGGGACTACAACGCCAAACAACAGCGATGGGGTTGTCGAACAACCAACTCCCGTGGCAGCATTTTATCCCTATTTTAACCTCCAAATGTTATTCTGTCCTCTCACCCTTGAAACCTACTTACTGGACTACACCCCTCAAAAAACGTCCTTATATTCTCTATATATTTATATCTTCCCAAATTTCATCCTCTGAAACCATCATCAAATCCCTTCATTACCTTTCATCAGATCATAGCACTGTTCTGCCTCTCCTGCATTCAAATCCCGTTCCTAAACCCTCTCTTCATAGACTGATTACAGGACGTGGAGACTGGGACGGATTTTGGTATGATCTTGAAAACAAATTAGACTTAAAAACTCCCCTTAAAACAAAAGAAGACATTAGCTTAGCAATTGACAGACTAACAACATCAAAGTACAAATTAGTATACATGAAAATACTTTACCCCGAAAAATTCATAGTACACAGCAGAATAACCTGTCACAACATATTTGCAACTTATTAACTGAAAAACGCAGAGCGAGGGCGAAGTGGCATCGTACTAGATACCCATCAGACAAAAATAATTACAACTTAACCAACTGATATTATGGATTTATGGATTACTTTTTTCTATGGATTATTATTATCGGTCATTATGGATTAATACGAAAAAAATTCTTAAATACAAATCCTGGAAAAACTCATTCTAAAACGCCTGAATCCTATCTTAGAATCCTACCACATCATCCTTGATCACCAGTTTGGTTTCTAAACGTCACACTCCACTATCCAGTAATGCCATCATGTGGTAGACGTTGTCTCGTCAGCATTGGAGCGCGGGATGTACTGCACTGGAGCCTTCCTCGACGTAGAACAAGCTTTTGATCGAGTCTGGCACCAGGGACTGCTTTACAAACTCGGTGAATTCCTTCCTCCTACGTAAATTCCTTATTATGCATTCCTATCTCAATGATACAACATTCAGAGTAAGTCACAATTCCTCAAGGACGTAGCCTAGCTCCCATCATCTACACAGTGTATACAGCTGACATTCCGACCCATCCTAGCACTGTCCTCACCACCTACGCTGATGACACATGTTTGTTATCAGTAAATATTGATCCCTTTATTGCATCCCAGGCACTCCAATCCCACATCATCAACCTTCAAGAATGGTTTCAAAAATGGAGAACTAAAGTAAATCGAATCAAATAACCTTTACCCTTCGTCGTAAACCTACTATCCTTTCTCATCCCTGTTGAACAGATCCGCTACCTGGGACTCCATTTGTACAAAAGTCACACTTGGAATCCACAGATGGAAGACTAAAACGACAAGAAACGGCCCGTCGCTATAGACTACTTCAACATTTACTATACAAACGATCAAAGCTTCCAATAAATTACAAAAGACTCATTACATGACAGTTATTAGGCATATATGGACATACGGTGTTGAGCTTTGGGGCTCCACTAAACCATCCAATTCTTCTCGAATCCAGTCCTTACAATCCAAAATCCTTCGAAAAATCCTTGATGCTCCTTACTTTGTCACGAATAAAGTTGTCCATAAAGACCTCAATGTCCCATTATGTTGCTGATTTGGCCCAAACCAGATACCAATCCTTTCATAGTAAACTGCACTCCGACACGAATCCATTAGTCTCTCAACTTCCTTCACATTCGATACTTGATAACCCACCGAGGCGTCTGAAAAGAAGATGGCCAAGAGACCTTCCAGTTTAGAACTTTTATTGAAGTGCTACTAGTGTGTAGTTATTTACTAGTGATTTACATGTCATTATAATCATTTTTCTTAAATTGTATATTGATGTACAGTTGTAAATATCAATAAATAGTTTTTCAATGTTTTTGAGAGTGCTGAATTAGAATCTGGCTTCATTTTTTGGGTGAAAAAATCTATAGAGGTAGTTTGCTTGAAAATCTAAATGAAATGAAAAAATAAACTTTATTCTGGGACTTACTGTCCCCTAAGAATAAAAATAATACATAGTAAAAAAAAGGCAATTGTCTGGAATATTATTTACAAAGTATATGCTTCTGTAATTACTGCATACATTTTTTACAGGAAAAAAATTAAATTAAATTTTAAAAAATAAAAATAAATAAATATATGAAATAATAATTATAACATAAAACTATATGAACAAATAAAAGAAAGAAAGAGAAAAAAAAAGAAGAAAGTAATTCTAAGTATTCATTTGATTATTGACATATTTGCGGAAAATTGACTTTCTAAAAGGTACAGGAATAAATTATTTTTAAAGAAAGTTATGGAAGCTGCTTTCTGATGAATTCCAGAAGGAGGTAGCACGAATAATGAAGGATTTGTCAAAGGAAGCTGTTTTATGTGAGGGGATATATAGGTTAAAAGTTGGGATCTAGTATTTAGGAGGTGGATAGAAGAACGCAGAGTTAATAAATCAAGAATATAGGAAGGGTTTTTGGTTTTTAGACATTGTAATAAGAAAGTACCTAGAAAGTATTGCCGTCGGAATTTAGGAAAGAACCACCCAAGCTCAGAATATCGGCAAGTAACGTGTGACCGCCTGGGGATCCCGAAGATAAATCTAATGAAACAGTTCATCAGTCTCCCCAGTTTCATTTCGAGATCCCAGACAGTCCCCCATAAACCAAGCAACCGTAATCAAAGCAAGGGAAGACAAGAGAGGACACTAGGAGTTGACGGGTACTCCGAGAAAAGGAATCTCGAGATCTATACAGTTGTTTAAGGATTATGATGGATTTTTTTTGGAAATTTGGGCGATATGGTTATTCCAGGACAGGTGATGATCAAAGGTACTTCCTAAATTTTGAATAGAGTTTTGGAACTGAATAGGAAGGTTATTGAGGTAAAGCAATGGATAGTCAGGAAGGGTGTTGAGGATGGGTTTTGAACCGATGAGGAGAGCCTTAGTTTTCTTTAGATTCAGATATAACTTATTCTTCACTGCCCAACAGTTGATATTATTAATGTCTTCCTGAAGTTTACGAGACGCCTCGAGCATGTCTGAAGGATGAAAAGATAGATAGATTTGAAAGTCGTCTGCATATAGGTGATAATTGGAATAGTGGGTAAAGCTGGGTAAATCATTGATATAGATAGAAAATAGGATTAGTGGCAGGGAGGATCCTTGTGGAACACCTTGGGTTATAGGTAGGGAAGATGAAGGAGGACTGTTGGGTATGATGACTGTCTGGGAACGATGAGATAAGAAGGAGTGGAACCAATTTAGGGCACTATTAGATAGGGAGAAGTTTTGAAGTTTAGATTGGCGAATTGAATGGTCAACACAATCGAAAGCTTTTGAGAAATCAAACAAGACAAGGATCTTAATTTGTTGTTGGTCCATGGAGGAATAAATGTCCTGTGTGATTTTCAACAAAGCTGACTGAGTGGAATAACCGGAACGGAGACCTGATTGGAACGGATTAAGGAGGGTATTATGCTCTAGGAAGGAGGAAATTTGGGCATTGACCTATTATATAATAATCTAAACATTATTTTAGAATTTAATTAACCTAAACCAAAATCTATGGAGCGGCTGTAGTTTTCCTTTAATTCGCAATCAAAAATAAAAGTCTTGGTGAAAGAATCATGTTGATACCATTTTATAAACTCGAGATAAAAAATAAATTAGTTTAATACTATTTCATTTTTTTTTTCTCGGCTTCTAGGGCCCATTGGTCGGAACGGCAAAATACGTGTCTAATGTTTTTTGACCAGGAACCTCAAAAAAAGTGCCAACAAGATCCGTGAGAGACTGAGTTTGTCCATTGTAAGTAAATAAACTTAAAAGAGAAGGACGAGAGTGAGTTATAGTTTTCAATGATAATTATATGGTCATTGAAGATCATTTAACAAAGCCTCAATCCTCTCAAGTACTTCTCAAGAACTTAACAGTCAACACTTTCGATTTTGAGCGTTTGGCATTATTAGTGTTAAAAACACACATACACACAAAAATAACAACGTTAATATAAACTAGACATAGTAGTGAAGTTAAACCAACATAGATAATAAAGCACTGTCAAAAAGACCAATGAATTTCTTTTAAGTTTAATACTATTTCATTTTTTTTTTCTCGGCTTCTAGGGCCCATTGGTCGGAACGGCAAAATACGTGTCTAATATTTTCTGACCAGGAGCTTCCAAAAATATTGCCAACAAGATCCGTGAGAGAGTGAGTGTGTCCTCCCCTTGTTAGTGTAAGGCGTGGGCTGCAATGAATGTTGCACGTTTAACATTAATAGTGCCCATGTAAAGGATAATATTATTGTACTAAATTCAAATTACAAACGCCATTATTTAAAATATTAATGTTGACATGACGTGTTGAAGAAAGGTGGGGAAGGGTGAATGCTCTATTCTACAATGTTTGGAGAACATGCTCAGACAAACAGCTCCACAAATAGACTTCATAGCAGACAACAAGCAGCCATCATCTATTCCCTAACAATTCTATAGTTTTTTGTTTTATTTTTTCATCGTTAGTTTTTAAAGGCAATGATTCTTTTTTAACGAAGCTTCGCTGACGAATCATTAAAAAGAAGTTGCTAATAAGCAATCCATTCTTAATAGTCATATTTAAAACTTAAAAATAAATGAAACCTTAAATAACAGGTTTGTATAAATAATAATGCGTACTAACCCATAAAAGATTTATAAATTAACCCGTTATTTTGTCATAAATTAAAAACGTGTTTATAGATACATGATAAAGAAAAAAGTAACAAAAAAAGCCTATAGTAAATAAGGAATTACAGATTCAACAGTAAATTTTCACTTGTATAACTTTTCTATTCCTGAATAAATTCAGTCAAGTATTAAATTAAATGTAAACGTTATTTTAGGACAGAGAATAAAGTATTATTCATGATACAAGTTGAAATAACATTGTTTCAATAGATAAAAAAATATTTAATATTCATTAAAATAACATACTATTATATTAGTCTTTTTAACTCATACAAATACTGTCTTTATATTGTCTTTATACTGTCTTTAATCTAAGAATAAAGTATTATTCATGATACAAGTCGAAATAACATTGTTTTAAAAGATAAAAAAATATTTAATATTCATTAAAAAAACATTCTATTATATTAGTCTTTTTAATTCATACAAATACTGTCTTAAACAAGTTTTAAAAAAATCGTAATATAATAATGTAGATCAGGTATAATTATCAGAAGAAAAAATTGAATATTGGAGCTATATTCGTTATTAAAATACTTAATAATGAAATATTAAAAAAAAACGAATTATTTGTTTTATTTTTAGAAGCGCTATTGAGAATGTCAATTGGTGTTGTCTGACATCATGCTCTTGCAAAAAATGATTCCCTAAACAGTGACAGTGTCAAAAGATAGACGCCCGGCGGTTCATTGGCGGACAGAGCCAAAGCTAAAAATAACAACACGTGTCTGGGTAAAATAGCAAGCCAATGTGTGAGTGTGTGAGGAAAACAATTCAATTCATCAACACCTCGGTTCAGAGGGCAATCCTGTTGCCAAACAATGTCGTTTCCCTCGTCGTAATCACTGGTCTTGTAATCATGCGGAATAACTTCAATTAGTAAAATGCTCAAGTATTTATTGATCTATATGCTTGTGAATGATTTCTTATTTCTTTATGATTGAATATTATAAAAACAGTACTTTGGTAGATTCAAGTTTGGATATGCAGATACACACTGCCTTAAGGTACAATTACCGGATACACCTGTGAACACACTTGAATGTACCTGCAGCCAGTATAGATTTTGCTTGAATGCTTGGACTGACTTTCTAAGCGTTTTTCCATTTTGTTAAGTCTATCACTTGATTCAAAAGCCAACTCACCGTATTTTTCCAGGACCGATTTTACGGCGTCCTTCTAACCTGTTTATTGCAGTAAGATGTTGACGGTTCAGAATTGTGGTCTGGGCGTGATTTCATAGGACTTGATATATTGGAACTGGCTGGAGGTGTTTTTTTTTAGTTTTATCACAACTCATACACAACCATATTTTTTGTAGTAACTTTATCTCTTCAATATCTTTTTCTTATAGATTGCAACATTTTCCGTGAAATATAACTTTAGATTTATTGCAATTTAAATTGTATTTATTTTCACGGGTTGTTTACCCTTCGCAGATAGTACACAATACCATAATAATATTTATATTTACGACTTACGGAAGTAGATATATTTATGAAGGTAGTCTGCAGCCGACAGTTCTAATCCAATGGGTATTAACTTCTATTTTCTTCAAGCTCGTGAACTAGTAATTTTCACTTATCAGGAGGAAAGAAATAAAACTAAATAGACAACCAATAGCTTATATATGACTTTAAAAGACTGAAAACATAAAAAAAAAAGAAGGAGAAAATTGATCAAATTAACTGTTTAGCACTGGAGGGAGTACTGAGATGTTTACTGCACGGTGTCACTAACCAGACTGTTATGGAGAATATGAACTTGATATATCATATTTATTAATTCCGTTTATTTAAAATTAAGCTGAGATTGTTGAATATAAGAATAATTTTTATACTTTTTTAGAATTGTTTTAACCATTGGCTACTAGATCACAGATAGTACTACTCTTATGGTTATAACTATGAGTGGTGCACTATAAGTGCACTAGGCGAGGTAATACAGATAAAATTATTAAAACAGTACTTTTTTTTGTACAAATACTATTTATTATTTAGTGTGTGTGTGTGTGTGTGTGTGTGTTGTGTTTTATGAAGGAAAAACCAAAAATATGCTATAGAAGTTGCGTTTGATAAAATAATGAGCATGAGTGAATTATACTCAAAGGTTTTTGAAATTGTATTGGGGCTAAAAAGGAAGCAGATATAAAGACACACAAGGCGTTGGCCAATTTACCACTAAACCTACCGACATTTCATGTATACATATTTCTGCCACAATTTCTCTGTAGAAAAACAGTAATAAGAGAGGAGTGGATATTGAAAAAACACTTTCGATACATTTTTTAATAAAAATATTACCGTAAAAAATCAATTTAATGAATGTTGTTTCCAAAAAACTTCGAATAAAAAGTACGAAGTCTACCGGTTATGGTAGATTTTAAATTTTGCTTGAAGATAAGAGGTAAAGAGACCTATAAAAAGAGGATGTCCACGAGGTTCGCTCCTTGGGCCGGCCCTGTGGAAATTGGTAATCGATCAGTTGTTGGGGGAGCTAGGGGAGAGAGGGTTCCTTGCCATGCTTGGTTCCATTGTTCCTTTGTTCCTTGACGACTTGGCTGTTATTGTAGTGGCGAATAGCAGAGCCAGACTCAAAACCGAAGCGGAAAGGTGCGCCATTTTGTAGTAGAATGGTGTGTGAGGAACACATTGAGCCAAGTCCCAAGCTATAATCATTATGGGCTCTACTGATAGGGCTCACCCTATCAACTTAAATGTACAAGGAGAGAGAATTCGACCAGGTGAGGAGGTAACCAACATAGGAGTTAAATTCACGGACTTCCTCCCTCTGATAGAAGAGGAGAACTATCTCCACTTCAGGGAGTTCATCTACTGGTGGAAGGAAGTGGTGGGCCCTACGCACTTCAACTTGTGAAGCCCTCCCCCCCCCCAGCAGTTGACAAGCCACCATCGGAGGAAGAAGAGGAACGACGAACCTGAAGACTGGAGAAGGACCGGACGGAGTGGTGGACCTGGCAGACCGGACGGATGCAGCGGACCAGGAGGGCTGGACCTGGCAGACCGGACGGATGCAGCCCCAAGAGAACAGGGAAAAGTGGACCGGAAGGATGCAACGGGCCAGGAAGTCTGGAACTGGCAGACCAGACGAATGCAGCGGATCAGGTGGGCTGGACCAGGCAGACCGGACGGATGCAGCCCCAGGAGAACTGGGGAAAGTGGAGCGGAAGGATGCAACGGACCAGGTGGGCTGGACCTGGCAGACCGGACGGATGCAGCCCCAGGAGAACTGGGAAAAGTGGACCGGACGGATACAGCGGACCAGGAGGGCACGACTTGGCAGAACGGACGGATGCAGTCGTCAGGAGAATTGGGAAAAGTGTACCGGATGGATGCAGCGGACCAGGAGAGCTGGACTGGGCAAACCGTCCGAAAGGAGAAAAGTCGAGGTCATTAATGGCCGGGCCGCTCCACAGGAAATTAATAGAAGGTGGGGTCGCTAAGGCTTGCGAAGCATTGCTGGACCGCATCATAGGATTGTTCCCCTAAAAAATATAAGAATCCTCATTTAATTGTGTAAGTTCTAAATACAATTTTGTGATTAAAGATTTTTATTGGCAGCAGCGGCATACATAAAAACCCATAGGAAAAAAAAAGAAGTAGTTTTTTAGTTAATTACAAAAGAAGACCGTAAGGGAAGAAGAGGCCTGTCAAGAGACGGTCAACTCATTTTATCAATATCTTATGCTACCAGAAAATATATCTTGTACAAAGTGGTGGATATTACACGGCTTGGATGGGGTTGAAAGTTCGGAGCATGCGCTCAATCTTACAACCTCTAATTCAGAGCCTGTTGTATCTATTGGCCTGGTGCCCACCTGGTTAAAAACCTCATGCCAAATTCGCTGTCTGCCATATACAGGGTGTCCCAGACATAATGTAACAAAATGGGTAATTCTGCATGCTAAACGGGGTAGAATGGCACAGAAAAGAGTTTCCTATCTCAATCTGGTGAGGAGATAGAATTTTTTTTTGTTTTTATTTTTAAAATCTTACTTTTTTTTCTGAAAAATGGCAGTTTTCTCTACTTTTGTTAAGTGTAGAAACAAAAACGATGATATTTTCTTAATCAGCATTCAATTTTCTAAAAAATGCGATAGGTCTAGTTATTTTACTTTTAGGGGGCCTTTTAATGCGCAAAACACAAAACATTTATTAAAACTTAAATTTTTAATAGTTTTCGACACTCCCCCAAAACTTTGGAATTTAGTTAGCTTTTTAGTGGTGTAACCCATGATACAATTGCACTTCACCTTTTGAGTCTAAACGAAGTTTCTCTGATGAAAAAAACGCTAGAGAATAAATACTTGATTGCTTCACGTACCTACTAGAAAAAACTACTTGATTAAATAAAAGTATTAGTTATTTTATCTCTTGATCATATGCCTGAGGGGTAAAGAGTTATAAAGGTGGCAAGCCTTCCCTTCCCCTCCCCCACCCAAAACAAATCTTATTTATAGGGACTTAAGGGGAGGGGGTTACCCAAATTCTTGGAGATAACGCTTTGTAAACAATTATAATCCCACTGTGTGCAAATGTCATAAGAAGTTGTTCTCTCACTTCATGACTACAACAATTGCCATTCACTCTTCAGCCATTGTTTACAAAGCTTAACTAAATAAATCCGGGACTTGATAACACTAATTCCAATTAGAACGTGATACCATAGTCTGGGCTAATGAGTAGCAGGGCACATAATGAAATATCATTTTTCTGTTGGTGTATTTAATTTCTTCAAATTTAATTAGGAAATTGAAATATGATTAAGAAAATATCATCGTTTTTGTTTCTACGCAAAACCAAAGTAGAGAAAACTGCCATTTTTCGGGGGAAAAAAAGTAAGATTTTAAAAATAAAAACAAAAAAAATTCTATCTTCTCAACAGATTGAGATAGGAAACTCGTTTCTGCGCCATTCTACCCCGTTTAGCATGCAGTACTACCCATTTTTTTTTAAAACAATAATAACATGTACTAGTCATTTTGTAGTTTTAATTACTTAGTTATTGAAATAAAATCTGTGAAGTTTAGGACGGTGTCTTTTATATATACTTTATTTTTTAAAAATAGGATAAAAAAAAAAAGATTCGAAGCGAAAAATTATAAATTAAAAAAAATGAGAAAACAAATTATACTTAAACCAGAGGTAAAACGTGTTAGAGAACTATTGATAAGAACCTTACACAATCACTGCAGTTCGTTGTCTATTCTGGCCATCTGGAACCCATAAAACAGATTCCGTATATTTTTTGGTTCGAGCTAGAAACTTGGCCGATTAGTAGCCAACAATTAAACCAATGTCTCCGAGAAGGTATGATCATTTCATGGAAAATCTCTTCGGTTAAGGTTCGAATTTCTAAGGTAAAAGAGGAAATTCATTTTAACATATTGAACAATAATTAAAAATTCTAACTTAAAGTTGTAGAAACACTTATTTTTTAGTCTACTCGGAGTATAGAGAAAAAATACCCCTAAAGGCAAAGATTAGAGCGAGTAGCAGGACAAGTTAAGGTGTCACGTAGCCAGGAAAGTGCCGTAGGAATAACCAACTTTAAACTGACATTTCGTGTCCTCTACCGTCGAAGGAAGTATATGAAAGAGTAGTTCATTCCTTCATCAACGCCTATTTTTATGTGGCTGGAATTTTAAGATTATATTTTAGTCAAAGATAGTAACTAATATATTAGAAAAAAAACTAATGTAATCTCATATGTAGCAAAAAAGAACCAAAACTTCTTCAGCACTAATTATTCACTTTCCCTATCTTTAGCAGTTTGGGCTGCGAAACAATTAATAAATATCGTTTTCCTGTTCTTAAGGAACATAACTTCATCACAATCTTGTGGTAACTTGAATTACTTCATGAATGGTGCGGATTGTTTGTCACTTTATCTGTATTGTGTATGTAAGAAAACTGGTTTATTTACTTTTTTTTTTTTTTTTTTTTTTTTTTTTTTTTTTTTTTAACGACGCTATCCATAATTGAAGGCTCAGCTATCCACTTAATTTAGATAGTCCACAGACTCTTATTCTATCCTTGGTATATTCCATCATTATAATCACTTGTTAAATTTATTTTCGGGCATGTAGAGCTGGTTTTCACTTACCAATTCTTTAATTTTTTAGATTCTTTTGTTAACCATGCATGTCAACCGTGTGAGTAGTATGTTGTTATAAAATGAATTCAATGGAATTTTTCACATCTGAATAATTAATACTGAATAATTATTTTAGAACTATCTTATAATATAAATCGATATAGAAAATATCATTTTCTTCGTAGCATTTCAACATATCATTAACATCTCCATTGGTAAACAATACCATCTGCTGTAACCTGTATGACAGGTTACTTAAAAAAAATGTTAGTCACTGATTAATATTGAGGCTAGGATAATGTCCTTGACAAAAATTCATTCTGGTTCTCTGGCAGGGCGGTAGTGGCTTCATCTTCAGGCTGCTTTTTCAAGAATGGAAGCAATTTTTCTCTACCTGTCCTCTTCCATCATCTGTCCCCTTTCATCATAGGAGCTCAGATCACATTGCCACCACAGCCGTGTGCGGCGTATATAGTATTAGACACGGAGTGACTCAAAGTAAACTAGTTGGTAATTCGCGTCACTATTCAGTTCCTTTTCATTACCCCCGAGTGAATACGGGGTTAGGGTCACCCAGGGTCCTGAGTTACCAGGTGTGTTGAGGATGAGTCTTGGTAAATTTCAATTTTTCTTTTTTAAAGCTCCTTTGAATAATAAATAATTACATATACATGATATATATATATATATATATATATATATATATATATATATATATATATATATATTTATTTATTATTAGAGAATAATAAATTATTATTAGAATATAATTATAACTAAGAAATACATTTATAAATAATATTTATTACTCAATCCAAAAAGGGGAAAATCAATTATTAATAAAATAAATAAATAAAAGTGATATTCAAACTATTAAATGGTCAAAAAAAACATTCAGATGAGGAATAATCACTTTTTCTTCATCCATTTATTGAAATTTACAACAATACATAAAAAAAAACAAAAAAAAACATACATCCAGTAAATGTGATAGTAAAGTACATAATCACATGGCAATTGCTTGTGAAGCAACTACCCAGTCGTAGTACTTCAATAAAAGTTCTATATTAGAAAGTTCCGAGGCCATCTTCTTTTCAGACGCCTCGGAGGGTTGCTGGGTATAGAATGGGAAGTTGAGATACTAGTGGATTAGAATGGTTGTGGAGATTACTATGAAAGGAAAGGTATTTGGTTTGGGCTAAATCAACTACATATGGAACAGTGAAGGTTTTGATGGATAAGATTGTTTTTGACAAGTAATGAGCATTAAGGATGTTTCGCACGGTTTACGATTGCAAGGATTGGATACGAGATGCATAGGTTAGTTCAGTGGAGCCCCAAAGCTCAACTGTATATGGCCTGATAGGTCTGTAAATGAATCTTAGTAGTAAATCGGAAGCTTTGAAAGTTTTTTTAGTAAATATTGAAGTCCAAAACAATTTAGTCTTGTATACGGATTCCAAGTTAAACTTTGTCCAATCAACAGATAGCGGATCTGTTAAAACAGTAGAATGTTACAAAAGGATACTGCAGGATAGGAAATCATAGGTTTACGGCGAAGGGTAAAGATTATTTGATGAGATTTATTTGGGTTTATTTTAATTTTCCAATATCGACAACATTCTTGAAGGTTTATGGCATGGGATGGGAGTGTTTAGGAGGCAATGAAGGTATCATGGTTTACTGATAAAACACAAGTGTAATCCAGCATACGTGGTGAGAACGAAGCTGGGATGAGGCGGGATGTTAGCTGTCTACACCGTGCAAAGGATGAAACCTAAGATACTCCCTTCAGGAACTCCAGTTTTTGTTTAATTCAGTGGGGTGATAAAACGACAAGATTAAAGAAAAGCGATCGTGTAGGTAACCTTTTATTCTCATATCAGTTTCCTAAACTTTAGATCAATTCTTCAAATCTTTAAAACAAGTTTACTTGTGCCATGTTTCAGCCGCTAGTCGCATATGGCTTAATATTATTATCAACCTTCGGTCATGAATACTAATGTCATTACGTATTTTATTATTTATAATTGTTATCAACGTTTCTAAAGTCCGTATCCTTTAAGATTTATCCCTTTAATGAAACAAATATAAGAAAGCTGTGGGATTGTTTTTACTTTAATAGTGGCATTTGGAGAATGATTGAACGTGAGCAAGATATTACTCTATAACCGATTGTGACTCTGCCAAGTGTTAGCAGCGAGCCAGGGCTACCCATCTCCTAGCTCCGCTCTCAATACAATTTAACAATAATTGCCTAGTAAATAAAAACAGCTTTCTTCCCGTTTAACTATTTTTAAGGTTGAGAAAATTATAATAGCTCTAGTTACCATAACTATGTTAATATTCAATCTTCCCGAAAATTATACACGTGGGAGGAAAAAAAAATTATGAACCAATCGCTACCAAAGGAAGATAATAATAACATTTTGTTTCTACATCTTCAAAACTTTCTTTGAATGTTATAGTAATGAATTATGAATTAAAATGTATTAAATATGATGGTTTCAACTATACAGTATCGGCTATCCACTATCAGAAATATGTAATACTGTTATTCAGCTGACGAATGAAATGACTCAATAGTGACCTTGATGTTGAAGATGCACTAGGCTGGGTTCGTCGCACTTCAAGCCGTCCTGTCAACAGTGCTCCTCTCATAGAGAAAATAGTCACAACTATGATTCACGTATAATCTTTCTTTATAGAATATAAATTCTCTTATGTTTTCGGCTACTTGAGGTAGTTCATTAAAAACATTTCATAATAAAACGTACTTAAAAAATACTAGTGTAACTACTGTTAACTGCAAGTTTAAATACCTTTAATTATCAATAACATCACATAAATAACAGCCTCAGTACTCGATAATAGCACTCGATACCAATATTTTAATAAAAAATTTCATTTAATGACTTAATAAAAAATAGTTGCACAAATGATTTTTTTTAATCAGTTAATTAATTATATATAAGTTAGAATGTTAAGTTATGCGCCATAAGACTTTCATCAATAATTAAACGTTTTAAAGATATTCAAAATCTAACAATTAAATACTGACTGTTACCATTAAGAATGCCTTAGTTAATTATGCCTAATTATTATATTCAAACTATTGAGTTCAAACTATTCAAACAAAGCAACTCTTAATTTTTATTATTTTAAAGATTACATATGATGAGGATTTTGACGAATGACACTTTTAACTGGCGAGGTTAGAAGGTTATGTCAATAAATCATACAACACCTAATTCCTGAGATCAGTCACTCTTATCACCGCAGTTCATCGACCTCAGCGACATATACTCCACAATTAAAAATTAGTTTTCTTAGTTTGTATTTCATCTTATAGACCATATAACGAAATTAGCTATACTCTTGCTAAAATTCTTTTAATCCTAACGTCTTCAAAACTGCAGTATTAAATAATAATTGAGATGTGTTTCTAAATACTTAAAGACGCTGAGAACTGCCACATAGCCCAGTCAATAAAGATCGCAACTAATTAGGGGAAAGCTGAATTTTTGCAGGGTTTTAGTACATAAAGTATACACTAAAAAAACACAAAGTCCCGACCCCCAACCCTCTTGCTTCCCCCCCACCCCACCCCTTTAGCGACATTACAAATACAGAACTCTGGTTATAAACCGACAGCTCGAAACCTAATTAGGCTATAGGAGTGTTCTTTTTTTTATTTTACTCCTAATAATATTACAAACAAATGATGTTATATACACTTTTTATTTAGATAGCTTAGTTTCGCCGTAATACTTAATCATATACAGAAAACTGCCGCTACAAAAAACAAAAAGTAACTTCAACAAATTATAGATTTTTATCATTACGTTTTGGGAAGAAAAGTGTTAAACAAAACTTATAGATAATATAATTAGCTTTACAATGATGTGTCTCATAACGCATCACATTAAAACGATGGTTTCATAGAGAGCGTTGAAAGAGTTGTGGACACCGGCGCGCCGGTCCTAGCAGGGCCGTGCTGAGGTGCAAAAACGCATATACTGCTGTTCTTGATAATGAATTGTCATTAAGGTGAAATTCAGCAACAATGTAATAATGTTTATTTTTAGGTTATTACTTCCAAAGTGTATTTTTTTTTTTTGCTATAATAGTTTATAGTTTACCTGTATCACTTATATAGTACAAAATTTAGCATCGAAGATTCAACTCCAAAATCAAAAGATCTGACTGCTGGATATTGTTCACCAGCCTTAGTTGTAAGTGTGATAAAAAGTCTTCTTCAAAATATTTTCGGGTTTAGGGGAGAGAGGGGGTGAAAGTCGTATGTTGCTGGCTGTCTGATCTCGGAAATCGGAAAACATTACTTTTAGCACATTTATACATAAAACAGCAAAGCAAATTTGCAAAAAATGTCATTTAATTCCTCTCTTTTCCATATCATAATTTTAGAGCTATGGAAGAGGGAAAAATAGAAGATTATTTACTTGAGGTAAGTCGCAGTTCTCCGGAATAACACATTTGTCGGTAATCATTTGGCTACAACTCCGAAACTATTTGTCCGATTCATGTTTCTCTTTTTTCATATGAAAGCTAGTTAAATTTACTATAATAACTCAAATATTATATTTTGATCTAGTCCCGTAAAACACCCACGGCAGAATATTGTGAAACCCGTACTGTTGTAAAAAAATCTTATTTTTCGGAACATTTATCACTATAACTCCAGAACTATTTCTCCGATTCAAAATCTATTTTTTCCACCTGAAAGGTGGTTAAGTTTACTATAAGACCATTTATATTATTTTGATAATATTTTGACGGCGAAACTAAGCTATCTACATAAAAAGTGTATATAACATAATTTGTTTGTAATATTATTAGAAGTAAAATAAAAAAAATAACACTCCGATAGCATAATTAGGTTTCGAGCTGTCGGCATATAACCAGAGTTTTGTACTTGTAATGTTGTTGAAGTGGTGGGGGGGAAAGCAAGAGGAGTGGGGTTGGGACTTGGTGTTTTTTTTGTGTATACTTTATGTACTGACACCCTGCACAAATTCAACTTTCCCCTAATTAGTTGCGACAAAGACTAATTTCTTGCTTTTGTTGACTGGGCTAAGAGGCAGAATCATAATCAACCTTTTCGGGAACATCAAATACAATAAAAATTTGTTAAAAAGCTCTTCCAGGTATAAAGAATAAAACAAAAAAAATTTCATGCGAATTCTATATGAAACACCATCCATACGGCAGGGGAGACTGTGTTACCTTGATGACATTGTACCTTGTAGCAATTGTCATTGCTGTTGTTATTGTTACACTCTTGCAGATGTTTTGCTAGTTGAGCTAGTCATGTTTGGTCACGAATGCGTCAGCGTACTTTCATCTCTCCCCGAGAAGAGCTTCTTTGTTTTAATGACATCTTCTGTTATTTTTTTCAATTTTGCGCTGCGCCGGAATATTGTTGTTCCAACCACATTTTTGTATGTGAGTGATCAATGGTTTGTTCTGGGGTACTTTTAGATACCTCTTGGGAAGGTGCTCAGTCAATTTGGGCAAAAGAAAGAATGTGGACTGATTTTCATGAACTTTTTCCTATTGGTGTGTCATCTTGCACGTTGAAACATTAGGGTATTATACCTTGAAACTCACCTATAAGGAGTTTGAAAACTCTTTTATCTTGAAACACTTGGTTTTTTAACATTTCATTTTGCAAAATACCTGAAAATGCAGAGGAGTAGAGAAGGAATGTTTTCTAGTTTGTCGTTAAAGTTTCTAATTCCATTAATATATCGTTCAAGTTTGTAAAGTTAACTTTTTGACAACTAAAAGAAAAACACAGAATTGATGAAAAATACAAATACTCTTTTGTTTTCTGGTTTTCAAGGTACAGGATCGTTGTTGTTACTTAAAACAAAAATCGTATTTCGTATTTTGCCTCGCCAGGCCACCTGAAGACAAACTTAAATCAGCTAAATTGGGGGTGCCAACGCCAAAAATTAGAAAATAATTATTTCCTGGTTATAATTATTTAGGAAGTTAATTTAATCCGTCCGAAAATGTAATGGATTTTTGACATGATATAATGTAATATCTACATCAAAAAATGAAGATGTCTTCTAGTACTTCTAGTACCGTCCAAACATTACAATACAAACTCTTTAATTGTGAGATTCCTCACTGCGACAGCGCCGAGGAAAACCACCATTATATCAGGATATTATTACATCAATAGTTTACTTGATAATCGAATCATTTCACAGCTCCCAATTATTTGTCGATGATAAAGATTCACCTTCTGTATTCGAAATCGGATCGATTAGATAAATTTTCAACTACTTTTTGTAGTTTTATTAATTCATCTGATATCATTTTTAATATTTATTGCAATGTAATTGATAACCCAATAACAAGATACACCCATATTACATAATATACCCAAAAATCATACCTGTTGGAAATTAAAGGGTATTCTGAAATTCACCAATATTATCAGTTAATATTCTCTAAGATAAAAACTGCGGTAGCAAGGAGACATAATGCTGCGCTGTTGAAGAACCATCAGTTAATTAATAATTCATCAAATTTTATTGGTAGAGCTTGTATATTCGGTATCATTTTATAAATTTTATTTACTTTGAAAAATAAAATATCAGCAGTTGATAATAGAGATGGTATTATTCTAATAAAACTAATAATTCAAAAGCTAAGTTATTCGTGGAGAAAAAGTGAGTAAGTCTGATAACACAAACCTTTCAAAATAACGGTTTTCCAATATCTGTAATTAGTACTTTAGTTACTGGAATGGAATAGCAATTTTTACTGGTCAATCCCAACAATCTAGCAGTCTTTGACAACATTTTTACGAGACTCATAGAAATTTTAAGTGAATTATAATCAAAACTAGCCCCAATAGGTGATTAGTTAATGGTTATCCCATTTTCCTACTCCTTGAATACAATATAATATACAAAAACCCTCAAATGTTCAACAAATTTCACACAAAAAAAAGCCTAAAACATTTTTGGTATTCATCAAAACAGATTATTAAATTTAATGAGACTTAAAGAAAAACATCCTCACGGTGACAATCGTAATTAACAAGACAATAATATTAAACCCTTCTCCTGGGAATCCCATACTTCTTATATTTCCTGAATATAACGTTTTGCTACACTGTATCAGTTTCTACAAGTAGACTTCTGGATTGTAAAAAAAAAAAAAAAAGAAAAAAAAATCATGAACTGCATGTTTCTTTTATTTTATTTTATTATTCCCCAGTGAGAGTGTGATTGTGGCTGTTAAGTGTGTTAGAGACTCCGAGGACCTCAATGATAAATTAAAACTTTGTATGAAATATTTTGTCAGATTTGTCTACAGTTCTCACAGAGACATTCCCCTAACCATAACGACTTTATGTGGCTGTATCCTCTTCATGAACAATATTTCGTCGAATCTTTTAGCTTTATCTTTAAACTTCTACAATTCAAATCAGGTCTATACTCCAGAATCACAATTGCTCGTCCTTCTGGTTTTTATCTTCCTTCCCACAGAACTGCAGCTTATGTTAAATATATTTAATATCTATATTTGTATTTATATTGAATGATCTATCTATAAATTAAAAAGGCAATTAATGAATACGTCGTCAGTACTGAAAAATAATTGCGTTCTAGAATCAAGTATATTTTTCAATTTAAACAAAAATGGCACAAAGATATATTTGTTACAGACAAGAAAAGTTGTTCTTCTATGGATATATCTACAAAAAAATTTGATTGTCATAATTTCTTTTTTGTTTTCAATGATCATATCAGATATCCAGCCTGTCAGTTTTTGAACAGTCTTTAACACTTGTAAAATTTATTCAGAAGTATATATATATCCCTGTCCAAGAATTAAAAAATGTAAGTGATATAATAAAAATCCGAACAGCCATATTACCATTAATAGTTAAACTATTTTTAGGAACAAAATAGTTCTCAGAGGTACTCCTGCAATACATAACTTTGAAGAAAAATTATTTTTTCATTACGACTTTCCAATGAACCATTTGTAAAAAATGCAGCTAAAGTTAATTTAATTTATTCAAATTAATTTATAAACACTAATTTTAATTATAGTGTATATATTAGCTTGTATTAATTTTGAATAAAAATTAATTTAAGTGAATAACAATTTACTAAATGATATAATGGATTATTCTCAGACTTGAGCAGGTCAAAAATATTAAAAAAGACTGATATTAATAAAATGTGGAAATTTATTAGTTTTCCTGGCTCTGGTAACACGATTTCATAGGCAGGTTTTTATTACAATTTTGAAAGATTACTAAATGATTTATCTTGTTTAAATGTTTAATAAATTGTGAGTTTAGTCAAAAATATACTACTATAATATAGACGGTTCATTTACCTAATAAATTATACATTACTCACTGGATCATTTAAAAAGACAGGGTAACATTTATATTAATAAACTTCTAATAACATGACATATTCTTCATTTTACTGTATCCTTCGTTGATCCTCTCATCATTTTCAATTTGTCAGTTGCAAAGAGCGCATTAGAAGCCACTCGAATACTTGAAAAATAATTTAAAAGTGCCTTTAATAAAACCATAGGACCTATGCCATTATTTCTAGATCGAAACATTTTATGTCAGTCTCCAGGCCATCGCTTTCGGTGGATGCCTCCAGGAACAATAAAAAAATATACCAGTTTTCGCTGATATTTCGAAAGAATGCCAATAAAAAATCATAAAATAGAACGGTCATAAAAGGAAATTTATTTCTTAAGAGGATGAACCTCTTTTTCCTTGGCCATAAAGGCCAATCTCTTACTTTAACGAGCTCGTAATTCATTTATAATGGTCAGCATTAGAGGGTTTTTCAAAGCGCACAATAGCAGTCACTCATTTTGGCCATTACAATAATTTAAATATTAATTGTGTACCGAGCCAGGGCTAAAATATATCCAAATAACCTATTATTGTACAGTAGATTTTACAAGTACATGTTCTATTCCTTTCGATATAACTAGGATATTTATTTTGAAGTCTTAGCAACAAAACTGATTTAGTATTTTTGTAGTTACTTGGCTACCAGATTATTATAACAAATTATAGTTTTGCAAAAAATATTAAATTATGAATTTGAATCAAGTTCGAAATACCAAGGAACCGTGGTTGCGTTTAAAGAAATTGATCTTATCCAAAAAAGGAAACAACTAAATCAAAGGCTGTTGATAAATAGGTACGGATGAAGTTATCCCTCCTGGTATTTTTATTTAGAAGCCTGACTCTCCTTGATATGCAATTGCCTCAAGTAATGTCGCTGCCAAGGATCTGTAGCATGGCACAGCTCTCATTGCCATAGATGAGAATAAAGAGATATATTGCTTGCTAGGTTTAGCTTTATATATTTTCTAATTTCATAAAGACCGGCTATGCCTTTACTATAATAATAATGCTTTACTTACATTTTTACAAATAGAAATTCATTTAAGTATGCATGTTCCGGCATTACATCCTATGAATGATTAACAAAGTTTTGTTTAATAATGAATAAGTTTTTCAAAGTTGTTCCCTAAAATTAATAAAAACCCCAAATAACAAAAAACGCCTTTATTGAATTGGTAGTTCAGGGGATCTTATTACCTACTGGTTTGTCAAATCTATTAGTTATGTTTAAACTGGTCCCGTTTGCAGCATTGAGGACGATTACACCAATGTTCAGCGTTTTTGTGAGTAGGAAGGAAAGAAAATCACACGAACTTAGTATTTACCAAGTTCAAATTCTAATTGGAAAATTTAACCTTTCATACAGATCTGTTATCAAAGTGCTTGAAATCAAATATCCACTGTGTTAAAAAAGGAGTAGGAAAATTAAAATTAACGTTACAATGTGCTTCATCCCCAAATCTAGAGCTTAAGCCTAACTAATATTTCTTAGTTATAAACTCGATTACCGCATAGCACACTTTGTAGCAAGAAGAACGGGCATAAAAAGTAGACTGAAGCGCCTTAGAACAGTCAGGGATCCTTTTTCCATTTCTGTAAGAAGAAGAGACAAAATTGAACAATAGACGGTGGACCATTTGAAGAAAAGTTGGACGTCATCCACTATGGTTACGGCCGTTACTGTTCATTTATGATTGGTAGCAGCATAAACTATTTATAAACTTGTTTGCCAAGCATGAGAATTGACGACAACACTATTTACTACAATAAAAATCACAGATACAAAAATATGAATCCGAATATAGGCCGGATCTAAATAACTAATTCTAAGTATGGGATCATATGTACGGATGCCCACTTTAAGAATCTGCTGTGTTTTCTATAGTCAATATTGCTGTCGGCCAGCTGGTGAAAAGATTCGTAAATGTGAAAGAAGACCAAACAAATTAGGGGTTGTTTGAAAATACTATAAATCACAACAAAAAAAAGAAATGGTGCAACAAAAAGAACCATCACTATCAGGTTGCCTACAATCCCGAATTTTCTGAAAGAAAAGGAAATGGAATGAAAATTATAAAAATGATGGTGAATAATATACCAACGTCCTACATTTCTTTTTCTTCAGTTAACCGGTTTTAATGACAAATGTTGAAATTTACTACACAAAGGGACAACAAGCAAATGAATGACTATGGATTCATTCATCAAATATATATGCCAAAGAAGAAAGAAAAAAAGTAGAGAATGGGAATCAATCGATTGGGAAAATATTTTGATGTTGGATTATGCTAAGTATTTTGAGAGCAATGACTACAAACAAGAAAACTGGAAGGCTTAGGATTCTTGACCGGGCGAGTTCCAGTAGCAGTCGTTGCGATCCCCCTCATCTAAGTTGCAGTTTAATTAGTAGGTGGCTTTTAGCTTTGCCCATCCACATTTTTCAAAGATATATTGCTACTTATGTAACACCAACGACATTAAAACGACAAGAAGTCAACAAGAGACCCAGCCTTGGCCAAACCACATTCTAACACTGTTCCTTCCAGCAATTCACACCGAAGTTAGAAACAGCAGTACCTGAGACCTCTTTTAAAAGTATGTAGAGCTTTTGCTATCTTCTCAACTAAACAGGAGCAAATGTACAATTGTGCAAAATTAAAATAAAATCTTTTCACTTTATATTGTCAATTTATTTACTAGATTTTTACAAAATTCATTATGCATAAGTATAGCTTTATTTCAGATTAGATATTTAAACATTATTGAATACTAGACTTCAAGGTAAAGGTGAAGTACGCAAAAAAAATTATTCAAAAAGAAAGATATCAAATTTCTGAAGATATATAACTGTTATTGAAAAATGAATAAATGGGATTCCAATGCCAAACTGCCGAAGCTGATGCACTTACGAAATAAATGCAGCCAGACAATTGCACCATTTTATATACTTTTTTTTACTCCTTCAAAACGTAAAAAAAATGAATAAATGAACGACCAAATTTAAAATATTAAGAAATACACTCTTGTTTTAATCGAAGGGGATTTTTGTTATCCCAGAATAATGATTATTTTTAATATTAACAGTGTTAATACAACCAGAGAAATAATAAATCCATCATCTAATCCATAGTATTCAGTGATAGTTATTAGTAACATTTGCGAGACCTTAATTCGTAAATAAGGCTCAGGAACTATGAAATATTTATCTTGTTAAATAACATTTTACAAGACAATGACAAAAAAATAATTAATTTTACAAATTATTTTTGTACATTGTAAAATTTAAATGAACCCTATAATAGATCTATTATTAATATTATATGTTGTGGATAAAAAATGTTATTAGCTTTTAATTTATTTATAATAAATAAATAATTATTAATAGGAAGATTAATTATTGATGTTTTATTTTTTAAGCCTCTATATGGATTTTGTTTGGTAATATAATCTAGTTTTAAACGAAGTTATAGATATGGAGAAAAGCGAGAATCGACTTCTTAGTACTGGACTGGTACAAAGCCTACCAGCTGAAAAAGAACCGAAGAGCGGAGTATGGTATTTTTTTTTTTTTTTTTTTTTTATAATGTATAAAAGGAGTAAGAAAAAAACTAAGGAAAAAATATGTTTACAAACATCAGTAGTATTAAAAGAGATAACATATAGCAAATTAATTAGATAAGGCAGTATTTAAGTTAGGAATATATTTATAAATTGATCCTCTAAAGCTTCGCTGTTTTTTATTGTAATTTTTATTTTTTTTAAAATAAGCCAAAGCTCTCCCGCAATAATTAGTATAATAATTACATAGGCATTACCCTTAACAGTAATACTATCGGTCCTACTCCCACTCCCCATCCCCTACGATTCAGTAGTAAACAAATAATGGCCCTTGAGTATATTAGGAAAAAGATAGAATTACGGTATTACAACCCTGATTTAGTTTGGCATTCTAGAAAATTTAAAGAAAGTGTATATAAGCTTTTATATACACTGTATCCATACATAAAAATTGCTACGATCATTCTCCTATTATATATGCACATCAAAGGCCACTGTCCGGTTTGAGTTGACATTAAAGCCCAAAGCCACCTTTGACATTTCTTTACATCGACTCAGATCAGACAGGATATTTATGGAACGACAATTGCGGAAAAGACTACTTTCCACTAATACTTTTTATCGACTGTCATTCATAGAACGAAGGTTCTAACAAGGGATTTAAAAAAACCATATAAACTTGCTTAAAAACATCTATACATAGAATACTCGATAAGCTCATAGATTACACCACAAAATCTTTTATTAATGAAAAACTGAGCACTGTTCGTTGAGTTTGAGCATGTTGGTATAGAATTGATTGAGGATTGAGGTTACGGAACGAATAAGACGTAAGATCGTTTCTAACGATTACATAATAGTAAATTATTTATTGTTCTTAATAAATAATGAATGGAAAAAGCTGGTATAGTATAAATGAGATATTTTCGAAGTACTAATCCAATTCATATTATGAATTTATGGTAATGTTTTCTAGTATTTCTGTGATAATCTTACTGGCCTGTTTGCCAATTAAACAAAATTATTTACTCAGTTGTGTTTTAGTCTCCATTTTAATTAGAACTAACGAAATATCGCAAAAAAAAAAAAAAAAAAAAAAAAAATATATATATATATATATATATATATATATATATATATATATATATATATAATGTGTCATTTTAATGCTTGAATAAAAATTAACCAATACAAACCGAATAGAAAACCGGTAACAGAGGGACGAATGGCCAATCTAGGAGGAAAAAAGTCTGACTTACTTAAATAGACAACCTGATTTACATAAACAATAGAGTAAAAATAACACATAAGTAACAACAATTAAGAATGTAATATATTAGACAAAACTGCAAGCCTATATTCTAGCTCCAACTTGTCTGTGTGCAGTAAACGTGGCCGATCAACAATTTTTCCAACAATATCTGGAGTTGAGCAAGGTTGCAATTAAAGTCCTCTAATATTTACCTTATTTGTAAATTATATTAAGGATTGCCTAAGTGGAGGAATATGGCTTAGAGGTTACAGAATAAAACTCCTACTATTTGCAGATGATATAGTGTTTCTTGCTGATAATGCTTCGGTTTTGCAAAACATGATAAATGAGCTTGAATATTATGTTAAAGAGAGGAATTTGCTAGTGAATTTATCCAAGTCAAATATCATGGTTTTCAGGAAAGGTGGAGGAAAGCTTAGTGAACGTGGCTCTTGGATGTTTAATAATCAACCAGTCAAGGTAATCGACCGGTATAAGTATTTAGGGATTACATTGTCTCCATGTTTGACACTCACTGATCACTTTGATCGAACTCGCCATACTTTGCTTGGTCTTAATAGTGTTTGGAATAATTTATTTCTAATTAACATATTTCTCTATCAGCAAAAAATGACATTTTTAAGTCTTTAACTAGATCAATTCTTACATATGGGAGTCAAGTTTGGGGCTATCGATACGCTGATAAAATAGAAAGCGTCCAGAGGACCTTCATTAAGAAAATATTTAAACTGCCAAAAACTACTCCAAATTACATGATTTATTTAGAGGCCAAAATTTCACTAATTCATGTTTTTACCTTTCAATTACAATTTAAATACACATTGAAGACCCTAGATCTAGATGGAGGTCGTTTAACAAAATTGATTGGAGAAAAAGTGATGAAAAGGAAACTATCATGGTGGATAAATTGGTCCGAGAACAATTCTGCTGAACGATTGGTGAACGATTTAAAAGCATTGAAATCTAGGCTAATTATCTATTATGATACATATTATAGGGAAAGAGCTTTAAACGGCCAATATCACCAAATCTATAAACAATTATCTTTTGACATTAATTATATTAATTCAAATTTACCTATATCTGATATAGGCGTCATTATTAAAATTAAAGGCGAACTTGAACTACAGACCATTCATTCAGTGACAGAATTACATTTGTTCTATGTGTTGGAGTAATATTGAAGAAAATGAAGATGTATTTCATTATTTAGGACGTTGTAAAGTCTTGGATGGTATGAGGAAAATATATTTTGGTGTAGTTACTATGACTAAAATTGATATGGCCAAATTCCTAAATGGTGATTGGATATACCTTATGGTGGTGGTATTGGGCAGCTCTAGTGAGTTACTTGAAAGAAGCCTATATGTACCGTTTCTTTCTTATTCAATATTTTAATTATTAATAACCTAATAAATGTTTGGATATTATTGATTGATAATATATGTTATAAATAGATAAAAATTATATTACATACATACATCGGTGGCTCTACATCCCGTCACCGAGACTGGGCCTCCTCCAAAAGCTTTCGCCAGTCAAAAAAATTATATCAATTAGATATTATTAAGTAGTATAATGAATAGTATAATAATGGGTGGATATATTATTATTTGAGATATGATTAAGATATTATAGGATATATGGTAATTATGATATTATTATATAAGACATAATTAATGATTGATAATAGATTATATAATATGTAATTAGATAGTATTTTATTGTGTTGTATTGTTTGTGAATCTAGTTAATAAATTAATAAATATTTACATATTTAAAGATAAATAAACAATAATGATTTAAAAACATTAAAATTTAATTTCAAATTAAAAGCGCTCCTGACAGACCAGATAGCCGTAGCTTTGTCAGTAATATTACTTTGAACACTATTGTAAACAACATATTAATAAAAGTATTTTCTATCTATCTATCTATTAGACAAAACAGACATTTATAATTTTGGTGCTGTGAACAAGTAGCTTGTGGATAGTAGGAGGCATAAATTACCAGGAATATAATTTTAAATACAAATTTCTTGTCTCCTGAACAGATAGAGGGTACTCAAAATAATATAAAATCTGTTGAGAAGATCAAGATTTAACCCAGTGAGGGATCCACTAAGGACATGCATGATATTTGAAAAATCGTCTTGTGGTATTCCCGTCATTAGAGTTCCCAAAACTAGGTTTCGACCAACCGGTTATAAGACCCATTTCTTTCTTAAATTTAAGTTGAATTTGCATTTTCCAATTTTTTATTTTTATTTTATTTTCCTCGTCTCTAATAGCCCATTTTCTTACATTCACTCTATAACTAATATTAAAAAAACACTCGAGTGACCTGATCCAGGCATGTATGATATTTCAAATTCACGATTTTCTTTTTTTATTGGTGATAACAGGAAGATCGTTTATACATTTCGGAGTGGCTCCGCAAAATTACAATACATACTTGACTTCGTTTTAGTTAACGAATTTATAGTTTTTCCATCAAGCATAGTCAGAAAAAATGTAGAATTAACAATTACCTTTATGGTATCTAAAATTTGCAGCATCGCGTTTTCCTGTCTTCCTAGCTGTCACTTCTGTTATGAAGGCTAATTCTTCCGTGCTTCGTGAATATATTATATCTTTCATTTTGTTAAACTTACCTAGGGAACAGCAGTCCTCGAATCGTTTGAGAGAGCAACCAAAGTTTCCAGACGAAATAGGTGGCAAATATTTCTCACTCAAATGTTAACATGCCGTCTAGCCAATTATTATTTTTAAACATAAACCTGACGGATTTTCTTCCAGCCTTTTGCCATTTCATTTTCATTTTTGTAACTGCTAATTTTTAAAAGCATCTGAAGACATTGGAATAATATCCTCCTATTCAAATTTATGCTATATAGCAATATACACTGAATCGATATCCCTACAATTTTGCCAAATACTAAATAACTCCCTTCGCGAGAACTAACTGAAAATTCGTTTCCTGACAAGAAAGTAAATAAAAGCAGCTAAATGTTTCATGTTTATTTTATATACCCTCCAAGACACCTATACTATAAATTTCAGAGGGATACTTTGGGGACTTTTTAGTAACAGATCTTTTTAGATTAAAAAATGCTTTAGTTTACGGCACATTTAAAAATAATATATAAAGGGTCAAATCATTAAATAATTATTTGTAGAATGGCTTACTGGTATAATGATGGTCTATAAATAATTATAAAATAATAATGAAAAAATATCAATACGATGGTACACAAATATCAATTGACAGAATGTATAGTTTAAACAAAATGTGACCTGCCGATTCAGATACTATTTACATCGTTGTTTTTACATTGAAATCCACCTGCTAAAAACAAAAGAACCTCTAACAACGTTCTATAAAAATCTTTCCTTTACACCTAATACAGTAGTTTCATTAATTTTGATTATGACTTTTTTTCTTCCTAGATTGGCCATTCGTCCTACAGTGCGCCGATTTGAATCATTAATTCAAAGTAGAGGGGGTCCACCCTACTGAAGAAATTGGAAAAAACACAATATCATTTAAAGTTTGTAAACATTGAAAAGTTTATTTTTTTTTTTTTTTAATTATTTTATTTTTAAAAATACGTTTTTCTCAAATTTCGTTTGTTGTATTTTGTTTTATTTATTTATTTTTTAAAAAATAAATTCCATTATCAATGCATAAATAAGGTATTACTAACAAAAAGAAAAAGGTATTATCAGCACTAAAAAACCCAAAAGTATGGTTAAAAAAGAATGTTACCTAACTTTTGATGAGGGATCCACTTCAATTTTTGAGCAGTTTATATATTCACTATAGACATCCAGCACACAAGTAATAAAAGAAACGTTCTTTATATAGAGCTTAACAAAAACATAAATATTGGAGATGTGTTTATAAGTGAGGGAGGAAGTGGGAGACAGTTGACATCTAATTACAATTGTATTGATTAGATATTGTATAGTCGGATTTATTGAAATCCCTATGATTTCTATTACTTTACATGAAGTTATAAATAATTCAACTATAAAAAAATCCACAAATAGGAAAACGTCCATGAGAATCACATAGAAAACGTAGTACATTGAGAAATTGGGACTGATGAAAGAATATCATGTAAAACTTGACTATACTATATCACCAGGCTAAAATGATGAGAGTAACGAAGGTTAGGGGAAACTCACGGATCGAAGGCTATAAAAAGGAAGATGAGAACCGCAGGGACCATCTCCCGCATCCCTCACGTCTTAACAGAAAAATTCTATAATATCTCATCGTTATTAAACTCCATCAGTTCCTCTAGATGTCTGCTTCACAAAAACTTCAGAGTGTAGAATTACAACTCATTAAATAAAACAAAAGCACTATCTTGATAAACCTGATGTGGACTGAGATGTTCCACCTCATGACTCATTTTTAATGTTACTTTCCCTTCATAAATTAAGATAATGACTAAATTGGCAAAACATGTCAACATATCAAAAAATATGTCAGCGGGTAAAGTATTTGAGTAACCTTCCGTTAACGACAAAATTCAATTTTAACTATTCATCGAAAAAAGAAAGCAAAACTTCAAAAGTAATCCCGCTACATCTATTACGTTGGGAAAGCCCATTATCAATAGTAAGTACTAAATAACGAAATCAAACCATAAATTCCTTTTTTTAGCTGTGACGAATGAAAATAGTTTCGTGTTTTTTTTTTTTTAATATTTGCTCTTGCCCTAACCTCAGATCCGCATGTATTTGATGGATACAGTCATACTGTAACTATATTTAACCTCAACCCGGCCAAAGTAAACTGTATGTAAATAAGAAAAATAGCAAATAACGAATGAGATATCGCTATACAAGATTCATTATAAAACGAAATTAAAAAAAATAAGTTCTCTGACTGAGTAAGAATCATTTAAAAATAAATCAAATTAAAATAAACAAACAAAAGCCATTATAACAGACAAGAATATGAATTATGAAGAAGCATAATGTAGAAATAATTAAACAATCTATGTTTTACATATACGTTCTTACTAGAACTTATTTACTTTTATTGAAAAAGTATTGAAAAAAGGTGCATGAAAATTTGAATGTCCTCCCTATATCCTTATATCCCTGTTCTTATTTTTTCAATTTTATTAACCAGACTATATTTAATAAGTGTTCATTTTTTTCTATTCCATTATCAGTTCACGAAATGTCTTCAAACTGTGAAATCAAAACCCTATATAATAATCTCAATACAACTTGGGTCTCCTACCACTTATCCGTAATTTTTATTTCTATTTACAATAAGAAATATGTAGTTAACTCTTATGTTATATAAGAAGATGATCAGGGATGCTGACAAGAGAATGAAAAAAAGTAATTTGAAGATTTTATTTTATTTTCCACGTAAATAATGTGTGGTTAGAATTTCTATTATCATAATTTCATTCATATTATAGTTATTATGTTACCAGTATTATTTTTTAGTTGTAAATGCGGCGGCTAAGCCACCATTATATTGTACATAATTGATGGGGTATTAGTTGACTGGGAAGTACTTTAAGATGTAGGTAGTTTGGTTATGCAGTCATAAAATTAAAATTATTTTTTAATTGCTGTGCATCTATGACAATCCTTCGGCCTCAAACAATCGTCAGATCCTGGCAGATCTGTAAAACAGTGTCCTTATAGCACTAACTTTTATGGAGTGCCGATGTAATAGACGTAATATCACATAAAAATTAGATGTGACCAAATGATAACTGACAGACAAATGAATACCAAAAGAGCTTTTAGGATGAAAAAGAATGACACGATATCATGGTAAAGAAAAAAATACAATAATAGTGTAAAGATAATAAAAATAAAAAATAATAAAATAAAATAAAAAATGTTAAAAGGTACAGAAAAGTGAAAAAGGAGAAAAGAACAACCTCTGATAATGGAGAGGAAACAGAACAATAATTTAAAATAAATTCAAATAAAAATTTTTACAAGATAAAGAAAAGTTAGAATAAAATTAAAAATTATATAATAATAAGAGCTAAATATGTATAAAATAAAACTTAAAAAGGATAGAAAGAAAGGTTATTTTTTTATTTATTATAGTTTTTTTCCTTCTTTCATTTTTAAATTTTCTTTTATATGTATTGTATTTTTACTATTGCTTATTTTGTTTTATTTAATTTTAACTTTTCTGTAGTTTGTCGAATTTTTTTATAATGTTTCATTTTTTTTTCTCTCCCCCATCTTTCTTCATGGAAGCTAAACTAAAATAAAATAAAAAGGAGAAATCTTTAATTTTTTAAGAAGTCGACTACATTTATTAGATTTAAATTTAAATTCGGTTAAGAGAATGTTGAAACTGAAAATCTAAATCAAAATATCATTAATTTAAAATGTTATTTTTCTACAAAGAAACTGAAATAAAAAGACAACCAACATATCCTAGTAGAGCTCAAATTCTAATCTCAAACTGATCTCATTTTACCTATGTCCCTCTCCAGCATAGCTCATAGAGATGATAACCTGTTGCAGATAGATGTACCATCTCTAGCCACATTGTGTCTCAACTTATTTATAGTTATGACCTGTTGGTTACAACAGGCGCTTGAGAAACTAAAGAGGTTGTGTTGATGTTTTCATTTAAAAACTTAAAACTTTTCTGACATTGTGTTAAAGAAAAAAAAATGTGAGAAGACAAAATAAAGCTGGTAGAGAGTTGGCCCTTGTGTTGATTTGATTGAAAGGTAAAGTTTAAAGGAGCCGAGAAGGAGAAGGAATCAGTTTCTTCTTTATATTCATCCAATTCCCTCTCCAAGTACCTCTGGAATTTTCACACCTTTTCTCCCCCACTATTGGTTAGCCTCGTAAACTTTAGGAAATAGAATTTCCGCATTGCATTTCCTTTTTTCGGGTTGGCTCTTTCTAACAGTAATTAAATATAATATTGTTTTAATTCATTCCTTGGGAATATAAAAGAAAAGGTCTTTTAGTATATTCATGGTTTGAAATACTTTTTCTTCGGTGAATTTTTATCGAGAGTCTTGAAATTATAATTAAGGATTTTTTTTTGAGATTACTATATACCCTACTCAATTCTACAAAATAGGAGTTCTTAATATATCAAGATATTATTTAATAAAAATGAAGAATTATTCGAGCTCTTTTAGTGATCAGTGACTAAAGAAAAAAAAAAAATATGAACTGCGCGATCTCAATTGACAATTACTGAGTATGAGAGAAAAGTGGGAAGAGCCAAGATACTTAGCCTCCTCAACCTAAACTCGCTGACACCTCCTGGCTGGAAGGATCTGGGTCTCCACTACAGTCCTAATCTTAGTTCATTTAAATAATTTTATTTTGAATTAAAAATTGTATAATTAATTCTGCCCATAGTTCTTAAACTGAGTAGTATGGGGGAGGGGGTAAAATCAAAATATTATTGGTAGTTTCATAAACTAATTATAATTGCTAAAAAAGTATTTAAAAAGTACATTTGATAAAATATTTATTCACGATTAAAGTAATTGTTCGTGAATAACGAAAAGAATATTTATTGAATATATAAATATAATAATATATACAGGGTGAGTACCACTTAGTGTAAAAAAAATAAATTGGGTGAAACTAAACCAAAAATGTAGAAAAATGATGCAGATCTCACCTTTCTATTCCAATCCGTTGCAGATATACGATAAATCAAAGACTTTTTTGAGGAAACCACGTTTTTTACCATAAAAAACTGTAATATCTCCATTTCGTTTAAATATTTTTCAAACTTTAACCACATTATCGGATTTAGTATTAAATTTTCTATAACAGCAGAGTACATGTAACCTTGAGTTTTTCAAACTTGTGAAATAATGAACAGCTTTATCTTCGCCTTATTTAGGGAAGTCACAATGTCTTATATTACTTCAACGCTCACCGTTTTTCGAAAGAACTATTCACAAAACTGCAAATCTTACAAAACTTGAAAATTTAATCAGCTTTCCAATGATATGTTAAAAGTAATGATTCTGTTTCAATTTCATGGAGTAATCTACTTTTAAAACCGAAAAAACATGGTGTTCTCATTTGGCATACAAATCAGTTACTTGTGTAAATAACTTTAGAATTTTTTTGGCAGATGAGTCTGTTTTCACAAGGTAAGGCATTTCTACCTACTCATGTATATTGTTAGTTTATATTTATATTTCTTTCGAATAATGTGGAGGAGCACCATGGTATTGGAAAATCATATTTTGATATTTCAGGTTGAATATCGTGATGAAGTTGTGGCAGAATATTTTGTAACAAATCTTAGTAATTCTCATCATTCAATCAGTTGAGCAAACTATGATTTTTCAACACTATTCGACAGCAATACAAAGATGAATAAACCAACGATACCCGTCATGGAAAGTATAAATGCCTTATCGTGTAAAAACTGACTCATCTATCCATAAAATTGACCTCAAAAAGTGGTATTCTTCAATATCATCTGCATTCGGAAGTTAAAGGCAAAATTGAGGTCTATGTTCATTATCATTGGGTTCATCCAAGATTACACCTAGTGTGCTCTTATAGAAAATTTAATACTAAATCCGAAAATGTGGTTAAAGTTTGAAAAATATTTAAACAAAATGGAGATATTATGGTTTTTATGGTAAAAAACGTGGTTTCCTCGAAAAAGTCTTTGATTTATTAATTGAGTCTGGCTCTAGCCTTCAAACTATCAACATTTAGTGCGTGCTCTTCCTTCTCCTTCTCTTATCTCTCTCTTCTTCAATAGTTTGATCTGTGAGTATTTCAGTTAATTATATTGAAATAAAGCAGTTATAAAGTGCAGATATTAATTATATTAAAGGCAACGAGTGTCGTGATAAACATTAAAAAGAAAATAATAGCAGCCGGGTTTAAGTACGTAGAGAGCTATTGGGGATTAGTGCGTGCCCCCACTCTAACTGTTAATTAACAAAGAAGAAGATTTTGAAGCGTTTAATTGATTTATAACTTCTCCTTACACACCTCTTCTTTTCCCACAGCATGGAAAAAGGTCCTAGTTCGTCCATTGAATAAAGTTCCTTCACCTACCACAGCATCCTATTTTAGGCCAATTTCCATCCAATCAAACCTATCTAAGCCACTAGAAAGAATAGTCCATTCTCAACTTGCTACATTCCTTGAAAATAAAGATCTCCCAACTCCTCTTCAATCAGGCTTCCGTTCAGATTATTCTACCCAATCCGCTTGTTGTGTATCGATTTGTTATTTAAAAAAAAAAAAAACACATGTTTTATATACATTGGAAGATCAACTAACCGAAAAAAAAAATACTTTAGTGGAAAGACACAAATTTCTTTCACAAAAACAAGCACCTAACGAATCTATCCAAGATTTCGTCACTCAATTGCGAAAATTTGTTCCTTCGTGTAACTTTAAATGTGAATGTGAAAAGTCTGTAGCAGATCTTTTTTTACACTCTCAGTTTATTAGAGGTCTCTCTAACCAAGATATACGTCACCAACTTCTTTTGGATGACTCCAAAACATTTTCTGACGCTGTCTCAAGAGCACAAACCTTAGAAGCATCGAATTTGGCAAGTCAACAATTTAATACACCCACAGAAAATAATTCTAACACTGTACATAGACTTTCAAGACCACGAAGTAAGAGCCGAAATAATTATGATTTAAGACCAAGACAGAAATCAAATTCAAGACGTCATAATTTGAAACACCTAGGGATTGAAGGGCTTTGTTTAAAATGTGCCTGAAATAATCACAATTCGAATAATTGCAGAGTGGATTCGTCTAAACTAAAATATATGACATCAATAGTCAGGATAAAGACAATCAGTAAAATTTGAAGTGGATTCGGGAGCTGGACAAACTATCTTAAACATATCAAATTTTAATCGTCTGAACCTTAATAAGAAACTTCGAAATACCAACGTACGATTTCGCTCATACACCTCAGGTATTTTCGCACCCATTGGATTTACAGAAGTAGAGGTTCAGTATAAGGACATAAAATCAACAGAAACACTTTACGTCGTTTCAGATAAGTTTCCTCCACTTCTGGGCCGTTCCTAAATATCCATTTAGAAGATATCGATGTCGAAAACCTCAATGATACTTCAATTCATTCAATGATTCCGGACAACATAGAGAATGCGATCCTTAACCAATATCCAGAGATAATTGAACAAACTGTGGGCTCTTGCAAAAAGTTCTAAATTTCACTTAAATTACGAAACAATGCAAAACCCAAAGCTTTTAAGGCTAGTGAAGTACCACAAGCCCTAAAAGAGAAAGTAGAACAAGATCTCGAGATGCTCAAAAAGCAAAACATCATCTCAAAAATCCAAGAGAGTGACTGAGCTTCTCCTTTAGTTGTTGTCCCTAAGGCCAATGGTAAAGTGCGCCTATGTGTCGATTATAAGGTGGGAGTAAACCCTCAACTTCAGGACGCACATTATCCTATTCCAAAAATTGATGACCTCCTTACTGCGCTCAATAGATCATCGTATTTCTGCTCACTGGATTTATTTAAAGCTTATCTTCAGATCCCAGTAGACCAAGAAAGTGCAAATATTCAAACGATCATAACACATAAAGGAACCTATACAGTTAATCGCCTCTTTTTTGGTATCAAAACGGCAACAAATGAATTCCATCTTGTCATGGACAAAGTCCTATCTGGCTTACAAGGAGTCACAACGTATTTCGATAATATCATAATTCATGGAGAAACAAAAGAGGACTGCTATAAACATTTAATAGCTTGCCTTGAGAGACTGCAAGAGTTCGATTTACACCTCAATAGAGAAAAGTGAGAGTTTTTCGAGACCAAGATCCGAATACTTAGGTTATGTATTCGAACAAGGTAAAATTTCAAAAGACCAACTAAAGTCGCTGCCATTAGGAAGGCACTAAGACCAACACGCCAAGAAGATGTCAAGAGATTTTTGGGTATGGTGACTTATTATGCCAAATTCATTCCGAATAACATACCCATTAAGATTACTTTTACAAAAGGGTCAACAATTTTACTGGTCTTCTAGTTGTGAATCGGCCTTTACACAATTGAAAAAGGAAATTTCTAGCGATAGAGTTTTAACGCCTTTTAATCCAGACCTCCCTCTCTCTGTAGCTTGTGACGCCTCACCAACCGGGGTAGCGGGTGTACTCTCACACACCATAAATGGCATTGAAAAACCAATCGCTTTCGCATCCCGTTCATTGACCAAATCCGAGATGAACTATAGCCAACTAGACAGAGAGGCCTTATCTATCGTGTTTGCTCTAAAAAAAATTTATGATTATATTTATGGCAGAAAGTTTATCCTTTATATAACCGGCCACTGACCCACATTCTGCACGAGAATGCACACCTTCCAGCAATGACGTCCGCTAAACTTCTACGCTACGCAACCTGGCTCACGAATTTTGACTACCAAATTGAACATAGAAAAGCAGAAGTGAATTTACACGCTGACTTTCTTTCAAGATCACCTATTCAAGAAAATATTTCACAAATTGAACAAAATATTGAAGAAGAAGTTTCCTTGATTTCAAATGATACAATATATATTATTTTTAACAATACGCTCAATTATAAAACCATCGCTGAATAAACCTCTCGGGATGAGCAACTATTCAGAATAAAATCAGACCTTTTAAACGGTGAATACAATAACACTGAGTTATACCTGCAAAACGGCATAATTTTTAAAGGACACCGGGTAATCGTTCCAACGTCATTACAACAAGCAGTTCTTAAAGAACTTCATCACACCCATGTAGGAGTTGTAAAAATGAAACAGTTATCCCGCCAATACCTATACTGGAAAAATCTAGAAAAAGACATTTGACATCTTGTCAAAACCTGTCAGGAATGCGGACGAATTAGAAAAAATCCACCCAAAGCACCCATCCATCACTGGGATGAACCATCAGGGAATTTTGAGAGGGTTCATATTGACTATGCGGGACCATTCCAAGAACACTGCTACTTCGTTTTAGTAGACGCAAATTCACGATGCCTACAAGTCCGTTTCTCCAAGAATGCACCAACAACAGAATCAACCACTCAATACCTCCAAGATATATTCTCGACGCATGGCCTACCAAGAGTTCTAGTCTCAGATAACGCAGCAATATTTAAAAGCGAAGCATTTTTCCAATTCTGTACACACCATGGCATCCAACAAAAGTTCATAGCACCTGGCCATCCCGCCACCAACGGAATCGTAGAACGTAATATTCAGACCTTTAAACAGAAATTACAGGCTATGACTAGTTCTACGTTACCCCTCCAGAGAAAATTCCAAGAAATCTTGATGCGGTACAGGTCAACCCCGCTAGCATGTGGGAAGTCACCATCGGAATTGTATCTACAACGTAGAATACAGATTAAATTAGATCTGCTGAAACCACCGCCTCAATCACCAGCTCATTCCAGCACCATTCAGGGTACTCGTCAACTAAGCGTGGGAGATCGCATACAAGCAAGGTGGTATCCCCAGACTGGCAAACCAACATGGAGACTCGGAACTGTAATCCAAAAAATTGGGAAACTTCACTACATAGTTAAACTCGATATTAATGGCTATAGCCTGAAGAGGCACATCAATCAATTGCTTTACATTGCGAGCGACACCAAACCCAATAAGAGAGTGATGTTTACTCTAGCACCCAAGAGTCTAAGCCATGACGAACCAACATGTAATCTCCCAGAAGACATTCAGCCAGAACCAAGTTGAAGACCACTGAACCCTCCGCAGCAGCAACAAGAGGAACCTAGGATCCAGCCAGAACCCATTCTCAGGCGATCAGATAGAGAACGGAGGCCACCAACGATACTGTAAGATTATGTAACTCAATTTCCCCTTGATTTATACAGTTTATAAAGTTTCAAAATTATTCTAATAAGCGTGGGAGAGTGTTTTGTATCGATTTGTTATTTTAAAAACAAAACAAATGTTTCATATATAATGTATATTTTATTCTAATCAATAAACAAGGTTAATAAGTTTGTTCCTTTTCCTAATTGATTTGTAATTCAATATATAACACCGCTCTTTTGAAAATTACTCAAGTCATTAATTTTTCAATCGACCAACAGAAAATTACTATCCTAATCCTCTTCGATTTCTCCAAGGCGTTTGATTCCGTGGATCATAAAATTCTTTTGACTAAATTACAAAAACTCTCCCTTTCCAAAAGTGCTCTTGGCTGGCTCCAGTCCTTCTTATCTCTCCGTTCCCAAACAGTTATTGTTCCCAACTAACCTTCTTCAAAATCTGTGCCTCTAACGCGAGGTGTTCCTCAGAGATCTTCTCTTTCACCAACTCTCTTTTCCGTTTATATTAATGATTTGACAGACGCTATTAATAATTCCCAATATCATTTATATGCTGATGACTTTCAAATCTACTTATCGTTTCATCCTTGTGAGATTTTTGAGGCAACTCGTAAGATTCAAGATGACATTTATAGCATTCACCAATGGGCAGTAGAGAATAAGTTACGACTGAACCCAGAAAAAACTAAGGCAATGCTAATTGGATCGAAACCCTCCCTTAATTCCCTTTCCTGTTATCCACTTCTTTATCTCAATAACGTTCCTATTAAGTTCACAAACTCTGTCAAAAACCTCGGAGTACTACTCGATCAACATCTGTATTGGAATAACCATATTTCCCACATTACCCGAAAAACCATCTCCATCCTCAAACAGCTCTTAAGATTCCGTGAATTTTTCCCTCGCAATACCCGTCAATTGTTAGTATCTTCCCTCATCCTTCCCCACCTCGATGATGGATGCTTAGTATACGGAGGACTGTCTGGCGAGCTTGAAATGAAGGTGAAAAGATTAGTGAACTCCTTTATAAGATTCATTTTTGGGATCCCCAGGCGTTCCCACATCACTTGCTGGTATTCCGAGTTTAGGTGGCTTTATCCAAGTTTTCGGCGACAATACTTCCTTGGTTCCTTTCTATTCCAATCCTTAAAGTCCAAAAAACATTCGTACATTTACGACATCCTTGCCCTTCGTTCTTCCATTCATCTTTTGAACACCAGATTTCAGCCTATAGATTTGTATATCCCTTCTCATCGAACCGCTTCCTTTGAAAAATCCTTTATTAATCGTGCAGCTTTATTCTGGAATTCCATACCCATTTCTATCCGCAATGCTCCTTCTCTCACTTCCTTTAAACATAATTTATTCATCTACCTGCTCAATTATCAATCTTCCGAAATTATGTAATAATATTTTAGTGTTAGAATATTTCTTTTTATTTTATTTTTATTATATTTTATTTTTATTTTATTTTATTTTATTTTTATTTTTTTTTATTATTATTTTTTTATTTCGTATTATTATTTTTATTTTTATTTTAATTTTATTTTTATTTTATTTTTATTTTATTTTTTTTTATTTTTATTTTTTTTTTTATTTTATTTTTATTTTTTTTTATTTTTATTTTATTTTTATTTTTATTTTATTTTTTTTTATTTTATTTTTATTTTATTTTTATTTTTATTTTTATTTTTATTTTATTTTTATTTTATTTTTATTTTATTTTTATTTTATTTTTATTTTTTATTTTTTTTTTTATTTTATTTTATTTTATTTTTATTTTATTTTTTTTTTATTTTTATTTTATTTTTATTATTTTATTTTTATTTTTATTTTTATTTTATTTTTATTTTATTTTATTTTTTTTTTTTTATTTTATTTTTTTTTTTTTTATTTTTATTTTTTTTTTTTTTTTTTTATTTTTATTTTATTTTATTTTATTTTTATTTTATTTTATTTTATTTTTATTTTGTTATTTACTTATTTTGTTTTTCTTATGTAAACACAAATACTTGTAGTATATAATTTGCACTCTATATAAGTTGCTGCCTGATATGTACGCAGCCAGAAAATAATCCCTTTTTATTGTTCTTTTGTGTTATTCTTAGGGGACAAGGTGTCCCAGAATAAAGATTATTTTTCATTCATTCATTCATTCATTCAAATATCTGCAACGGATTGGAATAGAAAGGTGAGGTCTGAAGCATTTTTCTACACTTTTGATTTAGTTTCACCCAATTTTTTTTACACTAAGAGGTACTCTGTATAGAAAATTTGCAAATAAAATATGTATTGTGGTCAAAACAAAAAAAAAAAATCCATATTTTCCAAAAAAATCTAGGAATAAGTTGTTTATACATTATTAAAATAAAAAATAAACACTTATGCGGATTATATTAAAAATAATTAAGTTCTAGTAAATTTATCCGTCGTTGACCATTAGCAATTTAATGTAATTCATTTGCTTTCGAAATAAAATCTGATAAGAGTCAATTATGAGAGAAATTTAGTTTCATTTTAACTTCCAGTAGTTTCGTAATGCTATTACTTTTTTAGAACTTCTTTTTATATACAAATAGAATGTTTTATAAGTCGCGGTTAGGTGTAATTGTAAGGGTTTTTGAAATATGAGTGCAGAAGGATTTTAAAGCATAAGAGAGTATCGAAAATGTTTGTGCAATATTCAATCCTATTTAGAACTTCAATGACTATTATACCTAAATATTATTCCCTAAAATGTGATCATAAATTAATTTTTTTTTTATGATTTTATCTATAAATTAACGAGTGATCAGAAATTTAAAAAAATCAATGAATAACAAAGCAAAAATTTCCAAATATAGACTCTACTTCTTGGTTGATTTTAATCAAAATTAATCAAAGCGACCGTAATGGGGAAGCCTGGATATCACCACTTTTGTGGAAGATGAGGGCGAAATATCTCGCTGGATTATCACAAGACTTGACCCTTCGAGGGCTGCTTGATTCCCAGGTGAGCTTAGCCAACAAATGTTAAACTGATTCCACATTGGAGTAACCCTTATTATTATTTCCACCCATTCCATATAAATATAAACTATGATTTATAAAAACAAAGCATTTTAGATTAGAAGGAATTGATCTGTCTATTAATTATTCTGTAGACTAAAATTTTAAATAAAATCTAATAAAATAATTTCACGGAATGAATTTTGACCTTCCCACCCAGTATAGGAGTTCAATGGAGGTCTTGGGCCAAAAAAAAAAAAAAAAAAAAAAAAAAAAAAAAAAAAAATGTAAAATGAGCTATAAATTCTAAAAGTAAAGGATGAGGAATTGTAGTGAGCTGTTGGGTAGATAAGCTTCCTAGTCAACCTGATCAAACAATGCACTAAACCTATTTAAAAAGTTGTATATTTGAGAGTCTTTTTTTCAAGGAAAAAGTTGATGATATATAATTATTTTCAGTATTGCCGTCAATTGAGCTACCTGCCTAATACGTACTAATATATTCCAACAACAGTCTAAAGCCATTTGATCATCCACTCATCATGACTCAGCTAACTGTGGATATCTCGTTTAATTTGAGCTTTGACACTAGTATTTTGAATTTTTTGTATAAACGATTCGTGTAAGTTTAAAGTTTTGTAATTCGTTTGTAGATTTTATTATCATGTGTCAATATTTTTTTTTCTTTCTTTCTTTTCTCATTTATTGATATTTACAACTGTACAAAACAATATACATTAAGTAAATGTGTTGATAGTGAATTCATTGGCATGTAAATAACTTGTGAAGAACTACTCACTAGTAGCACTTCAATAATATCTACACTAAAAGGTCTCTAGGCCATCTTCTTTTCAGACGCCTCGGAGGATTATTGGGAATATAGAGGGAAGCAAGTTGGGAGACTAGTGGATTTGAGTGGTTATGGAGCTTACTATGGAAGGATAGGTATCTGGTTTGGGCTAAATCAGCGACATATGGAACATTAAGATCTTTATGGATAAGTTTATTGGTCACAAAATAAGGAGCATTGAGGATTTTCCGAAGGATTTTGGATTGTAAGGATTGGATACGAAATGAATTGGATGGTTTAGTGGAGCCCCAAAGCTCTACTCCGTATGTCCAAATAGGTCTTATCACAGTCATGTAAATGAGTCTTTTGTAATTTATTGGAAGCTCAGAACGTTTGTCTAGTAAATGTTGAAGTAGTCTGTAACGACGAGCAGTTTCTTATCGTTTTAGTCTTGTATGTGGATTCCAAGTAAGACGTTTGTCCAAGTGGAGTCCTAGGTAGCGGATCTGTTCAACAGGGTGTGTCAATATAAAGAGGAAATAACTGATTACTAGTATCCGTGGTATTTTACTACCATACCGTAAATAAAATTCTTTAAATTGGTTTACAATTTATTAGTATTTTGAAAATGCGACAGTCAAAAAAATAATTAGGCAGATTCTAATACTAACTATTTAAATAATAATATTATAAAAATATGAAAAATAAATCGGGATCCACCAAATGCTTGTAACTGTTGTGAATAATGACTATGATTCTTAGTTTTTCAAAATTCAAATCTATAATTTAAATGAATAAATAGAATGATCCCTGGTGATTATCGGTGATTGAAACTAACAACATAAAATCAGGACCTACATTATCCTCTTAACTAAAATCAGTTGAACTAAGAAAAGGTAGAGATACAACAAGCACTAAACGGCAGCTAAACTAACTTGAAAATACCTCATTTATAATATATTATTATATGTTTTGTAATAAAAAGAAAGTAATAGTCATGAATTTCACCTTTTTGCTTGCGACAATTCCTAAATGCAATCTGGACCAAGTTCGGGACTGAAGTTTAAGAAATATGCATAAATAGCCTATTCCAGCTGCTGGGATAATTAAAGAGTTTACTTTCTTTTATTTGAGTTTGGTACTTACAATTAGTATTAAAATTAAATAAATTATCTTCATATTGATAATCTGATTATATTGAATAATATTGAATGCAGAATTCTAGCAGTCGTTTTTTAAGACTGCATCATTGATATATTGATTTAAAAAAATAGTGTTGCTTACTTTCAACTGCCACCTCAACTGAAAGGAAGGAAGGATTTTAATATTTTTCAGCATTTGTTTGGCGGAGCTCAAGCTTGTTTAGAATATTAAATCGGAAATTTTATCCTGTTCTCGGAAGCCATCAATTAGACAGACACCTCAACGGCACCCAATCCTCGCTTGCATCGGAATTGCTTAATTCTATTATTGTGCAAAGGATTTCCTTTTTCTACAATCATTTAAAATTCTTGAACTGGCTTCGGAATGCCGTGTCAGACTTCTAACAATTCAGCCAACATCTCACTGCTTCCTGGTAGTTTGACTGAATACCTTACAGGATATTACATGTCTCTTGTTTGTTTGATTTATGTACCGGCAGTAGAACGAAGCATTAATATAGTTTAAGGTAGCTAATAGACTTTATGTCATCTTCTAAAGCAATTATTAAATAAGTAGTCAACAGATAAAATTGAACATAATACTCATAATTCTGAATGATGATTTTGTATTGGTACGATTTTATAATCTTTGACATCTTGTCTAACTTCGTTTAATCACCTGTTCCCTTCAATCATCATATGCAAATTAATCCTAATGATGAGGAACTATATGTTGGTTTCGTTTATATAATTACCTATTATAGTTATTTGTTATCGAAAGAGGGATTTGGGATGTGGCTGGCCTACTTGAGCTGCCTAAGAGCTAGGAAGCCTCCATCCTCGGGGCAGACCAAGTTTTGAACTTTAGTGACGACATTTGCTCGGCCAACCTCCTCTCCGTAACCTCAGTCATTATTTGAAGTAATGCACGATTGCGGTTGATGAAAATTAACTCACTTTTAAATGGCTAATAAAGCCTTTACAATATTCTTATTTTAATAAAATACCAAGAAAATGGAGGAGGGATTATTTCTTTTACATGTATCATAGCAATGTAATGCGTATTAATGGGATAATTACACGAATTTATAACATGTATAACAAACCATATGCAATGAAATGTAAAATAAAATGATACCCATAATAACCATAATGCCTCAAGTGTTGCTAATTTGATCCAAGCCAGATACCTAACCTTTCAAATAATGTACCTAACCTTGTACACTAGTCCCTCAATTCGCTGTCCATAATCCTCCGATATGTCTGACAAGAAGATGATATCGTGACCTTCTAATATAGCACTTTTATTTTAATAGATTTACCTATAGTAGCTAGTTGCTTTACTAGGCTTTGATATAATACTTCAAGCTAAATAATCTTCACATTTACTTAATTTATTACTTTACAAACTTGGAAATATCAATAAAATAATTTACAGATTCTACTTGATGAATTTTGGCCACATTGTTGTATTAATTACTGCACTTGTCCATTCTTAATTTATTATATATTTTAAATAATGTGTTTGATATAATGATACGCACGCTCGCTAGCATACATTCGCGCGATCACACACACACACACACACACACACACACACACACACACACACACACACACACACACACACACACACACACACACACACACACACACACACACACACTGGCCAACACCTTTTGTGCCTTTTACTTCATCTTTCGTCCCAGAGCAATCTCTAACCTTTTTTTTGTATAATAGACTTATGCACATTATTCTATCAAACACAACTTGACTACATTAACTTTTCAAATACCCATAATTTTAGTTTCCCCTTCATAAAACACACACACACACACACAATACCAAGTACACAGATAGCCGGTTCACCCTTCGTAAAGTATTACTGAAAGCAGTTCCGGGGGGGGGGGGGGGGGGGGGGGGGGTGAAGAAGAATAAGGAGGTGCTTCCTAGTGAGTAGGAATGTCATACTCTTGCCGATTTTGTCTACGTACTCTTTCCTCCTCCCTTTACAAAAAAAACAAAAACACGCACACACTTCATATGCTCCCATACTTCTATATAAAACCAAATTGGACTTCGTAAATGGTTCCAAATTTAGACCAACTAACTAAATCACGAGCGATGTATCTCCTACTCATTTGCAGCCGGACCCACTTCATTAATTCCCAGTCGCATTACTCGCCAGAGTGTATCATCTTCCACTCATACTGTTCAACATCTATAACTTTCTTTTGAATACCCGATGCATTAAAATAACTGTATTATTTACATAATAAAACCCACTCAAAGTCGAGGAGTTAATCAACCAAAATACTCATATGATATGAAATTTTCCAAGGGGTTTTAATTTTAAGATAATCAAAATTTTTTTATTTCATAAAGAAATATTTATGAATGAATGAAGTGAGATAATTTTTGGTTTATATTATCAATATTTTAGATTGATCGAATGATATAGAAGATTCTTTGCGATTTTAGGTGTCTGAACCATGGAATATTTTTTTCATATATATTTTCCTTCGGCTTCCAAAATTTTCCATCTCCTTTGAGAAGGGGAGCAGGAAGGACCATTTAATCAGATAAAACAAACATCTAGATGGTGTCGTAGCTGTCTTATCAGAGACAAATGCGTACTCTACTGAAACCGGCCTTAGTAAGTTTAGTTAATGTACTGCGTAAATACTACAATTAATCATTTACTTTGTTTTTGTTTTTATTAAGTTATCATAAGCCATTAATTGGTTTATTTGGGATTTTCGTAAGTATTAAGAACAAACCGTATGCAGCGTTTAACAGTTATTTATTCGAAATTGTCATTAAGATTATAAATACGTAGCCTTAAAAAGAAAATGTAGTGAATATCTTTCCTCAGTCTTGGAAAAGATATGGAATTCAAATACGACAGAGGTTGGTATTGCAGTAAAGTGCAATTCGCGGAAATTCTAAAAATATCGAGGGTATATTTGAGTTCATAATTCAATAAGAGTAAAGAATTTTTTGAAAAAAATTGTTGACTAGTGAAAAAATGATCAGTATATCCAAGCATATCTGTGGATGCATTAGGACAGGGAGAAAAGAGCTAAACTAAGAGATGGAAATGATGTCGAGGGGGAGGGGGGGGGGGGGGAGGAGAGGAGGAGAATGGCCGTTGGTTAAATGGCGAAGGTACGAACAGGCTGGCCATAAATTCTGGAAGGCCGATGAGGGTTGCCAACCAAGGAAGGCCAGCGCATTTCTTCTTCAACTCCGCAGGAGGCAATATTGCTCACCTTATCCAACCGGTCATCCGCTCAAATATATTCAATTTTTTTTTTCTTTTTCGGTCATTTTATAGAAAGAATATAATAAAAAGAAATTTTCTTACATATACTTTTTATAATAAAATAATTTGTTTGATAAATTTTATATTTTATAGTAATAATAACTTAATATTTTTCTATTATCGGTTGATAATATTGATTAATAAAACGTTATGGACAGAACAATTGGGTTGGCTTCCAAAAAAATCACGTGAATATCAGGCCTATATAAGTGAATAAGGTTACTTGACATTCTAAGAGGGCCTATAAGGAGGAGATATCTGGGATTCGTTTCTATGTTTTCTTTTTTTTTTTTTTTATTATATTACATTTACTTATGAATTTATATACTCATAACGTTACATTAATTTTTGCAAGGGGATTACATAAAATAAAGTTGAAGTTCAAAAGAGAAACAAAAGACCTGATGAAGAACCAATATGCTTGAGAACCAACATTTGCGGATTTGGATATCCATGCATATGAAAATACGGAAGAATTTCTAACTCACGCAAAAATAAATTAATTCTTTGTTTGTTAATCGTTGCCAGAAAACGATATTTTTCTATTTTTTTATGAAAGTACAATGCTTCCTTGGAACAACTGAAAACAATTCCAGCCCTAATAAAATAATTAGAAAAAATAAAAATGATTCAGTTATAATAAGAAAGTTGAAGTTCAAAAGAGAAACAATAGACCTGATGAAGAACCAATATGCTTACCATCAAAAAGTACACACACTTATAAAGTATTTTTCTATGCCACAATTTGATCCATATGTCTAAAGAAAGACTTTTTCAATGGACATATTAAATTGTGGCATAGAAAAATACAGCTCTAAACACAAATCATGATCGGCAAAGTATAAAATGGTGAAATATGACTTATTAACTTCTGGCAAATAATCACAAATTTGTTTTTCGTGAATTTTGTTCATACTTTTTGATGGTAAGCTTGGTTCTTCATTGGTTCTTCATCAGGTCTTTTGTTTCTCTTTTGAACTTCATCTTTCTTATTATAAATGAATCATTTTCTATTTTTTCTAATTATTTTATTAGGGCTAGAATTGTTTTCAGTTGTTTCGAGGAAGCATTGTACTTTCATAAAAAAAATAGAAAAATATTGTTTTCTGGCAACGATTAACAAACAAAGAATAAATTTATTTTAGCGTGAGTTAGAAATTCTTCCGTATTTTCATATGCATGGATATTCAAATCCGCAAATGTTGAAGATTTAGTGTTTATTATATTTCACTGCTCATGGTTCCCTCCTCGAGCTCACAATTGCTGTAGAAAAGACAATCTAACAATATTTTACTCGCTCGGCATAAATATGCTGAAATTGCAGGTAAAATACTAATACAAAATATCTAAAGTGTATCGGTTTTTTTTTTTTTTTTTTTTTTTTTTTTTTTTTTTTTTTTTTTTTTTTTTTTTTTTTTTTTGTTACTGATATTATTATTTATTTTAGTTGTACAAATATTGATTTAAATTCCTGTTTCACAAAATACATATAAATTCTTCGGGTCTATTTAATTCAACTTCAACTTTTATTTATTTCAACAGGCTAAAAGTTTGTTTTTGAATAAAAAAATATTAGATAGTGTTCCTTGAATGAGCATCTTCAGCCATTTTTGCTGGAGCATTATAATGCTGTGCAACCAACTCCAGGACCATGCCTTTAAAAATAATATTATACAAAGATATATAAAATAATATCTATAATATCTATGATACTCTATTTAATTAATGATTTTGTATTAAAAAATATTAGGATTTTTAAAAATATGTAGCATTGTAGAATAAGTATAATTCAATTATTATTATAAATTATGGTTACAATAATAAATGGATTACCTATGGCTAAGCCTAATATTTAAAGACCCTCTAACTTTACCTCCACTGGCTCAAGACCAGCGATGAGGCAAGAAATAACTGCTAGGATCTCCTGGAATCCTGGTGGGCTGATGTTTCATTTTTGTATTCATTCATCTATAAGTATTATTTTTTTATTTTATATGTTGTATGATTGATTGTATTATAGTATTTTCTTTTTTAATTTGCATATAAATAAGGGATGAATTAACTGTGCCAGGTTGTAATTTTTTTTTAAAATAAACGATTCTTGAGCTGAATATTAAAAAAATATTTTTGAGGTCTTTGTTAATAGTCTAGAAATATAAATATAATATTAAATATAATATTATACCCAAATTATAAGGTAAAAATCATAATACACTCAATTAGAGTGAAAAAATTGTCACTTTATTTATACCTTGGAAAAAAGTCAAAAACAATTCTGAAAGGTTTACTTAAGATCAGTTTTATTTACTTAACTTTCGGTACGATATATTTCATCTTCAATATATGTATTCCTTCCTCGGAGAGTTTTAATTTCTAGTTCCTTGCTTCCTCGGAGAGTGCACTAACCGCTAAATAGCACTCATGTTTCATAATAAACGGTTCTTCAGTTGAGGAAAACTAGGTGTCTAGAAATAAGCAACAACCGCAAAGAAATGAATCCTTCATTGGAGAATAGCAATGAGACTTGTAAGAATGGAATAAATATACTTATAATAATAAATCATCAAGTTAAATGAGGAATTATGGCTAAACTTTTGGCGAAAGAATCGATTTTTGTTTCAGAATACATTCCCATAAATAACATATTTTTTCCTCATTCTTGAATTATACTTGTTAAATGGTGGAAATATTCGCTTTACGGGCAAAGTGCGTAAAATAGTACATGGAATTCAATAAAAATGATTAATCTATATAAAAACCTCTAACTTCTTAAATTACTGGACAACTGTAAAATCTTTTTCAAACAAAACGATATTTCAATTATATTAAACATAGTAATTACGTAAAAATAAATCACTATAGCTACCTCAACAAACAATTAATTACATATATATATATATATATATATATATATATATATATATATATATATATATATATATATATATATATGTATGGATAAATTTCTTGACTGTTACTATTGAATGTTTAGTAAGGATCTTGAGGTTCGGTCAATAAATAAAAGAAACTATTTTGGTGACATATCGAGACTATATTGTTCTCATAATCTTGCTGTTAATGTTACAGTCGATACCATATCCACCAGTAACATTGGCAAGATTATGGGAAGAATATAGTCTCGATACGTCACCAAAAAAGTTGTTTTTTAATTATTGACTGAACCTCAAGAACCTTACTAAAAATTATTATATATATATATATATATATATATATATATATATATATATATATATATAATTTATTTTATTTAACTTTTTTTTCTTATCAATCCTTTATTGAAGAAGTATTATAATCTGACTCAAAGAGGATCCATTCACACAATAAGAAATAAATGAAAATAAGAGAAAAAAATAATTAAAGAACCTCATGATATGAATACAAATACCAGTTGCCTAATAACAGTATATATATTTTTTAATGTTTTATTTACTAATTCACAGACTTTATATTATTTTACAGGTAAAAAAAAAGTTAATATAGAATCATTATAAAATGTATAAAAACCTTTTCCACAAATTAGGTATTTTGGTAATTTGTTTTCAGCTGTCGGAAAATAAAAAAAATAAAAAAAAAATAGAAAAAAATATGGCATATAGGATCTTCATCAGGTATTTTGTTTCTCTTTTGAACTTCAGCCTTCTTTGTTTAAATAAATCATTTCCTATTTTTTCTAATTATTAAATAATTTCCATGGTATTGATATATAAATGAAATTTGATAATCATGTTTCTTTCATACTTACTAACAATTCGAAAGGGTATCAACAGTGAATAAATATATTCACGGTCATATCCAGTGAATATATCATTCACAACAATTGCTAAATTATAAACATTCTTTCAATAGACATGAAGTAATTTAAATATAATGACTACATAGTATCAATGGTATGCGACTTGCCACAGTAAAATATTACATGATGTTGATATTTTAACCACACCCAATCCATTTATAATAATAACAGATCGATTTAACTTGTAAATCAATTTGTTAACTTTTATTTATATTTTTATTCCATCTGGTTAGATTTAAATTTCTAGCCATTAAAGTATATGACAGTGTGACAATCCTCGTTCCTAACACTGATTATTGTACATTTAAATTTTTATTATTGTAAATTTTATTACTGCTAAACCTTCTTAGAACTATGAAAATGATTTAGTTGAAATTTGATGCAGACGAGTCAAGTAGTTTTACCATTGTAAACTCGATATAATGCTACTAACCACATACCGGTCGAATTTCTAATTTCACTGGTATTCGCAAGTCACCACCACATATTTAGAAAAAAAATTTAAATTTTAATTGAATATAAGTAAATTTTATCATCAATCCAGGTTCTTTTTATTATCGCTAAACCTTCCTGGAACTATAAATATGATGTGGTTAAAATGTGGTATAGATTGGTTCAGTAATTGTCGTGGTTAGTGATCACAAAAGAAAAATGGCTTATCCTTTCATGTAATAGTCTAGATATAGATAAGTAAATAAATTAAAAAAAGACTAAGCCCAAATGAATAAAAAAAATAAATAAAAATAGTGATTAAAGCAGTTTTTCCAGAAGCGGATGATGTACCTTGCAAGATTTCGTTGTTTTTTCACAAAGTTACAAAAATGCTCTATAAAACGGTGGATTTACAATAAAACGTAGAGTTATAGGTTTAAAAATCGTCTTTTGGTTTTAATATTTTTGTAAGTTATAATACAAATAGGAAATAGTTCTACAGGTTGATTCACTATCTTATAGAGTATACCCGTACGGTAGATTATAGCTCTTAGGCATCTAAAAAAACTTTATAACGAATAATTAACATTGCGTCTGACCTGAAATGACTTCATGTTACAAAATCCTTCTAATTTATCTAATAATTGATTCATATTATTCTCGCTCATTATTCAAATTATAGCTACAAATATAAGTATATAAACGATTTTATAAATGTGATAAAGTATAAAAACAATATCAGTTCCATTAATGCAGGTAAATAAAATTCAAAACATGGATCGCTAAGAGAATATCTTGGGTAAGATTCTTGGGATCGACATTAGATTATAACATTTTCATAAAATTATATTTTAATAAAAATATTGACAGTTGAATCAGACCACATAATATAATTTATTATATTGCAGGTACAGGATTGCCTCCAATTCCGATTGTGCTTTCAATTTGTCTCCGAACATATTACACTCTTTTAATTATATTTCAAACCATTCGGGGCCACTAGTTCAGTATTGGGCATATTTATATTCGTAAATACGAATACGAATATATTCACACAGATCATTCTCTAAGAATATGAAAATAAATATATTCGTGTTCACATGTGAGAATATAAATATATTCGTATTCACAGTTTTAAATATGAATAAATGTATTCATACGTATAAATTGTGAATACAGTTGTATTTTCACGGCTCGAGTATGAATACAGTTGTTAATATGTTACAATGAAAAGTTAAATCTCCAGTTAGCGTTGACTCTCCCTAGGTAAAGCCGACGCTTACTGGTCTTATGCAGCAAAAGTCGATAGAAAATGAGAAAACACACTTTTCCTAGGAAGAGTTGACTATCCCTGCAATGGTTCAGTAAAAGTTGATAAGCTTTAATTTAGAGGGATGGGGGGGGATAGGGGGTCTAAATTCGTACTTTAAGTACGACTCGGCCCATTTCAATTAAACTTGATAATTATGTTTCTTTTATACCCACTAACATTTTTTTACAATGAATGGCGCTAACAGTTATGTTTTAATTTGCGTTAGGAACCAATCACAGGAAAAGTTGATGCTTAAGTAAAAGTTAACACTCCCTACTTGGCCAAGTCGTTCTTAAAGTACATCTATAGCCGCCCCCCTTATATTAAAACATAACGGTTAACGCCTATTCAAAATGTAGCTGCGTATGAAAGAAACATAATTATCAAACTTCATTAATATTTCGTTTATAAACTACGAATACAGAGAATACAACTGTAATCAGAATTTTGACGTATATGTATATACGTATTCACACTCAAGCCGTGTAAATACAACTGTATTCACAATTTATACACGAGAATATAATTTTTATCAGAACTAATATGTATAAATTCAACTGTATTCACACTCGAGTCGTGTAAATACAATTGTATTCAAAATTTATAGGTATGTGTACAACTATTCATATTTACACATGTGATTACGAATATAGTTATATTTATATTCTTAGAGAATAATCTGTGTGAATATAATTGTATTCGTATTTATGAAAAGATGCCCAACACTGCAGCAGTTTGTAACTCCAGCATTATTAATGTAGGCTTATACATTCAAATTTATGAAATTATAAATTATTAAGATTTAAGGGAATTAGGATGGAATTACTACAAATGAATGCCGATTATTTATCAATGCTTTTATTTGATTTTTTTTTTTTTTTTTAAGATAGAAATTTCTCTTTTAATTGCTATTAGGGAATAACGTATACCCTAAAATGCTATCTCTTATTCTCCAATCTAAATATATTTTATTTACCAGCTATTTAAATTATAATGCAAACATTGAATTTAACTTCAAACTAGGACTATCATAGAATAAAAAAGTTTTGCAAAAGAATTTTGTTACTTTTATGGAGAGATGTGCGTGATATCGGTGAAAGTGGAAACTGTAAAGACTCAATCAATGAATAATTATAAACAATAGATTAATTTTAAAGTCAGACTCTAGGTTAATTATAAACTATAATACTTTTGTATACAGCGTGTCCCGAATTTAAATGGCAAAACTTCAGGAGCTTATAGGGGACCAAAAAACTAAGACAAAAAGTCCTTTAGAGATTTGCTCGTTTTTGCTTAGTTTTAGAGAAAATCGCAAAAAAAGAAACAAAACAAGTTTTCATTTTTATACTTATTTATTTACATTTATATTTATGCTATGTTCTTTTTAATGTAAATATTGCTCAAAATGTTGTCCTCTTGCACCAATGCAAGCATTACATCTAGCACTCACTTGATAAATTGCAGCTAAACATTGTTCTGATGATATTTAGTGCACTGCATCTATGATTCGGTCTCTTAATCGCTCTCTTGAGTTGATTGACACCGAATAAACTTTCTGCTTCAAGGTTCCCCATAAGAAGAAATCCATGGGTGTCATATCAGGTGGCCAAGGTACTAACTACTCCTCCACGTCCAATCCATCGTTGTGGATAATTTATATCAAGCCAAGCTCGAGCAACTCTGCTATAATGAGCTGGACATCCATCGAGTTGGAACCACATTTCAATCCGCTGCTGTAATGAAATGTCATCTAAATAATTAGAAAAGTCGTTCTCCAAAACATGAGTAAATGTGATACCAATCAATCTTCCAGGTAAAATATATGGCCCCACCAGTAATCCGTTCCAAATTCCAAGCCAAACGTTAATTCATGCTGAAACGTATTCTCTCTAATAGCTCTGGGATTTTCAAGAGCCCATAAATGATAATTTCTTTGATTAACAATTCCTCCTCTTATAAAGGTAGCTTCATCGGTCCATATAATTTTTAATGGAAATAAATTATCATCGCGAATTTTGTCAAGAAACCAGTTACTGAAATTCAATCTCTTGACATAATCTTGAGGTAATAAATTCTGAACTTTTTGAAGATGGTGTGGGTAGCGATTATCACCTTTCAAAGTTCACCATATTGCTTGCCGCGATATTGCTAATGCAGCAGATGCTCTTCGGATGCTAGTCTCAGGAGTGTTATCGAAGTGGCGTTGGACACAATTTCTTCTCCGATAATCTGCTCTTATTGCTGCCTGGAATTGGTCGCCTTCATTACGTATTAAGAATGACCCAGTCTCTCGTAGTCTACTAAAAGTTAACGAAAAGACTCGTCGATTAGGCACTCTTCTATTTGGAAATCGGCGCGCATACTCCCGCACCGCTTCTAAAGCATTACCGTTACAAAAACCATGCACAAAAATCATATCAGCGTATTCAACATTAGAATATGTATGCGGCATTGTGGCTGATGCTATTCACACAAAAATATCTGTGTAATTGACTGAAGACTGATTTAGGAATTATAATCCTAGAAGCCAAAATGTAAACAAATAAAAGAATGTAAAGGATAACATTAACTGTTTACATATCTTACTGCCTAGCCTGGCGAACTTTGAACGGTGATAATCGCTACCTGTAACATTGTAGTTTTGTTTCTTTTGTTGCGGTTTTCTCTAAAACTAAGCTAAAACGAGCAAATCTCTAAAGGACTTTTTGTCTTAGTTTTTCGGCCCCCTTTAAGTTCCTGAAGTTTTACCAATTAAATTCGGGACACCCTGTATACTTAATAAATACGATTTACGGTATATCCTTACGATTTTACGATAGTTTTGAATCTACCTGAATTAATTCGTTATTAGAACCATTCAAACCAACTAAGATAAAACCAATAAGCTGTAGAAAACATAAAAGCGCTTTATAGACTATTATTATAATAGCATGGAAAAAATTGAAATATTGTTGATAAATATAGATATATATAATCAATAAATTTATCTCCTTCACTTTCTTGTTTATTTGGATTCCTCTTACGAATTTCTTCAAATAGTGCTTTTTTTTATTCATCCAAACTTATATTATTTTATCTTTTTTTTTTTATTATTTTTTTACCGATATTTACAAATGAATAAAGTATACAAATTCAGTACATGGATGGAAAAATGATTATAATAACTTGTAACCTAGACCATCTTCTTTTCAGACTCCGCAGAGGATTATCAGGAAGTTGGGCCGGCTAGTGGATTCGAGTGGGTATGGAGCATATCGTGTAAGAATATGTATCTGGTCATAGCAAATCCGGCAACATTGTGGGAGATTTAGATCACCATGGATAAGTTGTTTGTGAAAGGAGTACATAACAAGGAGAATTGATGATTTGATGAAGGATTGTAAAGACTGGATAAGAGAAGAATTGGAAGGTTCAGTGAAACTTCAAAGCTTCACTCCGCATGTCCAAAAAAGTCTAATTACTGTCATATAAATTTCTTTTGTAATTAATTGGAAGCTTAGGATGTTTGTCTAGTAAATGTTGTGGTTGACTTTAACGATGAGCAATATCTTGCTGTTTTAGTCTTGCATGTGGATTACAAGTAAGTTGTTAGTTCAGATTCCTTGTTAGGGAATCTGTTCGGATTATTATTAAACGATGTTGTATGACAGGAATTGAGTTTTCGAATCCGAAATAGACATAACAGGTATATAAATAAATAGTGTGCGTCTGTGTTCCAATGAGGAATTTTTTTTAAAAATACACTGTTCGGCATATGACTCTAACCCTTATAATAAATCTTTACTCTACAATGTTTTTCCTCTCAACCTTCGTAAAGCATTACATCATTTAGAGGAATGGTTGTTTTATGGAGGAAGGCTACATTCTATTGCGCAAATCCAACAGAATGTCTCTCCTTTCCTAAGCCGCCTGATGGTCTCTACTGTTGGACTTTCCGATACCAGTTATATTTACCCTCAAGAAAATAAAAACTTGGAAACCATAATACATGAAATGTCAATTCCGCTCTGAGCACAACTTCTCTTCAGTCCCCTCGAGATATGAGGAGAGGGAAGAAGAAGATAAGAAGAGGATGAAAGTAGTGTTGTCAATTTTTTCGAAGAGAGTCGACCACAGTTCTCCGCTCGACCATCACCAAACTTCTCCTTCATTCCAATATTCTAATCGACGGTGCTTATTGATGATGGTATTGCCATTTGGTATTGTATTGGGCAAAAGCCATACTTGAATATTTGTGATATGAGATTGGGGTAATTAGACCGGCCTAGGATGACTCAGGATATCAGCTCCATGCGCTGTGTAGAGGATATGACCTAGGATCAGAATGTAGGGACATCGTTACACAAAGTAAAATAAAAAATAAAATAAAACAACATTAACAGCATTAAAAAAATTATAAAAATATTTTTAGACTTAAATGACAAGAAACTGCTCGTCGTTTTCGATTATTCCAACATTTATTGGACAAAAGTTCAAATCTTACAAAAGACTCATTTACATGACAGTAATCCGACCTATTTCAAACTTTTATTTTAAAAATATAGCTGATAGTATTACCCTCATAAATACTGGAAGAACAAAAATAATAAATTCCATTAGCATTACAATTACAATTATGTTTTTATGAATATTTTAGATTTGTAAATAAATTATTAGATATTTTAAGAATATATTAAAAATCGCATTCATCAATAATTTTACATATACATAGAAAATAAATATAGATATTTTTTCTTTGTTGATGTTTACAATTGTATACAATATATGCATCAGGTAAATGTGTCAAACCAAAGAATTGCAAAAAAAAAAAAAAAAAAAAAAAAAAAAAAAAAAAAAAAAAAAAAAAAAAAAAAAAAAAAAAAAAAAAAAAAAAAAAAAAAAAAAAAAAAAAAACGAATCAAGGTTGATGACAATGTAAGTTCATTAAGTGATCATAAAAAAATAAAGTGCAATTGAAGTAATTCATTGTGGATTTAAAGTTCATCATTTTTATCTTTTGAAACCATTAGAGACCAGATAACATATTCCTATGAATAACTAATCTGCATGAGGTCAGAAAAATTAATCATAAATTTAAAAATCTTCATAACGTACTCTTAATATTGATAATTCTGCCAAGATACCAATAAAATCTGTGGCTTTTAATAACTTTATCATATTAAAACACCATAATCTACATATGCTTGACCAACAACAAGGGTAACGCATGTGTAATTAATTACTAAATGGATTAGAGAAAATAAGTTGGCCAAGCAGACTGTGATGAGTGGAAAAGCTATCGGTAAGAGCAGCCAAGAGCCAGAACCTATACTCTTCAACCAATTGAGTCATCCTTAAAGCACTCAAACGTTGACCATAAGTGGCATCGAGCAACAGCCCAAAATCTATTCAATCTAGGGCCGGAACTAGGAGATTTATCAGGGGGGGGGGCAAAGCCTTCATACCCCCTCCCTCCTCCCACCCTTACCATCAAAATATGTATTATAAGAATGAACTTGGTATACATCATAATAATCTTCATAAATTATGCAAAATAATAAAACAAAATTGAACAATATTGATTGTGATATTATTTTGAAAACTCATTATTGTTTTTTCTTTGATAATCTTTTCAAATTTTGCCACCCCCTGAAATCTGCCGCCCGAGGTATGTGCCCCCTTCTGCCCCGCCATAGTTCTGGGCCTGATCCAATCCTATTCAACAAATCAATTTCAAAGGAAGAAAGGTGCGCTTGCAATTATTTAGAAAAATATCACATTTTACTATAAATTAATTAGACTCTATTACAACTCAATATGTAAACTTCCGTAGCCCTTCGAAAAACTCGTAACCTTTTGGCGGAGTACCACAGGAAGTGGCTGATGTAAGTTGTTAAACATACAATAGAAGTTGATGAGAGACAAAACTGCTGGCATTAACTAAGGTTGGTTTAACCGGTAATATCACAAGTCCAGAACAATATACTAAGTAGCTCCAATTTATTATTGTCATTTGTGTCCAGTAACTGGTGAAACCTAGTCTACAAATCTAGTTAGGTCTAGGATCATTGCGAGAACTGATAACATACCAAACTAAGAGTTATAAAGCTACCAAGAAAAACGGGGAGATGTGAGATAGGGATTCCGTACTGCTAGAGACAATAAATTTTAATACGCCTACTACCTAGATGGCGACAAAAGGCTTGTATCTTTCGATGTTGATCCAATATTGTAGTCAGGTGAATACATTTTCTACTTACCAAGAGTACATTCTACTGCAGTGGCTAGTTTATCGTTCCTATATGTGTTTTTTGTTTCAAATATTTCTAATATTTCATATTTCATTATTAACAAAATTTTAAAAATTTCAAGTATTAATAAATTATCAAATTACTTAATCATAATGCAAATTCAGAAAAGACTGAAAATAAACCAGATGAGGAAATTATCCAAGACTCCAAGCAGTTGACTTTAAATGATGAGCTTGATTGATAATAAATTAAATCGTAATTGCAAACAGTGATAAGTTCATCGTAAAGGAAGTTTATATAAAAGTAAACTTGTTCTTTCAACCACTTCTTTCTCTCTTCATTTCTTCTCTTCCATTTCATCTAGTAACATTTCTTTCTTCTTTCTTCAGTCTTGAATATAAACTGATTTACTCATTCCGAAATTTCAAAAGTTAATGAAATATATATGTATATATGTTAAATATTTCCTTTAGATACATTTTTCAAACGGATATTTTGTAAAAATCAAATATTTCAAGAATCAATTCAATCATCATAATTACTGTATTAAACCGAATTGATAATGATAAATGATAATAAGAAGTTCATTATTTCATTTATACAGACATCAAAAAATAATCTTCTTTGCCTAAAAAAAATAATAAAAGCATGAATAAATTAAAAATATATTTATATTTATTTATTTCAAATGGAAATACAAATGTCCTCAAATAATATCATTTCGGATTATATTATCATGTGAGAAGAAAATCAAGTATATCGCATGAGATAGAAAGAAAACATCAATCGAAGACAATATTTACCGATCACAATGATCGATTTCCTGATAACCCTCAGCAACAGAATGTATTTATTTGTTTATACGAAAAAAAAACTGTTCAGAAATTTTTCCTACAATCTGATAACATTAATTAACAAGCTGAAAATGGTATACGTTAAATGCTAGTCTAAGTTATAATTGAAAAGAACGCAGATATCGCAGTGCGTATGAGATTACATAAAGTGTAGCAGCAATGCTATTACGCGACCAATGCATCAAATATTATTTAATTGTAATAGCAATTATAACTATTCTAGAAACACACTAGCGATTGATTATCATTAAAGTCTATGGACTACAGTCCATGACGAGTTTTGGATGCTGCACAGTAGAATCCTTCTTAACCTTCCTAAAAGTTTTGGAACAGTCCAGAGTGTAGATATCTACCAAAAAAAAATGGAGGGGCAAGGAGTTAGCAGTGCAAAGAATGAAGGGAGGTAGGGGTGCTCCTTTCCGAATGTTGCATACTTCCGAGCCGTCCGATTTTTCTATATATCGACTATAGAGCTTTCCTGTTCAAATTCAATTCCATGGGAGTAAATTTGTTTAATATTAAAAAAGAAGTTGAGAAAGTTACTTTGTTTTATCTTTTGATCTTGCTTTAGCGCGGTTATCATGATAAATGAAAATGAGTGAGTTAAGAAAACAGAAAGGTATGAAGGTCTCCTTTGAAAGACGTTCAAATGAGCAACAAGGCTTGTCGAATATCAGACTATTTTACACGATCTCCAGTCGCTACCTGGTGGTAACTATAAGCGGTTTAACAACTAATGTACTATCAAATGAATCGGAATGATGTCTTTTTTGTTGTCTTTAAGATATTTTTTTAAATAGTATCATTCTGAAAGAAAATGGAATTTACCAGGAAAGGTCGGACAACATATTATTCTGACTATTAACAATAACCTAATCGTGATTAGATCAATTTACTGGATTCATCGGAAGGAGACATCTTTGATATCGCCATTAAGTAGGTAAATTTTATTGATCAAGTGCACAACAATGGAATCTCAAACAACAGCTTCACTTCATTATATACAACTGTACCCGACGTAGAAAATAAATCCCTATGAAAAGAAAATAATTCTATTGTTTTTCTGAATATTTATACTCAGAAAACCTTAAAATTACAATTGGTGCTTGAAACATGGGGGGGGGGGGGGGGCATAGGTACATGCTATAACGCTCTTTTAATAAGAAGATAATATCACATACGATAAATCCTTTTGAAGAAGTTGAAAATAATTATTAAAATTTAAGCTATGTCTGCATATTTGTTGTCTATATTTATTTTAGAATGGATCAACTCTGATGTTGTGTTCATCGTCGATGCTCTTTAATTCAATTTCTTTCAAAAATATAAAAACTTATAACAAAAAGAGTAAATAACTTTAATCACATGAATGCAGTAGCTAAATTAAAAATTTCCAATTTTTCATAGGTTATTCGGCTTTTGCATTATTCCTGTAATAAAATCTATGTTGGCATTATTTTAATACTAATATCTTATAAAGCTATTCATTGAAGTATCAAGCGCAGGGACAACAAGGAAATCGGTAAAATTAAAAGTTTAATATCTTCGTAAAGAAAAAAGGTTTATTTAAAAACATTTAATGTAGTTTTGAATTTCACGGCAAGATCTTTTATGCCTATCAGGTTTTGAATGAAAACACAATAAAATTAAATAGAAGTTACTGGATTTTTTTTTTTTTTTTCATTTTATTCTCGCATCCAAGAATCTGTATACCATTCGAAAGGAATTCAGATTAAAAAAATATGAAATGGGTTACGTACGTCTTTAAAACGCAGGAAATAGGATATTTCTTATCGAATCATCTTAGAATTACTTAGATTTTTATCAATAAATTTCCTTTTTTTTTTTCTTTTTTTTACCATAAATGTCTCATGATGGTATTGCGATAGTGGATTCGCTATTGGTGGTCCACCAATAGTTGTCCGATCAATGAGTGCTGAAATGAGGGGTGTAGAGTGGATGAAGTATGCTATATTTTTTTAATTCATAGCTTCGTTAGGAGTAGTTTAGAAGGTAAACATATTAAAAGCCCCCGCCGCTGGGGGGTGAACTAACGATGGGTGGGGAGGGGAGAAGTTCAATGGTATTGGTTTTTCGATTATATCTCGAAAACGGTTGATTCTAGAAAAAATATGTTTTAAATAAAAATTAAAGATAAATAAATTATCTATAACACTAATTTTATATAAATTTCTCGATATTCTAATGGTTTTCAAGATATACGGTACTGAAAATTGGTGATTTTCGGGGAAAAAAATATGATATAACAAAATATAACTTTTGCTTCTAGTACCTTCCACAATCGTTTCTCAGAAAAAAATGACAGAATCGAAATTTTAGATCATTAAATTTTCTTTAATTTCATACAAACTTTTCTAGTATTTGAAGCGAATTTTAACAAAATGTGCGATAAACAGTTTTGTTATTTCTAAAATTATCGATATCTAATAATGTATATCTCGAAAACCGTTAAATATATATGTATATTATTAATTTTATAGTAAATTTAATTAGCTTTAGGTTTGATTTGTAGCATATTTTTCTAGAGTCCACAGTTTTCGAGATATAATTGAAAACAAAATTAGGACCTTCTCCCCTCCCCCCCCCACCCTTAGCTCACCCCCAAGGGGCGTGGAATTTTAGTATGTTTACGTTTTAACTATTCCTAACGAAGGTGTGAAGTAAAAAATTACCGCATATTTCATGCACTCTACACCCCTCATTTCAGCACTCTAAACTAAGGTCGATCTTCTCTGCGAAAACACGTTTGTCGGTACTCTTTTGGCTATAGCACCGAAACTGGTTGTTCGATCAGAAATTTCTTTTTTTCATCTTAATGCTCGTTAAATTTACTATAATATTAAGTTTTGATCAAGTCCCATTAAATACCCTTACCAACACGCTTAAAACCGCTAACTGTTTTGAAATCCAAGTTTTATTTTTGTTTATTTTCACTATAACTGCAAAACTATTTTTTCGATCTGAAATTTCTTTTTTTTAACTAAAAAAAGGGTTAACTTTACTATTAGGTCCTAGATATGAAATTTTGATTAAGTCTCGTAATGCACCCTAGCCTGGACGCTAAATATGTATGTTTTGGTAAAGTATGACGATATTGACAGTTTCAGTGGGCTGGTTTGAGTGTATAACATGACTTCATATTTCATGAATTCCCAATTTTGTGTTTTTCGATTATATCTCGAAAACGTTGGACTCTAGAAAAATATGCTACAAACCAAACTTAAAGCTAATTAAATATCCTATAAAATTAATTATATACGTATTTGTTGAAATTCCAACGGTTTTCAATATATACGTTAATATATCGATATATGTTAGTAAATCGATAATTTTAGAAATAAACAAAATGTTAACCTCACTTTTAGTAAAACATTTGCTTCAAATACCAGAAACGTATATATGAAACTAAAGTAAATTTAATGTTCTACAATTTTTATTCTGACATTTTTTCTGAGAAACGATCGTGGAAGGTACTAGAAGCAACAGTTTGACAAAAAGTTCGCTAACATATTTTTTTCCCCCGAAAATCACCGATTTTCAATAACGTACCTATATCTCAAAAAGCGTTGGAATTTTGACAAATTTATATTAAATTAGTTTTATAGATAATTTATTTAGCTTTAATTTTTATTTAAAACATATTTTTCTAGAGTCAACCGTTTTCGAGATAAAATCGAAAAACCAAAAAATTGAACTTCTCCCTTCCTCCCCCACCGTTAGCTCACCCCCTCAGGGTGGGGACTTTTAGTATGTTTACCTTATAACTAGTCTTAACGAAGCAATGAAATCATAAATATCGCATATTTTATGCACTCTACAATGTATTTATTGACTGGACTATAGCTTATCCACCAGTAACATTGGCATGAAAACAATATGGTCCCGAAGCGTCACCAAAATAAGTTGTTATATATATATATATATATACAGGGTGCCCCGAATTTAAATGACAAAACTTCAGGAACTTATAGGGGACCGAAAAACTAAGACAAAAAGTCTTTTACAGATTTGCTCGTTTTTGCTTAGTTTTAGAGAAAATCGCAAAAAAAGAAACAAAACTAAAATGTTACAGGTAGCGATTATCACCTTTCAAAGTTCGCCAGGCTAGGCAGTAAGATATGTAAACAGTTAATGTTATCCTTAACATTCTTTTATTTGTTTACATTTTGCCTTCCTTCTAGGATTATAATTCCTAAATCAGTCTTCAGTCAGTTACTCAGATATTTTTGTGTGAATAGCATCAGCCACAATGCTGCATACATATTCTAATGTTAAATACGCTGATATGATTTTTGTGCATGGTTTCTGTAACGGTAATGCTTTAGAAGCGGTGCGGGAGTCTTCGCGCCGATTTCCAAATAGAAGAGTGCCTAATCGACGAGTCTTTTCGTTATTTTTTAATAGACTACGAGAGACTGGATCATTCTTAATACGTAATGAAGGCGACCAATTCCAGGCAGCAATAAGAGCAGATTATCGGAGAAGAAATTGTGTCCAACGCCACTTCGATAACAATCCTGAGACTAGCATCCGAAGAGCATCTGCTGCATTGCCAATATCGTGAACTTTGAAAGGTGATAATCGCTACCCATACCATCTTCAAAAAGTTCAGAATTTATTACCTCAAGATTATGTCAAGAGATTGAATTTTAGTAACTGGTTTCTTGACAAAATTCGCGATGATAATTTATTTCGATTAAAAATTATATGGACCGATGAAGCTACCTTTACAAGAGGAGGAATTATTAATCAAAGAAATTATCATGTATAAGTTTCAGCATGAATTTGCTATTAACGTTTGGCTTGGAATTTGGAATGGATTATCGGTGGGACCATATTTTTACCTGGAAGATTGAATGGTATTACATTTACACATGTTTTGGAGAACGACTTTTCTAATTATTTAGATGACATCCCCTTACAGCAGCGGATTGAAATTTGGTTCCAACTCGATGGATGTCCAGCTCATTATAGAATAGAATAGAATAGAATAGAATAGAAAATAAACTTTATTCTGGGACGATGTCCCCTAAGAATAATATAATGTACATAAATAAATACAACGAGTCTAGCTTTCATAAGATGAAATAAAATAAATTAACAATCTGGTTAACTATTTACAATTTTACAATTAAAGAACAAAAATAGAAATAAAAATTACAAAATCCAATAATTGCAGGAGAAAGAATAAAAACCTATTTACATCTACTAAATGCACTTCTTTCTTTTTTTTTAGTGAAGTTTTGCTAGTCAGTATCATTCTGGAGGGAAAGGAGGTATTGAAAGAGAAGGGATTTAAATGTGGACAGAGATGGAGCATTACGGATATTACAGGGTAGTGAATTCCACAAGGAAGTAGCACGGGAAATGAAGGAGTGGTCAAATGATGTACTCTTATGGGAAGAAGTATACAGGTCAGAGGAGCAAGATCTTGTAGTGCGGGAGGAGACCGAGGATCTGAACTGGAAGATGTTATAGATGTAGGAGGGATTCCGAGAATTGATGGTTTGGTAGAGGAAGGAGGCTAGGAAGTAATTTATGCGGGATGAAGGATAAAGCCATTTTAACTCTGTATATAGATGTGATGTGTGGGAGGCTTTTGGAACCCTAAAGATAAACCTAACGAAACAGTTCATTACTCTCCTTAGTTTACTCTCGAGTTCCGCCGTCAAGCCACTATATGCAACACAGCTGTAGTCAAAATGGGGTAGGATAAGGGAAGAAACCAAGAGTTGACGAGTAGGTTTCGGAAGGGAGTCCTGGGAAGAATGGAATAGCTTAAGGATGGGTATAACCCGTCTAGAAATTTGGGAGATATGAGGTTTCCATGAAAGGGTTTGGTCAAAGGTAATACCAAGGTTTTTGACTGTGGGGTGGAATTGAATAGGTTGGGAGTTCATAGACAGTATCGGGAGGTGGGGAAGGGATCTCAGATGGGTATTAGAACCTATGATAATAGCCTGCGTTTTTTCTACATTTAATTTTAATTTGTTATCAGAGGCCCACTTGCAAATGCTATTAAGGTCTTCTTGGATAAGGGAGATGATTTAATTAAATCAGAGGGATGGAAGGATAGATATATCTGGAAATCATCCGCTTATAGATGGTAGGAACAATGGTAAATGGAATTTGGTAGATCATTTATGTAGGCACAAAAAAGAGTAGGAGAGACACTGGAACCTTGGGCTACCCCTGATGTCAATGAAAGGGAAGAGGAAAGTGGCTGGTTTGGTATGGATACTATTTGAGTTCTACTATAGAGGAAGGAATGAAACCAGAGGAGAGAGCTTGAGGAAAAAGATAGGGCTTTTAGTTTCGTGAGGAGAATAGAATGGTCTAGGGTGTCAAAGGCTTTGGTAAAATCTAGAAGGATAAGGACAGTTACTTTTCGTTCGTCAAGGGCAGTATGTATGTCATTAGTAATTTTTGTTAAGGCTGTCTGAGTTGAATAACCAGGTCGGAACCCAGATTGGAACGGATTAAGGAGATGAGAGTTTTCTAGGAAATTGGAGATTTGTGATTGAACTAGTCTTTCAAGGGGTTTGGACAGGTTGGAAAGTATTGATATGGGACGGAAATTACTAAGTGAAGATGGGTTAGATTTCTTTTGTAAGGGTTGTATTTTAGCTTTCTTCCAGGATGAAGGAAAGGTGGAATTTTGCAAAGAATAATTATATATATGTAGGAGGACTGGAAGGATAGTAGGAAGGCAGAGTTTGATTAATTTTAGTGGAATACCATCATGTCCAATAGCTTGCGTTTTACATTGGAAAATGGCATCAATGAGGTCTGAGGGTGTGATATAGGAAAAATAAAAATTGGAGGAGTTAAAAGGAGGACCGCTTGGAGCGTAGCTGGCAGAAAAAGATGAGGAGTTTGATGATGAGGTAGCAAAAAAGGAATTCATTTCATTAGGAGTAAAAGAGTATGAAAGCGGAGCATTTGAGGATTTACTAAAGGAAAGTTTTGATAAAATTTTCCATTTTGATTTTGGATCACAGGCACTGGAGAGGGCTTCATGAAAATATTGTGATTTAGCTTTTCGAATGGCAGTTTGTGTCTGATTCCGAAGGGATTTAAACAGAGTGTAGTCGTCCTGAAGTCTAGTCCGTCGAAAACGTCTTCGGGCGGCCTCTCGTCTCTTTTGTAGGTTTTTGATTTCTATTGTGATCCAGGGTGCTGGTGGACGTCGGATTAGGATGGTTTTTAGGGGAGCATGTGAGTCGAGGATGGATAAGAGATTGGATGTGAGGATGTCAACCATGTTGTCGATAGTGTGGCAGGAATATATAGAGTCCCAGTCCAGAGCGTCAATATCAGTTTGGATTGAGGAAAATGTTAAGGAATCAAGATTGCAATAGGAAATGGTTTTTGGAATGAATGTTGGAGTTCGGATATTGTATGACAGGGATATTAAATCGTGATTAGAAAGAAACGTGATTGGTAACTGGGAAGAGGAAATGAGGTTTTTAGGAGAATCAACTATTAGGAGATCAAGCCTATAGCAGAGTTGCTCGAGCTTGGCTGGATATAAATTATCCACAACGATGGATTGGACGTGGAGGAGTAGTACCTTGGCCACCCAGATCACTTGATATGACACCCATGGATTTCTTCGTATGGGGAACCTTGAAGCAGAAAGTTTATTCGGTGTCAATCAACTCAAGAGAGCTATTAAGAGACCGAATCATAGATGTAGTGCACCAAATATCATCAGATCAATGTTTAGCTCCAATTTATCAAGTGAGTGCTAGATGTAGTGCTTGCTTTGGCGCAAGAGGACAACATTTTGAGCAATATTTACATTAAAAAGAACATAACATAAATATAAATGTAAATAAATAAGTATAAAAATGAAAACTTGGTTTGTTTCTTTTTTTTGCGATTTTCTCTAAAACTAAGCAAAAACGAGCAAATCTCTAAAGGACTTTTTGTCTTAGTTTTTCGGTCCCCTATAAGTTCCTGAAGTTTTGCCATTTAAATTCGGACACCCTGTATATATACGTACATTAAATTATCCAGTGCAGGCAACTTAACAAGTTTATTTTATTTTCATTCGAAATCAGTTAGGTTTGAAAGCCTTAGTATAAACTTTAAAACTACATTGATTTTTTTTTAAGAAGCTACTAAACTTCAAACTTCGCCGATTTTAGCGTCCTTTCTGAATTATATCCATAAGGACGTGAAGCACCGACAAACATTTACTGCTTTTGGCTCAGGGAGGGTTGTGTATAATTAGTACCGTCTACGTATATCTGTTAATAAAATTTATGTTAAATATATCAACTGTAGATTTTTAATGCTTAAAATAATTGTTCGTTATAAAATAATGAATCTATTTTACACCTCAAAATAATAATATACATGAGATCATCATACACCACATTTATTTATTTATTTAATATTAACAAGCAATTGTCTGGTTTTGGAATAATGAGCGTTTGATTATTTAATAGTACCTTTGGAAATTTATCCAAAATAAACATAAATAAAACATAAAAATAAAATCAATAGATTTATATTATAACTATAAATTATATCATCAAATAATATAGAAGGTGGTGATGAATTAGGCCCTTGCATCAAATGAAACCCTGACAAAAACATGACCAATTGCAATGATTAATGGGTATTGCTAATCAAATATTTACCATCGTAAATAGAAATATTGTTTGATGATCCTCTTAAGAAATCATTTTGTCGCCTGTAGGAAATGTGAAATAAACATAGCAGTAAAGTGTTAATTCAAGAAATCATCAACCTATAAATTAATCCCACAAAACCACCGTTTATAAAGAACACTTTACGATGATCCTTTCTCCATGTTTTATTTCAGTAAAGCTCAATATCAAAATTTGATAATCCTTTTGTGAGTACATTTCAAAATGTAATCTTCCAACTCATTACTAATTTAACTCTCTAAAGAAGAGAGTAAATAAATATAATGAAGTTGATATTATTTTCAACTATTTTTAGAACTGAACCTTTAAAAAAAAGAAATTGTTTGAGAATCATAACAAAGTGGTTTTCAAAATATCTACTCCTTAAGTTGTTTGAGGCTGTATCTCACTCATTACCAACCATTAGCCTCCCTTAACGTCATCACTAAAACATATAAAACATAAACAGAAGATGTATTTCTCTATGATGATTATTCGCAAAACCAGTTGAGTGAACGTAGTTATTTCGATTGGAAATATTGGTTACTATCAAATATAAAAAATATTATTTTTCTAAATACCTAATACTGTCACAAAAATAAAAGGTAAATAAAGTTTTTATGCGTTTTTGATATTTGATAGAATAGTTGTCAAACCGGTCAGCTAAAAGCCAATATCAAATTCCAAACTAGTTGTACAAATATAGTATTTAACACAAATTGTATTTTATAATACAAATGTCATTCATACATGTCAAATAATTGTAAAAATAAACATAATACTAGAAAAGTTTTTTTTTAAAACATATTTAGTGAGAGGGTGCACAAATAGTATTATTTAGCGTAAAATGGGGTCACATTAGTACGATGGGGTGAAATTGATACACAATTATTTCTGTGGTGATTTCCTTCTGGCAGGTTGTTGTGTCGACTTTACCAAATGAGAGCGCATGAATGAGTCGTTTCGGGGGCTCTCATTTGGTAAAAGTCGGCACAACAACCTGCCAGAAGGAAATGACCACAGAAACAATTGGGTATCAATTTCACCCCTACGTACTAGTGTGACCCCATTTTACGGTAATAAATTAAAATGTTTAATATCATTCATTTTTAATGTATACATTGATAAATTAACTAATTTATTTTATCAAAGATCATTGAGATTTTAATATTCAGTTTCATTTCGTATAAAAAATTAGTATGGAATGATCGGACGATTATAGCAACTGTTATTCATTAGCCTCTATTAAAATTCAATAACCATTCTGTTATGTTTATTTTTAAATTATTCAACTGTGAGCATAACATTATTTTTTATTAATCCGGCAGCGTTGTTTCCAGATATAACAAACTTATTTTAATTCTTACCAAATACATAAGCCTTGAACAACCAAATCCATAAAAATGTGAATTACGATAAGCTTATGAAATTATTTGAATGAATTCAAATAATCTAGGGTTATAAAATTTAAAATTAAATTAAATTACAATTTATTCTATAAATTTGTTTTCAATTTTGGCCCATTTAATTAATTTTTTGAATTTTTTACTCAAATATTTTTCAATGTTTATTTCGACATTAATTATGTTTTTATCACAGTAGAAAGAATCGAAATTATTCGTTCCGTGTTTACTTCATAAATACTTTTTTTGTAACTGTGTCCCTAAAATACCCCTGCAGAATAAACCTTTCCTTATTAATTTTTTCATAATATTTGAAAAAAATAAGATGTCTTTAAATGTTATGAGGAGAGTTAAGAAAACAACGGAAATCTATTTAAAAAAAAAAAAAATTATATAAGATATTTAAGTCTTAATATTTAAAATATACAATGTTTTTTGGCGATGTATTCAATTATTTTTAACACATCATATAAATCAATTAATTCATGATTAAAATGATAAAAGGCCAAGATAATGGTCCTCAAAAAGAAGAAACAATTGCAACCCCAAAAATATTACATAACAGGAAACAACTGGCTCGAAGTGGTAAACAGCTTCCAATATTTTGGATCCACAATAGATGATCGACTGAATGAGGATGAAGAAGAAAAAGAAAAGGATTGTGATGGGAAATGAAGCATACTTCGGCTTTTCTAAGATTCTGAGGAGCTAACTGACTAGTAATACCACAAAGTTGAGGATATATAAAAACCTGTGGTAACCTATGCCGATGAAACCTAGACCATGAACAAAAAGACAAGCGATCTACTGGACCGGTTTAAGAGAAGAATACTTAGGAATATTCTGGCACCTATACGCCAAAATGTAATATGGCAGAGAAGGAAAAATGATGACCTGTACAACAAATACAAAGACCTTAATATCTCGGCGAGCAACACAATCCTGAGACTGAAATGGTTTGGTCACCTAAGGAGAATGGAGGACAATAGGATACCAAGGAAAATCTATGAAGGCACACCAGGTGGAAAGAGATGTAGGGGGAGACCCAAGGGCCGCTGGAGAGAAAGTATACTCCAAGACATACGGCAAATGAGAATGAATGGATTGTATGCAATTGACCAAGAGAAATGGAAGGCAGAAGTTGAAAAAGCCAGAAGCCGCTATATACGCCTGTTAAGCTAAAAGAAGAAGAAGAAGATTAAAACGGAATTTGTTTACTTTATCATTTTCTTCGGATAAAAAAAAAATAAAACTGCATGTTGCACCCAATACTTAAATCTGCTATATAAACTACATCCACGTTATCAAAATGATGGTCTTTGAAATACCAGAATGACTGACGCTAGTGAAATTCACAGCAATTGGTTTTCAAAACAGAAAAGGTCTTGTTCGTATTTCATCAAAGAAACTTTAAAACGACCTTAATATTTAACTTTTGAAGCTTTAATTATTTACTAATCACTATAAATAGAAAAGATTATATTACAGTAATATTATATACTTGTAGTGGGTCTAATAGTAATTGATTATTAACGACGTGTCATTAATGCGTTTATTATCACTGAACTATTAAGTTGGTAATTGATGAGTAGCTAGGTGAATATCAAACCACAGTTAGTTGATTTACGGCTCAGTGTCCGCCTAGTGAAGAAGAATCAATCAATTACAAAGAATCCAGTGATTAGTTTAGAAATTACAATATTGAATTTCATAAATCATTTAAGATAAATTAAATTAGTTACTTAATTGATAATTAAAAAATAATCTCATGTAAAATTGAATAATATAGCATTTACAGCAATTGAATTCTGAGCTTAGTACTTATTAATCAATTAGTATTTAGTTCGATTCAACCACACAATAAATACACTGATTTTCGCTGGCCAAGTAATAGACGATAAAGCTTAAGTGCAACAGAAAATCGTGAAAATAAACAAACGATCGATGCAATTTTTAAAAAATTTAAAATACACATTAAAAAAAAAATATTTATTACAAACACCAAGAATAAATTTACTCATGTCTAAAATGATATGAAGCAAAATAATACGGTATACATTTTAAAAGTTGATTTCTTAAGTAAATAATTTTAACTTCCAACGTTTCATCTAAACTTTTTTCAACAACGATTTCTCGGAAAAAAAAAATCAAATAAAAAAAAAAAACAGCAATAAGAGAGGAGTGGAAATTGAAAAAAAAAAAACACTTTTGATTTATATTTTTAATAAAAGTAGTAAAGTCAAAAAACAAAGTAATGAATGTTGTTTCCAAACTTGTGCCAAAAATTCCGAAAAGCGTCATTTGATCCGTCATGGTAGTTATAGTGTTTAAATTAAATACTAAAAAATGTTGAATTATATTTTAAAATGTCATCAATTTCCTCGGAGATAATGCTTAGCCGTTTATATAATATAGCAAAATATATTTATAAGTTTAGAAGGGTCACTATGGAAGCGAACATATTAGATTTCTAATGATATCTAAAATGAAACTAGTTTATTGAGCAACTATTGGGTTCCTCGAGAAAAATTGATGTTTTCATTAATATTTTCCAAGAGGTTTTACCTATAAATGCAAATTAATGTTTATAAATTTGCATTTATTTATGTATTTAATATCTTGTTCAATATAATTTTAAATAACTATTGATGTTGACTGAAAACAATTACTCGATTGATTATTTTAAGTTTCATTGGGGTTTGAGAGAGTTTATTAATTGTTATATGGTTACAAAATAGAAAAGATTATTTATTAATGTATGTAGAATAAATGTGACCTAAATTTTCACCTATCGCATACAGTTTGTGTTCAAATTCTTAGAACCTTTAATTTAATTTTTAACAAAAATAAGAAAACGAGATTAATTGCCATTTATTTTGTTGTTTTATCACAAAAATAATTTTTAAAAAGTTATTTACATCGTTTCTGATAAGAATATACATTCGTTAAAAATCGGCTTCGATATAAATAATATTTTTATTTAGTCGACCACTAAAAATATTTTTATTAGTTTTCTTTTTATAGCAGGGTATTAGGTCTGTTTTACAAAACCTAATACCAACTATAAAAAGAACAATAGTATATACAAATACATACATATATATATATATATATATATATATATATATATATATATATATATATATATATATATATATATATGGATATATTTTCTTGACTGATACTATTATAAACACGACAATCTTAATATTATTTAGGATTTAAGGATTCGCGATTGGTAACTGAATATTTAACAATAAAGGTTTTGTTAAAACTTCGGTTTTAAAAGCAATGGGGTGTCAACAGCCTATCTCTTAGATCTGGAATCCATTTTATTAACATAAATGATAGTAAAGGCGATAAGATGTGCATTTATCACTTTAATGTAGATAAGAGTTACCTCCAAGGGCTGCTACGCGTGCGTTGCAGTCCACGGTGGCATTGTACCATTGCTAGACAAATGTATGCAACAACATTTCAACACCAGCGTTCTATTTTCAAAGCTAATATTATTTAGTCATAGCCTTATAATAATTTTTATTCCGTTTTCTACATAAAATCAGTGGAATCAATATGATATAAAGTAATGTATAGAAAGAAAATCGCTTATCATGACACTATCAATCAATATGAAACGTTATCAATCAAATTTTAGAGAGCTTACCTATATTACCTATATTTGTTTCAAATCAAAAATACTAGAAAACTATTAAAATATCACTGAAACAATTAATTAAATAGGCATTCCGATAGATGATTGATTGGTGAATAACAAAAATCAAACCTAATTGAATCTTACGAGTGAGAGGGGAGTGTCGTCCATCCTGCACCAAGACCTACCGCGCTAAGTCTACGTTGACCCAGTCTTTCTTTCGCTTTCGGGCCGGAGTTCCACTCTCCGCAAGAGTTGGGCGATTCATGTCATTTCAATATTATAATATTCAAAGTAAGCAATTATTTCGACAATTATACTAATTAGATCAAAAACAACGTGTTTAAAATTTTAAATAAGAGTAATAAAAGATGAAAAAAAAATTATAGAGAAGTTCAGAAATGTGTAAAAATATATTTCGGCGATTTTCGGGAAAGAGGAGAAGACAAGCAAATCATAAAATAAAAGTATATCAAACCTTTAGCGGCCTTTTCCATGTTGAGGAGCTTGATCCTCCGGAGCTGGACCTGTATCCTCGTCTTGGCCCTCTTCTTCTCTGTCCCCTGGCACTTATCGCAAGAGCAGTGCCTTCTTGCACATTCTCTCTTGTGGCCCTTCATCTCCTCCTTCCGGCCGTGGTTCTTGCATTTGGCGCAGTACTTGACCTTGATGGCCTCTTCGTCCTTCCGCAGGTGCTCGTTCATCCTCCCGATCGACATACACCGTCAAGTGCAAGTGCAAGCGACCTATAGAAAAGCGCATCCATGCACCGTGGAGGGGGTGGTTGAGTGGCGCCCCAGGCGGCCGGCCGCCGCACTAGACAGTTGCCGCTTTACGATTCCTCGTAAACTGGCCAGCGCTGGGACAATCTTCGCTTATCGTTCACCTCTGCCCTCTCCCTCCCAGCCTCGTTCCAGGCCTCATTTAGCAATAATTACAATATTTATTATTGCTAACATAAACAATTGTGTTGAACAACTATTTATAAAAAATATTATGACATGAAAATCTGTTGAAAATTAACATGTAATACATGCGATATTAATTACATTTGTATCATTCCCCTCTTAATACAAATATAATTAATCATTAAATCATCCGCTTTTTATTAAAAATAAGAAACATCAAATCAGACAGCAATGAGCAACTGGATAGAATGTTTCAAACTGCTATAAGCTACCATCTATCGAATACAATTCAATCCTATCTCTGCTTATTCATTAGTTAAATGGCATATTTTACTTTGGTATTTTACAAAATAGAAAGTTAAATAATGAAAACTAAGAACAATATAAATTCCATTTACACCGTCCTCAGGGATATACCAACGTATTTTACAAAATATTTTACAAAATCTAGGCCATGTTCTCAATTTTTTAACAACATTGATTCCATCTCGTTTGTTTTTTACAGGCAGTAACAAGTTTTGTTCCAAATTGTCCCATAATCTGATTGCATCAATGGTAATTGTCTTATGCAACTAGTTGCAATTCTATTCTTCTCAGAAATCTTGGGCACAACTAATTTAATGATATATATTAATTTTAAGGAAGATCTAAATAACGGAAGGATCATTTGGTAGCATTTGATTTCATTAACGTATGTAAGACTAAGAGGTGATAATGCAACAGTGAACCTTTAAGTTGAGTTAGATATGTATACAGCTGTGATCTTTCAAATTAGATTTTTTTTAAAAAAGTCTATAGTCGGTCGAAATAAAAAAAAAAAAATGATATTCGAATTATTACAGATTATTGGTACTCAATGTTTTTTTTTTTTTTGGATTTGGGCATAAATTTCAACGAAAGAAATACCAGTGTTTCCATTAATTAATTGTATTAAACGTTTAATAGTACACTAAGCATATATACATTTAACTCACAGCCACAAAAATTCTTTTCCCTTACACCAATTTCTATGAACCCCATTATACAGCCAATAAGTGATTACGACAAGTCATCAATGAAAAGATTCACCCACAAACGTTCTGAACATACATTAATTAACATAACCTGGTGTGTATATCTATTATACTTTATTTGAACTAAATATTCGTGTATTTCAATTTTTTAATTTTAATTTATGTATTTTAATTGTTTGCACATTTTTAATTTTTTTTTATTGTGATTGATATTTTATTTTTTTTATTTTAAATGTTCCTACTGTTAGTAACTTCAAATAAAACTGTAAAATACCAGAAAAATAAATATTATGTCTATTTATTTACATAATTTAGATTCCTAAATTCCAATAGGAAGACAATAAATAATTTTGCTACAGAAAAAGAATATTTTAAGATGTACGTAGAAAAGTGTAATTGTAATTGAAATTAGTGTAATTTAAAACGAGTAGCTGTAATGAAGCAATTGCAGAAACTTTGCTTACATAACTAGATCATCTTCATAATGAATGTTTAAGAAGTCCCCTATATTAAAGGATATAGCTGTTTACAAACAGACAGTTTTTATCTAAGCCACGTCAAGTCAATACCTAAATCTTTTAAATATTAAACAACTTTGGATAGTTGTTACGAGCCGTTAATTCTCTTCAGTCCCATGTTAGTACTACCTCCTCAACACGATACAAGAGTTATTAATTTTGCATTGATCTTGATCAATTTCATGAAGCTTATTATTTATTATCAATTCACAGCCAACTTATTATTTAATTTACGAGCTTCGTCTGTTGGATGGTTGTCAACCAGCTTCTTAAAGGGGGTTGAATTTAGATAATGGAAGTAATAACGGAAGAACCCGACAGGTCGCTTCCAGCTCGAGTTAGCCCGTGGGTGTGTAATCTCCAGCCGGCTTCCAAATCTTTTGAAGAATTTTGGAGGAATTCAATGAATTTATAGATCATATCGATGTTTATGAGATAGGGAAAAAAATAAGGGTTCCAACAAAAATATGTAATACTGCTTATATTGAAAGAGTATCAGTGGTCGTTCCAATCTTTAATTATTACATGAGGAAAACGGTACGCCCTAAGGATCTCCGCTATCCCTAACATTATTTTTAATAGCCATTAATAGCATTGGAAATACAACTGCAGCTGAAGTTAATTGTTCTTTGTTTGCTCATAAATTTGCTATTTATATTAGAAACAAGTCTATAGAATATATCGAGTGGAAATTAAGAAAATCTTTAAGGCCTAGAAATACTGCTTCCACCTTCTCAAGTACAAAAATGGAAGGCTTTCCTTTTTGTCGAAGAAAATGCCAAACGCTCACAATTAAGTTTGATTCAACAACCTGTTATGCATGAATTTGATGTAATATAATTCCTAGGAATCTACTTCGATAAAAAGCTAACATGGTCTGAACATATTCGTCAAATAAAACTAAAATGCCAAAAAAGGCTGAATTTATTAAAAGTTCTGTCCAGGACACAGTGGGGATCAGACCGACGAACGTTATTTATGATGTACCGTACTCTGATCAGGCCTATCAAGGATTATGGGGTTATTGCCTACAGCTCAGCTAGAGTTTCAAGAGTGAAATCACTAGATACTATACATAATTAAGGACTTCGTCTTTGTATTGGTGCCTTTAGATTCATATCCGTCAAAAGTTTGTACATAAAGAGTGGTGAGCAATCTTAAGAAATGAGGAGAAAATACTTGAGTTTGGCATATTTCAGTCATATTATGTCTAGAAAACACCTTCTCGCTTACTACCCTGCAGCAGATACGATTTTTAATGAAGAGCATAGCCGATCCTATAAATGTTTCCATTGTAGATGCAAAATATGGGCAAATGATTTACAATTATCTTTCACTAAATATTTTAAAATTCTAGACTATCCAATACCTAACTGGATACAAACAGAAAGCCAGATTGATTACAGTCATTACATCATTTTTTTTCAAACCCACAACTCCTCATCACATATATGAGTTGTTTGATTGAACGAAAAGAAGTGTACTTCAGCTACTGCTTTTGTTCCCCGATGCTTCAAAATCCACCTCTGAAATTGGATGTGCCATTATTAAGGACTCTGTTTGTAACAAATTTCTTCTGCCTGAATCAAATAGTGTTTACACCGGTGAGGTCTATTCATTCTGGAAATCTCTGACACTCATAATGAATAGTCAATGCAAATATCACCTTATTGTATCTGATTCCTTGGGGACAACCGTGCAACTGTAGAATTAGTCTTAGAATTCCTGAAACTAAATAATTTGTTTATAGAAATGTGACATTTATCATTGGTAAGTACTAAAACAGATGTTTATATTAAGGAAACGAATAAAAATAAACTAAAGATTAGAAGACCTGAAAAGAATATATTTATACAAAAATAAAAATAAAAACGAATAATTGGCGTTAGTAACCGGAGTAATTTTACTCCATAAAACAAAAACAAACAATTAATATACATTTAACTTCCTGACGGTCCTTTTGGGAATTACCAATTAAATAAATGGAGATAACCTTTATTTAAAACGTTTATTGTCAAATTTATGTTGTTACGTTTATACAGAATAAACTATGAACTCTAAAAGTAACCACTGCATCCCATACCCGAATTACTCCCATTTATTGCTGAAAGCTATTTTGTTCTTATTAGTTTATACATTGCTTATAAAATATAAATAGAAAAAACTAAAAAAAGAAAAAGATAATGTAATAATATTATTGTATTGAATATAATTGTTTTCTATAAGGATAAGCTATGTGGAGGTTATGGAGGCATTGTAACAACTGTCAATAGCAACAAGAGAGCCAGGATACAGAGCGCCTATGATTTATGGTCCTAATTTGTTTTAGGATTTTATGACTGTTCTTTTGGAAGTCTCAAAGGCGAGGTCACCGAAACTCATAAAACTAGCGTTCTCACGGCCAGTGAAGGGGGAAAATACCTTCCACACATCTACCCGCCTTTTTGTTGACCACTCCAGATAAAACAGTTCACTTATCTGTTCATTATTTTTGTAAGCTATAAGGGGATAAGTAGGTACCATGCTTTAACAAAATTTCCTTCTTTCTTAATCATCATTGACCCTTCGAATGTAAAATGCTATTAGTATGAAAGATTTCATATTTCTATTTCATTATATGATTTAATTCGAAAAATGGATGAAATGAAGCGTAAAAAATAAGATATATAGGCGAGATATGTTCCTATTAAGGATTCCGTTTCTCAAGCGAATCCTATTCCTTCGGCAACAGCTCTATTATTGGATCACAAAACGAAATTTGCTAAAGAAATTTGTCATCATTAGAAAGAATGACGGGTTTTATTTTTTATAAAACTTGCAATAGTTTGGAAAGATAGGAAATTTAAATAACCAATTGCTACAGCTAACATGTTTCCAATAAGGATTTAGTTTTATAGAATTACCATAAGTTCCTATATTATCCTCGAAGCCAGTTCTGCAATTTTAAAGGTTCAAAGAAGTACATACGTATTATTTGGGTTTAGGAAAATTGTGAACTATATTCACAACACAATATGATCAATATAGAAAAAAAAAAAAAAAAAAAAAAAAAGTTAGTTTCTTTAAAATGTGATCGAACTATATTTAATTATTATTATTTTTTATCATATCTACTGAGTTCTTCCAGTAGCTCAAAAAAATAATTTACAAGTTGTTTAAACCTCTTTTCTCCACATTCATTAACATTGATTTGACAAATGCAGCTGTTAGCAGTTTTACAGGCTCAATAGACAATTGATTTTGCACTGCCAAGACCGATAAGATCTCGAATGTAGCAAATACTATGTCATGTACTAGATCCTAAACCATCTACACTATTTAGACTATGATTTCTATATGAGGACACTTGTGCGAAAATGAGGAGGGAGGCTCTAAATTGATTTTTTCCAATCTTTTCCGGTAAGCATAGAAAAAGAATTTGGATATACTATACCCGACTCCTACTCTATGAATAAAATACGATTTTATCATTGAATATCTAAAATCTGAAATGTTTAAGGTCATAACAGAATTTATGCAGATAGAATCCAATCTGTATTTATTATTTTCATATTGTTTTTCTTTTTGATCTACAATGAGAGGTGAATAAAAACAAAATAAGTGAATAATTAATTAATTGGCTAATTAGTAGGTGAGACCGTATATATAAATTTTATGTCTCTATCTTCTAGAGCTACATTCAACTGTGACTACCAAAACCCTTTGAGCTGACAAGGGTGGGATATGATCAATATCCCTCCCGCTACTCAAGACAAATGCTAATAACTATTATTTAAATGATAAGTTATATCACCACATTGAAACAACTTTTAAAGATTGATTTTCATTCATAATTTGAATGTTTTACCTAATTCAAAAGGTGGCCAAATTTCCAATCGAATTCAAAATAAAGTTTTACTTCCAACTTACTAATGATTTCGTAGGATAATTATGATTATACATTCATAAATCATCATTATACTACTTTCGTGTTAACATACTTTGATTTGCTATCATTATTCATAAGATGCAAATGATTGCTCGCAACACAATAATTTCTTTCAAATAGTACATAAAAATTCGTTTAAACTCTCATATGTGGTGTAACTATACATTTTTATTGACAATAAAGTATTGGTTAATTGAAAAGTAAAAAAAAAAAAAACATAATAAAACTTGAAAAAAGGCTTTTCTAACTAGCGGCAATTAAATGGACGGGTCTTTTGCACTTGTTCCCCGCATTTCATTTTGAGTTTGTTATCATATCTTTAGGTTACGAGTAACCTTTCCAAACGCAATAACATGTCGATGAGAGATCGTTTGAATTGTTCCTTAAATTTAATAATTAAATGAAAAACAAAAAAATTTCAAAAACAAAAACAAAAATTATTATTATACGCGACATTTCTTTGTTCGATTAAATTCGTCGAAAAAGCGATAGAATTTCTTCAGGAAGAAGGTATTTTACATCGAACAACACTTAATAAAATGTTTCAATAATTAATTAAATAATTTTTTTTCTTTTTGTAATTTATTTGTTGTTTTTTTTAATTATTTAATAATAGGAACAATCAAACGATCTGACATTAACATGCTATTACATTTGGGCTACTCGTAACCTGAACATAATAAACTCAAAATGAAATGCGGGAAACAAGTGGAAAAGATCCAAATGGGCTATATAAACAGTAATTAGGTATATTTTTGTCTTAGCAAGTCAATCACTAACAGTTTGTAAAATGAACAACTTTATAGTAAATATAATGTTGCTTTGAGCTAGTTTCCTAATGATATTTATACATTTTATTGCCATGCAAAATCATTCTTAATCCAAGGATAAGACAGTGATTATTACAACCATTACATACACGTGTCGGTATCTTGGGGAAAACCAGATACCTTCGTCGTTATTCTTTTAGTCACCTTTAACCCTCCAGCCCTCAAAGTTTTAATATTTACTGAGAAATGCTCTTTCCTTTATTTAGCATTGAGTTACTGCAGAACAAAAGTTTGGCCCAACATTTCACAATCTCATTATTTTATGATAAAATATATTTTATTAGTCTTAAGGATTAATTCTATTAAAATTACCTTACAAGGTTGAAACTATGATCTAGCGTGTTCGGGTGAAGGTCTCAGAGCATCAGAAATGGAAAGTTGTAAGTTCGATTACCATCTGGGTCGGTAAATATTTATTTCGTGGTGGTCCAGCAAAATGAATCTCAGCCTTTTCACACTGGTTAGAATAGGTTGGTAACATGTAGGATAATCCCTACTAACGACCATATTTGGAGTAAAAATTTACCTTATTTTTTATATGAAAAACCAATAATTCATAGAAAGAGGAAAATTAACCAGAGATGATTTCAGTCGAGGACTTGATTATTTATTTATTTTTTAAACAAAGAATAACTAAAACCAGCATACATAAGATATTTATTCAAATGAATAAACTCTGAATGAACTCTTATTTGTGTCCAATTTGTGCAGTTTATTTTTTATTTTACCATTTACATTCTATTTTATCAATTTAGTAAAGTGTCACAGCTTCGTTATTGTGATTATTTTTAATTATCGTCAATAGTCGTAGAATTCTGAAGGCTACAAGCAGCTGTAGGACATCAACAGAATAATCTGTAAAGTATTAAGGCGCTGTTGACTCCCGTGAGTAAATAAATAACATTTAAATCATTCACCTCAATAATTGTTAATTTAAATATTTTAAAAAACAAAATGGTGGTTTGCTCTAAATGTGAAAGTCAGATCAGCAGGGAGGATAAATATAATATTGCATGCACCAAGTGTAAAGTCATCTACCGTGGAGGATGCTTTAATCTCACAGAAAATGACTTAGACACCATTAAAAACACAAAGAGGTCATGGCTTTGTCATCGGTGTGATACAGGAAAAAAAAGCAGCCCAGGCACAAAGAAATCTCCAGAGCCGTCTGTATCTGAGGTACTTGCCGCGGTGAATTGCATAGGTGCCTCAGTCAAAGAAGACATAAAATCTATGAAAAATTCATTAGATAAATATGGAGAGCTAACTTTTGATTTAAGTGAAAGACTTTCAAAAATCGAAAGCCTTCTAGAGGAGCAAAATAAATTTATCGAGGATTTATTCAATGAAAATAAAAAATTAAAAACTAAAAATGGCCAGCTGGAGATAAGAGTAAATAAAGCAGAGCAGGCCCTACTGAATAGATCCCTGGAAATTCGAGGCATCCCGGTAAGCCCAGGAGAGACCCCGTACCGCTTTGGTGTCGAGTATAGGTGCAGGGCTAGGGATTAAATAGAAATATCGAGGACCTCGACCTGGTAGAACGCCGGCGGCCCAGATAAGACGACCCTCGACCTCCGCCTCTGATCGCTCGCTTTGTCAGGCAGACGCTCAGGGATGAGTTAATAAAAAAAAGAAGAGTGAAGCGGAAATCGGCTGGTAGGAGAATGACTCCCACCGGATATATCTCAGTGAAGAGATGACCCCGACCAATAGGCATTTGTATTGGCTCGCCCGTCAGAAGAGATCTGCTAGTAGGCTAAAGTATGTGTGGTTTGCGGGTGGACGAGTCCGCTGCCGTAAAGATGATGAGGAGCCCGTGATTTTCATTGATCAGCACAAGGACCTGGATATTTTCGGCTGACTTTTCAGAATACATTATCTTCTTGCGCCCTCTCACTTTCTGCTATTGAACAATGTGTATTGTCTTATTGCTCTTCTACCATTTCTCCCCTAGGAGATAATTTTTATTTTTATTTTTGGATGCAAGGTTATCATTTCTGTGTTTTTTTTATTTATTTACGTTTTACTGCATCTCATTATCAGAGTATATTTACTAAAGCTTATATATTACGATTTATGATTTCATATCTCTTTATTATATATATTTTTGTATTTATATATCTTTATAACCATTGCACATTATTGTTTTTCGAATGCTTATTACAACTAGAATGTTTTTTTTATATGTTTGTGTATCACTGCATCTTGTTATTTCGGTTTATTTACTGGTGTTTATGCACTACGATTCATGCTTTCATATCTCATTAATACATTCGCTTATATATTTATATATAAATATATATATATATATATATATATATATATATATATATATATATATATATATATATATATGTAACCACTCCACATTATCTTTTTTAGCTTGATTAATACAACTAGAATGTTCTTTATGTTCTTTAAGTTTTATTGCATCTAATTACCTCTGTTTATTTACTGTCGCTTATTCATTACGTTTTACTAAGTTATACCTTACTATTATATATATTTGTGCATTCATATACATGCATAACCACTTCACATTATCGTTTTTTCGCCGGCTAATCGCAACTAATGTGTTTTATTACTTATTTAGGTTACACTGCATCTTGTTATCTTCGTTTATTCACTGTCGTTTATATATCACTATTTAAGCTTTTTTGTTTCATTATTATATATATTCATGTATTTATATATCTATCGAACCACCTCACATTATCGTTTCTCGTTTTCTTATTAAAACTAAAATGTTTATATCTTCTTTTATTCTTGGCATCCACTATTTCATCTCAGACATAGGATCAACCTTTCATATAAAGAAAAAAGAAAAACATTTTTTCTAGTCATTTAGCAAAATTTCTTAAGTTGTTACTAAATATATATTTATTTATTTACTCTAATCACAACATCTTCTTCCTAAATCCTATAGCATCGTCCTTTACTTCTCTACAGTATGTCTAGTATCCTAACAGCCTGTCACGTTAAACCCCAATCCTTTCCAGCTCACTTTGACGAATTTCAACAATACTTCAGTCAAAATTTTTTCCACATCATATCCATTTCCGAAACCTGGCTTAAACCTTACATTCCGTCCTCTTCCGTATCCCTTCAAAACTATTCCCTTACCCGCCATGACCGGGCTGACTGGACTGGCGGTGGAGTAGGAATTTATGTTTATGACAGCCTAAAGACAAGAATTCTTGATTTCTCTCCCTGATCCGCACAACCTCACATTGAGTACCTATTCATTGAAATTTCTGCTGGTACTCAGCATCTTCTTTATGGAGTTGTGTACCGTCCCCCTCTTGTACCTTTCAATCTGTCCTTTGAATCAACCTTATATAACCTCGTCCCTGTCTATCCCAAAATCATTATTACAAGTGATTTCAACACAAATCTTCTTTCCGACTCCAACAACAAACGTTACCTGGATAACTTGATTTATTCCCTTCACCTTTTTATCGTTCCTTTTGCTCCTACTCATCATTCCCGCTTGTCTGACTCATGGTTAGACCTTTATATTATCGATTCTCAACAAAATCTCCTATCCTCCTCCCAATGTCCCGTGTCTTTTCTATCCTGTCATGACCTAATCCAAACATCCTATGACTTCCGAACCCCTCCGGTCCTTTCTAAAACCATTACCTTCCGCAACCTTGATGCCCTCAACCGTTATAATATCTTACCATTCTTTGAAACCTTAGACTGAAGTGAGATCTACACCACCTCTTACATAGACTCCATGGTTGACATCCTCACAACTAATCTCCTCAAAATCCTCGATACATTTGCTCCTCTTAAAACCTCCACCTTTCGTCGCCGGCCTGCACCATGGTTGTCTCAAGAAATCAAAGATCTTCAACGAAAGCGTGAGGCTGCAAGAAGAAGATTCAGAAGGGCGAGACTTGCGGACGATTATCTAACGTTCAAAGTGCTCCGCAACTTGGTACAAACAAAAATCCGGCGTGCAAAATCTTCCTACTTCCACGAAGCCTTTCTGTCCGCTCCCAATCCTCAAACAAAATGGCAGCTACTTCGCAAACTTTCCCTCCATAATCCCTCCGGATCTTCAACCTCGACCAACTTCCCAGTTTCACCTAACGACCTAAACACCTATTTTGTTTCGCCATCTCCAACCACTCCCCCCTTCCACTCAGCCAGTATCTTACCCGAAACACCATTCAATGCAAATAATTTTTATTTTTCCTATATTACCCCTTCTGATGTCATTTCCTCTCTCATGAAATCCCACACCAACTCCCTAGGTCCAGATGGTATTCCAAATAAACTCATAAAATTATGCCTTCCAGAACTTACGCTGGTCCTTCTTTTCATCTATAATTTCTCCCTTCAAAATTCCGTATTTCCTACCTCCTGGAAAAAAAGCCATTGTCCAATCAATAAAAACTCCAACCCTACCTGTCCTGCAGACTTTCGTCCGGTATCTATCCTTTCAAACCTCTCAAAGCCACTAGAATGTTTGGTGTAATCCCAATTATCCAGCTTCCTGGAAAATTTCCTTCTACTTGATCCCCTTCAATCTGGTTTTCGTCCTGGTTATTCTACCCAATCCGCACTAATCAAAATCACCAGTGATATCCATGCCACAATAGACGAAAAAAAACTAACCGTCCTTATACTCCTCGATTTTTCCAAGGCTTTTGATTCCATTGACCATTCTATCGTATTTTCAAAACTAAAATCTTTTCTAACAGCTCTATCCAGTGGTTCCATTCTTCCCTCTCCAACCGTACCCAAGCAGTATCAATCCCTAACCAACCTTTGTCAGACTTCCTACCTCTTTCCTCTGGAGTTGCCCAGGGCTTCAGGATATCACCTCTCCTCTTTTATTCCTACATTAACGATCTGCCTCAGTCAATTCTACACTGCTCCCACCACCTTTATGCAGATGACTGTCAAATATATTTATCCTTTATCCCTGCCGAAATCATTGATGCTTTCTCCAAGATTCAGGAAGACCTTGACAGAATCTGTGTCTGGGCAAATTTGAATAACTTTATAATAATAATAATTAAACGCAAATAAAACCCAGGCAATAGTAATCGGCTCAAGTCACCTTCTCAGATCAAACTCCTATTATCCCTCTCTAAACCTAATTAATCAACCTATTACCTTTTGCTCCTCCTTCAAAAATTTAGGAATCATCTCCGACCAAAACCTTTTCTGGAAGCCTCAAATTGCCCAAATATCTAGAAATTCAATAGGAACCCTGAAACTATTCAATCGTTCCCGTCATTTCCTCCCCCAAGCAACTCGCAAACTCCCAGTTTTCTCACTCATCTTTCCTCACTTTGATTATGGCTGCGTGGTGTATGGTGGTCTCTCTGTGGGTTTCCGAGACAGGTTAAAACGAATCTTGAATTGCTTCGTTCGATTTGTTTTCGGAACCCCGAGGCGTTCCTATGTTGCACACCTATTCACTGGCTTGAAGTGGCTCTACCCATCCACCCGTAAATTATACTTCCTGGGTTCATTCCTTTATCAAGTCATTTATCACCATCGCCCATCCTACATTTATAATCTGTTGAAATTTAAGTCTTCCTACTACTACCGATTCCCAACAAGATCACGTTCCTCTGACCTATACTTGCCTTTCCATCGAACAGCTTTTTCCAGCATTCCTTCCTAGCCCGATCCGCTACCCTCTGGAACACTCTCCCTACTGAAATAAGACATGCCTCTTCCTTAAGCTCATTTAAAACACTCCTTTTTCAATATCTCCTCTCATTCCAGTCTGATGCCTGTCAATATGAACAATAATTATCATTAAATTTCGTCAAGTCGAATAAATTTGATGCCGGTAAATTGATTCATAAATTTTATTTTTATATAATAACAATCTTTCATTTGTTCTACAATGGTAAATAATCATTTTATTTGTTTTATAAAAATTCAATTTTTTTTTTTTTTTTTACTTTAAATGTTTTTCCTAAACAAAGAAATTGTTTCTATTAACTTGACAATTCTTATGTGTATAGGTATAAAAGTGAATAAGTGCGGTTTATATAAGTATATATCGTAGTATCTGTAAATATTTTCTTCATCCAATGTACATATAGACATATTTCATTCTCTGTATATATCTTTTCTTGTTTTCTGAGGGTTATTTATGTTGAATTCTATCTTGAAACACCGGCATAATAATCTTTTATTTCTGAGCTACCACACGTTAAAAATATAAAAAAAACAACAACAATAACACCGATCTTTTTAATAATGTCACCAAGTTTTATACTTTCATTTAAAGCTCTTCTCGATACGGTGTGTGTGTTGTTTTTTTTTTTCCTATAAACGCCAAGTCATTTGCAGGTACCATTTTGGGGGCGTTATCTGGAACGCTACTGATATTCAATATACAACTGATACATTGTCTTGAAGAATATCCCACTCGTTGCAAAGTTCAATGAATTTATCTTTACTATATTCACTGGTTCGCCTTTCATTCAAGGAAACTGTGGAGTCTGCAAATTTTATTAATGATTTTTTCATAGCTATATTTATTTGATTCTTTTTATTTCTATACTTGTATTGTTGAGAAAAATGGTTGATGTAAATCCCATGAAATATAAGCGTTGAATAACTTAAGTTTTTTGAGACTGACCCGAAGTGGAGAAGGTTAATCTGGTTTTGTGTTTGTAATAGTTAATTTTAATTGAAGTTGTTTTTTAGTTCCATTCTTATAAAATGTATTTTCGTTTTATTTATTATTTTTAGTACCTTTAGATACTGATTCCCACATTTGGCGTCCAACGTTTCATTAAAGCCTGAAAAGTCTTTTCATAAATATGGATAGAATAAACTAATAAAAAATGGAAAATACCTAATAAAAAAAACAGCAAACTCAGAGGAACATGTTTGTTTACTAAGTCCTTCAATAGTTTAGTGCAACCTACCAATCGTGAATCAACTGATCTCCAGTTCAATGTTTTAAATGTACATTGGAAAAAAGTATTGCAATTAGATAAAGTTATGATGGAGTATCTGTTAAACGAAAACTCTAGTAATGAAATGATAGAAAACAAAGCTCTTTTTGCAGACGAGTATCTGATGAAATATGAAACTATTCTTTTCTTTTTTTTTTACTTTTATTGAGCAATTAGTAAAATCTACCACAGATGTGAACAATAAGTATTATAGATGGCGTATGATTACATTCACACATTATAAGATAAACCAAAAAAAAAAAAAAAAAAAAAAAAAAAAAGAGAGAACAGAAAAGAACTATGCAATACATAAACAAAATAAAATATACAATTTACATATAGGTAGAGTATATAAATTAAAAATATGTATATATATATATATATATATATATATATATATATATATATATATATATATATATTTTATATATGTATAAAATGAAATAGTACAATGCTTAAAAAATTAATAATAGTAATAATAAAAAATAAAACAAAAGTAAATTACAAAGTTGAAAATACAATCGTACTTTATTTACAATATACAATCATCCTAGGGATTCTACAACCAGCCCTGTCCCTCCGTGGAGGAACAAGCCAGGTGCAGAGAGGTCCCAGCTCCTCTCTATCAGCAGCAGCACTGGTCTAAGAAACCCAGTGGAGGCTGAGTGAGAGCGCTATAGTGCTTTCACTAAGGGCATGAGTGGAGTAGCTGGCCATAGGCAGAACTGCAACATAAATAAATTTTACAAAAGATCTCGGGGCTACCGCCGTTTTAGTCTGGGGGGGGGGGGGGGGGGGGGGGGGGTTATCAGGATGTGTGGAACTGGACAATGATTGAGCTAGAGGGTTAAGAAGAAAGGAAAGTTTGCGATGGAATTTCGAAGATTTTAGGGATATGAGGTCGAGGATGTATAGTATATTGAGATCATTATGTAGGGATTTGTTCGAGACATAGTAAGGAGCATTTACTATAGTTCGGAGGATTTTGGTTTGGAAGGATTGAATGCGTTTGATATTCGGCTTTTCTGCTGTCCCCCCACAGTTCAAGTCCATAAATCCAAATAAGATTAATGATGGTTTTGAATATGAGAAGTTTGTTTTCAATGGAAAGATGAGATGCCCTATTTAGTAGTCTTTACAATTGGCTGAAGCGTCTATTAAGTTATTCCATTTCAGTCGAGTATGAGGGTTCCATGTAAGTCTTTTGTCTAAGTAGAAACCAAGATACCGAACTGTATCAGGTTTAGGTAGTGGAATATCATAGAAATAGATAGGAGGACTGAATTTACGGCGGAGGGTAAAGGTTACGTTGGTGCATTTGATCCATGTAATTTCGATACCTTTGATCATTTTAACATTTGCGATAAGTTACCGATCTTGAAATCCGGTCCTTGGTTCAATGAACTTCAAGATATCGAAATAAATTGTGCTGTTCCATCCACCTTTTAAATACCAGAACCCAATCCATCAGCCTGTACACTCCCGCGCATCGAACTGCATCCTTCGAAAAATCCTTTATTATCCGCGCTCCCTCTTTATGGAATTCATTGCCCATCTCAATTCGAAAAAGTTCCACTCTTACTTCCTTTAAACATCATCTATTTATTTACCGCCTGGATCTTCTATCTTCCGAGCAAATGTAAAACATGAATATATATGTTATATACATTATAATGGAATACATAAGATGTATTCTTTTACAAGATTTTTCATTTATTTTGTGACTCATAATTTAATTATTAATCGATTTTTATTATTATTTATTATAATTAATTATCATAGCCAGACGATTGTCCTATGCATTGTACTCATTTGTTATTCTTAGAGGGCAAGTTGTCCCAGAATAAAGTTCATTTTCTTCTTTCTTCTTTCTTTTTCATTAAATATTTCAAATTTTAATAAAAACTATGGCCCAATTGTTGGTCTAATTGGAACTGATGTATCTTATTCTAAGATACTGCTTAGGTTCAGGCAGATGGTAGATAATATCAGGTGAGTATATTTTGGTTAGAATGTCATTCGGCTCTTATAAATAATTTTGATGTTGCTTATAAGCGATTAACAGCCATTATTAATAAATTAAAATCTGAAATTTTGCTTGAGGATTATGAAAAGGTTTTGGATGAATGGTTTTTAGAAGGTGTGAATGAAAGAGTGCCACCTGCTGAAATAGATAATGGGAAATATTATCTACTACATAGAGTGATTGTGAAAAAAAAATAGTACTACTAGGCTTCGACCCGTATTCGATGAGTCTCCTTATGAGAAAAATAATCCATCGCTTAATGACTGCTTAGATAAAATTTTAACTTAATTGAGCAGATGGCTTTATTGATGGCACGTTTTCGTTTAAATAAAACGAAAGTCCCCTAGAAAGTTCCCTGCAATCCTGTGAAGGTAGTTCGTCTCTGCCACTGTGACTTGGCTCTTCTGTCTATCCGTGAGAATCCAGCTCTCGCCACCATATAAAAGTACCAGTTGATTTACCGACTTGAAGATATGGAGCTGCACTTTCTGCCGACTTCGTTTTACAGTATTCCAAATCTGGTATTACACCTGCTCCGTTTTGCTTATTCTGCTTGATATCTCTAAGACTACTTTCCCATACCTGTTCATCACTGCTCCAAGATAGGGAGATTCTGGAACCATCTCCAACTCCTTTCAATTGCAGTAAATATCTTGGCGTTGCCAATATTTTTGCCTTCCAACTTATAACAGCTTACTCTTTCTTGTGTTTTTATGAATCTCTTTTGCCACCTGAACTCCCATCGTCATATCATCCACAATCGCCTATATCCCATCCTAGATTTCAATAACATCAACCCAAATCACCAGTTTGGTTTTTGAATGTCTCACTCCACTATCAAGCAATGCCATCGCGTGGTGGACGTGGTATCCTCAGCATTGGAGCGCTCAATGTACGGCACAGGACAAATTTAAAATTATCATTCGCATACCAGTCTTTAACAACAAGAAATTGCTCGTCGTTTTCGACTGCTCTAACATTTACTGGACAAGCGTTCAAAGCTCTTAATAAATTACTAAAGATTTGTATTCCATGCAGTGGTCAATCCATTATATACCTCATCCCAGTTGATGAGTACCACTCTCATTCTAATATTTATTTTCAGTATTCTTCTGTTACTATAATTTTATTTATTGATTTTGTCCCAGGATTTGTAAATTGAACTTTCTGTTTTGTGATACGGTGACTGTGTGAACCACAGAATACAGAATATGATAGTAGCGGTGGGTAGGTAGGGGAAGAAGGCTCCCGGCAAGGAGCGCTATCCCCACCCCCCTAACCCCGGCTGTACCAGTCAGTACCACGGTTTACCCCGTGTTTATTTGGAACAATTGGTAATTGTTAGGTCTTTGTTGGGTGTATGTGTTTTGTTTCTTTTATTTCTCAATTGGATTAAAAAATGGCGTGTTACGCCGCGTTTGGATGCTCTCGGAAAGAATCCAACAAGGATATAAACCCTCCAATAACCCTTCACCGTTACATTTTAAACATACCGAAATAAGTACAGAGGAACGAAATAAGTGGGTTCAAGCCCTGAGGCAAGAAAAATGGAAGCCAACAAAAACAAGTGTTATTGGTTCAAAACATTTTAAAGAAGACGATTTTGACAGATCTTCTTCATTTCGAGTAAATCTAAAGAAAGGTGCAATGCAGTCGGGTTTTTGATTTCTCAGATCATTTGAGACAGAAGATTATTAGATAGATAGATAGATAGATAGAAAATAAACTTTATTCTGGGACAAAGTCCCTTAAGAATGACAATAAATGAATTATAGAAAGTACATCACATACGGCCAAGATATTTTAATTAAAATAATGAAATAATACAATATAAAGTAAATACAAGTTAATAATAAAGTAAATTTAAAGAAGAAAAAAATATATAAACAAACAACACCTGTATACACACAAAACCATATGTACATTCGGTAAAGGAAAAAAATATTATACCCATTCAAAGTTGATTGAAACATGAAATTTCTGGATTTACTCCTAGTAAAGTATGGAGAAAAATAACATTTGTTGAGATGGATAGACAAAAATGATAAAGAAAAAAATATTTGAGTAACAGTGAATACATTATCACAAGAAGAATTGGAAAAGTTTTTATTTAATACATGCTGGTATGACATTCATTTTAAAGCATCCATATGATTAAATAGCATCCGTCTGGAGGGAGATGATGTGGTGGAAGAGGTGTGTAAGGTAAATAAGGTATATAAAACGTTTTACGCTTTTCCCCTGCTTTACCCACATACGTAGGTATTTAAACTTAAAAGTTTAATGTTGGATTATTTATTTTAGGAAAGGGGGCCAATAAAAAGGCTCGCGACCCCATTGAAAAATATTAGGTCTCCAAATAAAAAGAAATTTAAAAAATGTTAGAGATTACTAATAAAAACACAAACGAGCTCAAAAAAACAACTTTATGAAAGAACAGTACAGCTTCGAAATACAGCTGATTCATTAAGCTTCACTGAAAATTCACTTTCCACCGCAAAAAAAAAAAAATACTGGTTGAAATGAAAAAACAAATTTAAAACCTACGCCGAAACGTTTTGCGGTATAAGAAGAAAAACTGTGCCTACAAATATAGTCTATAAGAACTGTGTGGAGAAAAACAAAATAAACTAATTAAATGGAGAATAGGAAATTTGCTTTAGTTACTTCTGAAACAATACCTTGGAAGAAACTTTTTTTCTAGATTCCCACATTTTTTAGAAGATGGTTCTCAACTCATTATTAATCAAATCGATCGGAATGATATTTTTCAAAGTTCAAATCCACCATTTTTTTTTAAATATCTATGATAATATACATACAAATAAAATAAGATCGAAAAGTAATAAATTAGTAATTTTCTTTTGGTAATATTTTGTTATATTTTCGTTCCTAAACTACCTACTTATACATGAATGTGATAAATTTCTGAACAATTACATGGAATCTAATAAAATTCGTAAGAGTTGGTGGGGGGAGAGCCGGCCGAACTGGAGCAAGGGGAACCTTACGGCATTAGTGCCTCTTCCCCTTCTACTATATTCTGTATTCTGTGGCCGTAACTTAACCTAGGGGCAATCTCTCAAAATTTATTTATTTGTTTCAGTAATTATAAAATGCTTTATATTAAACGTACCCCAAAGCACCTCTCTGAAATTCATGGTACAGGTGCCTTAGAAGGTATATGAAATAATCATGAAACATTTAGCTGCTTTTATCTGCTTTCTTGTCTGAAAACGAATTTCCAATTTTGCGAAGAGAGTTATTTCGTATTTGGCAAAACTGTAAGGGCGTTGATTTAATATGTATTACTATATTTAAAACACTTAAATTAGAGGATATTATACCAACATCTATAGCTGCACTGAAGAGATATTTAAAATTGGTAGTTACGAAAACTTAAACGAAATAATAAGAGGCTGGAAAACCCCGGAAAGTAATTAGGAGATTGAGAAAATCACTTTTATAAGAAAAAATCATTTTACATCAGTTTATAAAGTTACAATACACACAAATACATAAGAATGGATGTATATATGCATGTTTTTACCGTATGTATTGAATTTTCATTTAGATAAAAAATCAGTTATGTTAGTTTGTTTTTAACTAAGAAGAAAAAATGTGCAATCGAAATTAATGAAACTGTTGTAATAGGTGTAAACAGAAGATATTTATAGAGCAGTATTAGAGTTTTTTTTTTGTTTTAGCTGTGGGATTACTAAGTAAAAACAAGGATGTAAGTAGTATTTAACTCGACAGGTCACATTTAGTTAAAATTATTGATTCTTTCAATTGAACACTCTGTATAATCTTGTTGATATTTTTTCATCGTTAGTTTATAGCATAAACCAAGAAAAAATAAGAAAACATTACCCATTACAGACATTATCGCAGCAGAACATTTTAAAAGTCCAGATAGTAATTATTTTTGCTCCTCATCCACCGATGATTCCTCTGGGGAAGATGAATACTCTTCATATGATGACAACATGGAGTGATAGTGAATGTAGCACGAATATGTCAACTGCAATGTCAAATGTTTTCAGATTTACAGTTTACAAAAAACAGTTATATTGTTTCAAGTTTCGTCTTATATATTATATTCTTTATTTTTGTTACTTATGCGCTTTGATTTCGCCTTATTTTAACTCCATTGTTTATGTAAACCAGGTTGCTGTGTCTATTTAAGTAAGCCAGACTTTTTCCTCCTAGATTGGCCATTTGTCGCATTGTGTGACGATACGAAGTCGGAAATATCTTCCATCTTTTTCAAAATATCATGAACACTTTGATCATCAATTCTTAATTCAGCGGATGACACTTAAACACTTTCACCTTTTTCTATTCAGTTCTTATGGGCTAATTTTTGTTTAAACATGAAAATATTTTGTATTAATTTTTTTTTATTATTATTTTTTTGTGACATTTCGATAGTTCCTATTTGAATGGAGACTAAAGGATAACTGATTGTGAGTATATAGTTTTGCTTAGTAGGCAAACAGGTCAATAATAATATCACAGAAAGATTTGAAAACAGTATCGCTTCATAATATGAATTGGATTAGTACACCGGAAACATCTCATTAATACGATACCAGCTTGACGTGTTTTTTCATTCATTACTTTTTTAAGATAATTAAAAACAATTATTGTATAATAATAGTATAAATAATCACCCATTGTGTAATCGTTAGAAACGATCTAACTAATTTTTATTAAATTAATGATACAAATAAAATGAATGGTGAAAAATTAAACCTTATAAAAACAAATCGGAACCACGGATAATGGGGGCCTACTGTATGGTTGAGACTTGAGTGGTTTTATTTTACCTTATTTAAATTCTATTGTTTATGTAAATCAGGTTGCAGGTCTGTTTAAGCGATACAGACGTTTTTCCTCCTAGATTGGTCAGTCGTCCCACTGTGCACCGGTTTGGACATACATTTGCTTCTAGTGCCTTCGACAATTGTTTCTTAGAAATATTGTCAAAAACAAAGTTGTTGAGCATTAAATTTACTTTAATTTCATATATCGTCGATGGCACTTGAATCAAATGTTTGACAAAAAGTGAGGTGAAAATATTAAATATAGGAAATTTAATTAGCTTTAATTTCGATCTGTAGATAATATTTCTAGAGTCCACGGTTTTCGAGATATAATCGAAAAACCTAAACATGGGACCTTCTCCCCTTCCCCCACCATAAACTGGGGATCCCCGTACCCCCAGGGACCGGGCCTTTTAGTATATTTACCTTCTAACTACTCCTAACGAAGCTGTGAAGTAAAAATAGTCGCATAATTCATGCATTCTACACCCCTCATTTCAGCACTCTCACTGGGGTCGCGCTATTCCGCTAAAACACGTTTTTCGGTACTCCCTTGGCTATAACTCCGAAAGTAAAAGCTTGAGCCAAAATATTTTTTTCCCATCTAAAAGCTGGTTAAATTTACTATAAGAACTTGTATATTAAAGTCCCATAAAATATCGATGTCAGCGCCCTCAAAACCGCTTACTGTTTCTCCAATCTGAACTTCATTCATTAATCATTTTTTCAACTAAAACCTGGTTAAATTTACTATTATTCCCTTAATATAATGAAATATTAAACTCATCAATATACCCAAGCAAGGCCACTGAAAATGAAAAAAATCAATTGATTTTGAGGTAAAGGTTCCGATGGCTGACACCAACAAATTGGCTTGACCCGCGCAACACAGACCAGTTCGATCCTCACGCTTCACTTCGAGTTTACATTTATCGATAGTTCATTCCTATAACCTCACATGTAAACAATCACGGTAACGGTCGGCTTAAGAGGAGGCACCAAACTGGCTTGACCCGCGCTACACCACCTCGTTAGATGCTTACGCTTCACTTCGAGTTTACACTTATCGATAGCTCTTTTCTATAACCTCACATGTAATCTATAACAATCACTTCTACAGTTTCAACTTGGATTGTGTTGTTTAGTGTGTTATACTTATATTTAGTCTTCTTAAATGTAAATAAGTGAAACAGATGTTAACAAAATAAGTTTCATAAAGGATTAAGTGTTTTATCAATTCATGTTTTCTTATTCCCTCTTTATCTAATGTGTAAAAGTGTTACAAAACTTAAGAACATTAATTTGTACATGGATTTGGTTTTTTATATATTTTTATTTGTTTTATTAATTTAAGTGATAAAATTTCAGTATGCATATTTTGTGAATGCATTCTTTGTCATCCATAATACTTACTGTCCTACAGTGAGACAGATTGTATAATTATTTCAATAAAACATATCAATCTAAAAATAAATGTGAGAAAGTATATCATAGGTTTCATATTTTCTTATTTCCACTTCCCTTATCAGAACTTTCAACAAGGATTCTTTCTTATATTATACAATCCCTTATAACATGGAGAATGGACAATGTGAAAATAATCACAGAATAAGAGGTAAATGGCATATTATATAATTGTAAAACTCTTGGTGTAATGTTATAGATTAATGTATTTTAAAAAAAAAATAGAAGCCTGATGGAGTATTTTCTCCGAAACATGTAGCTACAAATGTTAAATAAATAGGAATTATGTGAAATAAATACTTAAGAATTCTGTCTTTTAAATATAACTTGTTATTTACACTTCCCTCACATCACAAAGTTTATCAAGAATTAACATTACTGGTGGTTTAGCATTATATTAATTCTTATTTAATATAAAATTAATTCAAAATTGATTTAGTGCCTTATATTTTGACATTTTCTTATTTCCACTTCATTTTTTTCTTATTTCTCATTTTAATATCATAAGGTAAACAGAAGTTAATATTAATTTGAACAGGGATTTAAAGTTTCTCCGTAAATAAATGAGAATAACCTTTCCCCTCGAAAAGTAGCGACTAAAACACCGAAATAAATCGGAAGAAGGTTAGAATCGATAAAAGGTATTCTGGGCGCGCGTAGGGGTTGCCTCCTCTTAACTCGACCGTTACCACAATCACTTCTACAGTTTCAACTTGGATTGTGTTGTTCAGTGTATTATATTGATATTTAGTCTCCTTAAATGTAAATAGGTGAAACAGAAGTTAACAACACGAGGATTAAGTGTTTTATCAATTCATGTTTTCTAATTTCATCTTATCTAATGTGTAAAAGTGTTACAACACTTAAGAAGATTAATTTGTACATGGATTTGGTGTTTTATATATTTATATTTGTTCTATCAATTTAAGTGATAAAATTTAAAGCTTGTAAAAGTGTTACAAAACTTAACAAGATTTATTTGTACATGGATTTGGTGTTTCATATTGAAATAAACTAGTCAACCTTTAAAGAAATAGGCTTTATTCAACTAAAATATAGCACTGGTTGAACATAAAACACTCTTTATACACTACTCAATATAACCTTCCCATAATTAAGATAGTCAATAATAACATATGGTAATTACTAATTGAATGATATAGTCACCACATTCTTCCGCCCATAAGTTTAGATATAATCCTCCAAGTATCGTGGGGGATTACGTGTTCGTTCACTTCTTCTGAGGTTTTTAGAGTTCTTGGAGCGTTTGGAAGAGATAATTCAGAAGAGGGTGAATCTTCCATTGTTGGTTCCGCAGATACTCCGGGCTCATCTTGGTCTAGTGGAAGATGAGGTTCGTCAGGGAGGAGAAATGGAGCGTTGTCTATTTTGATGGTTTCTTCAGTTTGGTTACTAGCAGGAGCCAAATGCCTCGTAGAGACAGTTGTTTCCCGACCATCTGACAGTTTGACGTGAGCATAGTCAGGATTTGCTTCCAGGAGGTCAACTTCTTCCACAAAAGGATCGAACTTGCTTCTCCTTTGAAATCTTCGTAGAAGAACAGGTCCTGGCTGCATAAGCCATGCAGGAAGGGAGGTGCCGCTAGAAGATCGTCTAGGGTGTGTGAACATACGTTCATGAGGTGTGCTATTAGTAGCAGTACACAAGAGCGATCTGATGCTATGTAATGCGTCATTGAGAACCAATTCCCATCGCTCATTTTCGAGGTTATTTGACCTCAACTCTAAGATAATAGTGTCCCAAATAATTTTGTTATACCTCTCACACTGACCATTACCTCGCGGGTTGTAAGGCGTGGTTCGACTAGTCGCCACTCCTCTGGAGCGCAAAAAGGTCTTGATTTCTTCTGACATGAATGATGCACCTTGATCACTGTGGATGTACGCTGGAAGTCCAAACAATGAAAATAGATTTGTCAAATGATGTATGACCGTTGTAGTTGAAATGTCCGAACAAGGAAAGGCAAAAGGAAACCTACTGAATTCATCAATAACTGTTAGAATGTAGCGATTTTTTGTTGGATGATGGAAGAGGTCCTTTGAAGTCCAGGTTTAGCCTTTCCCATGGAGCAGTTGCTTTGACCAGCTGTCCTTGTACCTTGTTATGAAAGCGTGACTTTACTTCCGCACAAACCTTACAGGAAGACGTCATTGTTCTGATTTCCTCGAGGGAGAACGGTAGATTTTTTGATCTGACCCAGTGGTACATCCTGGTAATCCCGGGATGACACATTCTCTTATGCCAATCATAGAGAGAAATCGTGTTAGTGGTAGCACAAATTCGGGATAGAGTGTCAGCTGGAATGTTTTCTTTTCCTGGACGATAAATAATGTCGTATTTGTAGGGAGCTAGCTCAATTCTCCATCTCATGATCTTTTCGTTTTTAATCTTAGTTGTGCGGTGATTGTCAAACATAAAAGCAACACTCTTTTGGTCTGTGATCAGTTTAAAATGTCTTGAAATGAGGAACTGTCGCCATTTTCTTAATGCCTCAACGATCGCATATGCTTCTTTCTCAATAATAGAATGTTTTTGTTCAGTTGAGGAGAGCGTGCGCGAAAAGAATGCCACAGGACGTCCTTGCTGGGAGAGTGTAGCCGAGATCGCAAACTCTGAAGCATCAGTCTCTACCGTGAAAGGAAATGATTCATCTATTGCCGAAACCACAGATTGAGCGATTATTTGTTTAAGCGACTCAAAGGCGGCAAGTGCTTCTTGACTTAATGGAAAATAATGAGATTGAACAAGTGGTCTTATTTTCTCAGAGTATTTTTGGACCCATTTGGAGTAGTGAGAAAAGAAGCCTAGAACCCGTTGTAGTGAGGCAGTGTCAGTAGGTGCTGGTAATTCTAAGAGAGATTTGATCCGTTCTGGATCTGGTTTTATAGATTTGTTAGAGATATTGTAGCTTAAAATATTGATTGTTGATGTTCGTAACCTGCATTTATTTTCGTTTAGAGTTAAATTGTATTTTTTTGCAGCTGTAAGAAATTTTTCCAAATTTTGGTCATGCTCTTCTTCGTTTTTCCCACATATTGTTACATCATCAAGGTAAGCAAACGTTCCCGTTAGACTTTCCTTGTGAATAATTTCATCAACTACCCTTTGGAAAGCAGCAACTCCGTTCATAACACCAAAGGGTATTCTAGTAAATTGGTACAATTGGTTATTTGCCTCGAACGCTGTATAGGGCTTGTCTTCAGGTCTGATAGGCACTTGATGATAAGCACTATGTAAATCAATAGTGCTGAAAAGGGAGTATTGAGAAATTTTGTGAATGATTGAATCAATCCGCGGAAGAGGGTAAGCATCCAAAAGTGTAAAGCGGTTTATCGTCTGAGAATAATCTATGACCATTCTCCTTTTATGATTATTACTTGTTGTTACTAAAGCTTGAGCTCTCCAGGGTGAATTGCTTGGTTCAATGATTCCTTCTCGTAGCATTCTATTTGTTTCATTCTGTATGAATTTGAGATCGTCTTGAGAGTATGAATGCTGTCTAGATTTAGTAGCAATTGGTTTCCAACCGTCTGCCAGGCAAGAAAATAAGGAAACTGGGTTGACAATGGCGACAGCTAAACTGCAAAGTTTCAAAGATTCACGGGGCCCTCCGAATTCTAATTCGACAGATCGATGGTGTTCTAGAAAGTCATGCCCTAATATAACGTCGGCACATAGGTCTTTCATGACTAATAATTTTATATTATTGAAACAGTTTTTATCTATCTGAAGGTCTATTAAGCAGGTGCCAACAATAGGAGAAATTAGTGACATCGAGGCCATTGAAACCTGCCCACTTTGAGGTGAAATAGGAATGTTTAGATCACGAGCTTTACTCAGATTAAGAAAACTGAGTGAGCTCCCTGTATCTACAAGCGCTTGGCACCAGTTACCATTCAATTTAATTGATTTCACAGCCTTCCTTACACAGGGTGGAGAAGCCGCAGATATGGTGGTAGCTATAAGATTAGTGGTAGCAGAAGTTTTTGATCGAAATTTTGACTTGCAAACTCTTTCAAAATGCCCAATTTTTCCACAACCCTTACAGATAGCGTCTTTTGCAGGACACTTTGATCTTTGATGAAGCAGACCCCCACAAAAATAACATTTCTTATAGGAAGTTTTGGATAGAGATGCAGATGTCGGTTCAGGTGTAGGATCGATTGAGTTCTGAGGGCTTGATTCATAAGTAGCGGCATTCATCTCGGTGGAAAGTACATCATACGTTTTCGAATGCATCTGAGCCAATTCCAGAGCAAGGGCTTGTTTTATAAGCATCCTCTAGAGATAGAGAATTATTCTCTAAAAGGCGCTGCCGAATGGTCGTTGAAAGTAAACCACTAATAAAGGAATCACGAACACAATCTTTACGATTTTGTTCAGCAGTAACAGCAGTGAATTCGCAGTCTTTACTCAGCAAATTTAATGCTTGCAGATAGACATCTATAGATTCATTTGAAAGTTGTTTGCGGGTTGCTAGGCAGTGTCTGGCATATACAATGTTTTTTGGTTTTATGTAAAGATTTTTTAGAATTTTTTCAGCTTCCTCAAACGTTTTACACTCATTGAAATATAGAAAAACTGGAGGAGAAACGAAATTTGTTAATAATTGCAGTTTCTTTTTTGAGTCAAGACTATTGTCGTAACTGATAAAGTTAGTAAAAGTAGCATACCAGTGACTCCATTCTTGTGCAGCATTTTGTGATGACGGGTCGATGTCAAGCCTCTCCGGTCTAAGAAACTTATCCATATTTAGTTGAATAAATTGAAATAAACTAGTCAACCTTTGGTTGAACATAAAACACTCTTTATACACTACTCAATATAACCTTCCCATAATTAAGATAGTCAATAATAACATATGGTAATTACTAATTGAATGATATAGTCACCACACATATATTTTTATTTGTTGTTTAGTATACATATTTTGTGAATGGATTCTTTGTCGTCCATATTACTTATTGCTCTAAAGTGAGACAGATTGTATAATTAATTCAATAAAACATATCGATCTATAAATAAATGTGAGAAAGTATATCACAGGTTTCATGTTTTCTTATTTCCACTTCCCTTGAGAAAATATAGCAGAAATTAACATCATCATTTTTTACTAGGATTCTGTCTTATAATATATAATGGCTTATAACATGGAGAATTGACAATGTGAAAATAATAACAGATTAAGAGGTAAATAATGCATTACTATATAATTGTAAAACTATTGGTATAATGTTATAGATTAATGTGTTTGAAAACAATTCTGGAAGCCTGATGGAGCATTTTCTCCGAAACATGTAGCTACTAATGTTAAATAAATAGTAGTTATGCCAAATAAATACTCAAGGATTCTGTCTTTTATATATTTATAATTTGTTATTTTCACTTCTCTGGCAGAAAGTTTATCAGGAATTAACTTTACTGGTGGTTTAGCATTATATTAATTGTTGATTTACTTAATATTAATTCAAAATTGATTTAGTGCCTTATATTTTGATATTTTCTTATTTCCACTTCATTATTTCCTTATTTCTCATTTTAATATTATAAGGTAAACAGAAGTTAATATTACTTTGAAGGGGGATTTCGAGTTTCTCCGTAAATGAAGAATAATCTTTCCCCTCTAAAAGTAGCGACTAGAACACCGAAATAAATCGGAACAAGGTTAGAATCGATAAAAGGTATTCTGGGTAAAAGGTAGGGGTTGGTGTCAGCCATCCGAACCTTTACCGATTTTGAAAATAATTGACAAACATTTAACGACGAATGATTAAAACATTTCGCCCTAGTAAGGCTATTATTAAAACGTCGATTTTCTATCCCTACATAGGAATCACTTCCTACCTCTTTGCTAATAATTGTTATTCATCACATTTCTGCTCAGTGTTGATAGGTTATGGTTATTTGTATACAATCATTCTTGGTGTTTATCGTTGTATATTATTAATTTCTGAGGATTAACACATTTTTTCCACCAAAAAGATCTATTATTAAATACACAAAGTGATGGATTAAAATAGTTTTTAGACATAACGCTTCTTCTTCTTTTTTTTTTTTTTTTAATTGTCAAATTCATAGGATATCCACCTTAATCCAGAAATTGTTAGTACTTGTAAAGAAATATGATACGGTCTTCTTAGTGTTCCTGTCATAATTTTATTTTTTTATTTAATTAAAATTTGAATTTGACTAAGGGTTAGGAGTTCATGAGCAATTTTATTCTAGCAAAGCAGTAAAAAATATAGCTTTCTATTTTGCAGCAACTGTTATGTTAATAAAATATAGCTAAGCAGATTAAAGAGGAGTTCTTGACTACAAACCTTCTCCTTTCAAAGAATGACAAAATTCATAACCAGTGGTAAGGTGTAAAGGTAGAGAAGGTAAAACCTTCTCTCAGATGTCTATGTAACAGAGCAATCTGATCAGAGCTCCTACAGATCTCCATGGCAATTTAGCTAGGTAGATATTTACTTAAACATTTGACCTAATGATACTTAAGAAATAATTTTGATGTAATTGTCTGCAATTGAAGTATTACTTGTTTTGATTTTTTAACAAATGTTTTGACCACCTTATAATCAGATTAAAACCTACTGATTCTAGGTTCTAAGTTTATAGGGACCGCAATAATTATTATTTTTTAAATTCCTAAACCCTAAAGTATAACAGCCAAAATAAGATATATTTAGCCCTTTCCATTGCTCTAATATCTGGGCTTTAGCCAAATTATAATAATTTTATTGCATTTTCTGCAAAATGATTTTAAAAAATATATTATGAATTAAAACTAAATTATAATTTTCTTCAATCCTGTTTATTATCATTATTTTAAAAAGATAAAAAGACAAATAAGCAGATATATAGTATACTTGTATCTTTTAAGTAATCGAAGAAAGATGATTAATTATTATGTTGAAATGTATAACAAATGTACACCGATTTAATAACAAAATTAATTTGCAAACAGAAGGTTAAAGAAAGAGAGTTCCTTATTCTGTGGAAACATAACTAAACATGACAATATGGATTTATCTAACAGGAGACAACTAACTGGAAGGAATATAAGAAGAGACTTGAGAACTTGGTTACTTAAGGTGTAAAGAAATTATAAAGATTAAAATAACATAACATCCTCTTCCAGATTTATTTAAATTGTTATGTATAATTATATATGATTTAATTTTTATTAACTATAATGGTTATATGGAACATGCCTCACTCTATATCTATTTATACAAATTCTTGTAAATTATAAATAAAAGAGTTACATGTATTATACTTATTTAATTTTTTTTAAATGTTGGTGAAGACCCATTTTAAATACATACCAATATAATTTAGGACCTTATTTGGTACCAATTCTTTTGGTATTATTAAAGTTAGTTATTGTCATCATATATCTGAACTTAAGTTGAGTCCTAAGAGGAAACAATAAGATTATGTGTTGGTTACTCCAAAAGTTAGGCTGTCGCTTTCTTTTGAGTTAATTGTTTAATAAGAGTTTTGTTTATTTATTTTTTTTTTTTCAAACAGATATATTCATAACATTTAGCAATATCAAAAAGGCAACATTAAAAAAGGTACAAAATTGTTAAATAAAGTAAAAATAATCTATTCAGTTCCAAATTCCTGGCAATTAATAAATTTCTAAAAGAATTAATAAATAAAGAGTAATGGTAGTTTTATATTCATACATTACTGGTAGTTTTAATGTACATAATTTATTAAGCATGAGGAATAATTATTATATTTTTGTAAAATGGTCAATGGGCTATAAATAAATAAATATAAAAGTGTTGGAAGACTACTTAAAATATTCCTTGTACTAAGAAAATACTGTCTCTCTCTCTTTCTCTCTTTAAATATTAATATAAATAAATCAAAGAATACCTTCTGATTTATGTCTAGAGAGAGTTTTTTCTCAGAATAAGAAATAAACCTCCAATTTTGAATAGCCTAACACTTTGAGATATATATATATATATATATATATATATATATATATATATATATATATATATATATATATATATATATATATATATAAACTAATGTCTTGAGATAATATTACAGTTGAAACCAAATCTGTATAGTAAACAAACCAAAATTAGATAAGTCGGGTTTTTGGAGAATGAAATCTGTATTCTTATGAAAGTTCTTGTGAGTATTTATTGTAACCTTTCTTGTTTCTTATTTTCTAGCATATTTCATTTCTCCAGTAAGAGCTGACTCTTACTGGACTTTTCAGTAAAATTTGATTTTACATGATTAAAGGGTCATTCTAAAAAAATTGTCGTTTTGGCTTTGTTATAATTTTTCTTGAAGGAGTATATTTGTATAATTTCTTTTGTATGTTAAATATTTGAAAAATACTTTGTAAAGGGTGTTACTTACCTAAATTAAATAATTTCTTAAAGACTATAATTTTGTTTAAATTTTCTCTGGACTGCAATAAAATTATATCAGGGACACCTAATTTTACTTTTAATTGGTTATTGGATTAATTTTTTTTTTTTATAACTTTTCTTGAGTAAATTAAATTATTAGTTAAAAACACAATCGTACTTTATTTACAAAACACATTCATCCTAGGGACCCGAGCCAAACCCCTCCCTCAAATTATGGAGGGACAAGCCAGACATAGAGAGGTCCCAGCTCTTCTCACTCAGCTGTGTCCCTGGTGTAAAAAACCCAGTGGAGGCTGAGCGAGAGCGCTGTATGGTTTAATAATTAAATTACTTCTAAGGTCAGTAAATTATTACTTTTAGTCAGAAATGTTACCAACTTTTCTATAATTTAGTTTCCATTTTCAAAAATGTCTTATTTCACTCATTAGGAAAAAGTTTCTGTATTTGACATAAAAATCTTCACCTCCTGTCATTCACCTCATTTTTCGATGCTAATGAACTTTTATAAAAAACTAAACAAACAAAAGTAGGCTCTTTAATAATATAATTTTTATTTTTAGATGTAATAAAAATTGAGTCAAAGACATTTTATAACAGTAACACTCCTGATATTGAATAAAAATGCCATTATTTTCGAAGCTGATTAACCTCTCTCCTCAAAGAACTGGAAGTAACTGGTTTAACAATTAGAAGATGATGCAATACTTCAGGAAGAAGTTCCCCTACCCATTTGGAGTAAGTTTCTTGGATTTCAGGGTCAGAAAAAACAGTAACACTTCAGACCAACATTTTAGTAAGACCATGGGTACAGTATTAGAATTTTTTTTGGCTGTCTCTATATTCTATTTTTTATGGGAAAAAAAAATGCGCGGATATTGTTTTTTAGGATGTGCACTTTTAATTTATTTCAATGACAAAAATAAATTTTTTTTTTTTTTTTAAAACAAAAATGCCTATTTTTGTTGTCATAATGAGCTGGCGACAGTAACACTCCTGACATTTTTAGTAGTTTTCAACCCATTTTTCTACTTCAGAAATATACTCTGGAGAAGAAATTTCCTATAAAAATTAAAAAAGATGTAGAGTAAAAAAAAAAAATCAAAGGCAAAATAATTTGACCATCTGTCACTAATAAGGGGCGACACACTCAGTCTCTCACGGATCTTGTTGGCAATTTTTTTGGAGGTTCCTGGTCAAAAAATATTAGACACATATTTTGCCGTTTTGACCAATGGGCTCTAGAAGCCGACCAAAAAAATAAAATAGCATTAAACTAATTTATTTTATATCTCGAGTTTAAAACATGATTCTTGCACCAAGATTTTTAGTTTTGATTGTGAATTTAAGGAGAAATACAGCCGCTCCATAGATTTTGGTTTAGATTAATTAAATTCTTAAAATATTATTAGATTTTCAAGCAATCTACCTACATTGATTTTTTCACACAAAAATTGACGTCAGATTCTAATTCAGCACCCTCAGAAACCTTGAAAAACGCTTATTCAACAAAAACAAAAAATATCATTTTTTTCACCCTCTTCGATGAAAATGAAATTTTTAAACCGATTATTGGCTAAACACATTGCAATCAGGTGAAATTAAGTTGTGCCTAGGGGCTTTAAAAACGTCTCCCATTAATGCACTTCAGGCCTCCGCTGGAGAAATGCCGTTAAACATTAGAAGGACGTGGTTAGCTAAAAAATACCTTCTCAAGGTTTATTCGGACTCTAACCACCCGGTTGGGAATGCAATTCACAAAGGCGATGTATTCTGTCAGAAGCTAGAAGAAATTATTAACGAACTTCAACCACTGCTTAAATCACTCCATAAATCTGAAGCTTCTCAGGAATACACAACACCAGCTCCTAAATATCTAATCAAAATAAATAGTAATCCCAACCATTCCATTCCGCAACCCCCAGGAGCCGAAGGTCAGCCTCGACATCGTCCAGCCACCGCAGTCTAGGTCTGCCTCTTCCTCTTGATCCTTCCGGACGCCCTTCCATTACCATCTTTGTGAGCCTCTCCTGATTCATTCGATGGACATGCCCCAACCATCTTAGTCTTCCCTTTTTGATGCAGGAGACTAGATCTGGTTCCCCATACAGCTGCAGAGAGTCGGTCCGAATGGATAAAGGTTGTGGAGGAGGCCAAGGTCCTTCATGGACCATAGCGCCAGTAGAGAGAGAGAGAGAGAGAGTAATCCCAATCTAATTGGTAAAACACAGAATAAATCTCACTATTCCTCATTGCATATGAAACTAGCAGCACTGGAAACAATAGCTCAACGATATCCTGATTACTACCAAATATATTTTAATACATCAAAAACTCAAACCAGCACTTCAATCGCAGTATTTGACCCCCAGAACAACCAGAAATTCTCTTTTTCAGTTCCATTGAATCTTAGTATCTTCAGCGCAGAACTTTACGCCATCCTTCATTCCATAATATACTGTGAAAGAAAATACCATTACAGTTATCCTAACAGATTCAACCTCGGCATGCCAACATCTAAAATTGATAAATCAAACAAAATCATATAATTACATTTCTATTAAAATTATTTCTCTCTTACACATGCCGATAAACAATTATTTCTTCCAGTGGGTACCGGGACACGTAGGGCTATCAGGTAATGAAACGGCAGCATCACCGGATAAATGTTAAGATCCCAATTCATTCCATAATATACTGTGAAAGAAAATACCATTACAGTTATCCTAACAGATTCAACCTCGGCATGCCAACATCTAAAATTGATAAATCAAACAAAATCATATAATTACATTTCTATTAAAATTATTTCTCTCTTACACATGCCGATAAACAATTATTTCTTCCAATGGGTACCGGGACACGTAGGGCTATCAGGTAATGAAACGGCAGCATCACCGGATAAATGTTAAGATCCCAATAACAGACTTAATAAGAAAGATCAAATGTAACGCGATCGAAGAATAGCAAAGTATTTGAGATTGGGAAAGTACACTGAAAGGAAAGGACCACTACGCAGAGCAGCAAAAGGTAGCATCGACCCCATGGTTTGTGACTCAAAGGCTAGACTCGACCGCCCAAGCTTAGTAAAACTTAATCGACTCAAGATTAACCATGGCAGAACTAATAAACAACTCAATTTAATGGCACTAGCTCAAAGTGGGATTTGTCCTAAATGCCAATGCCTGGAAGATCCAAGACACATTGTGTTTAATCGCAAAAGGTTTGTGAAAGAGAGGATAAGAGCGGTGGGTACACAAACTATTCACGACGGTTCTGTTTTTTTAAGAAATATGACCAAAGAAAAGGCCCACAACTTAAAGAAATTTTTATCAGAAACGAAGTTATCATATAATAGAGGAAGATATACAAAATTCAACAGGGTACAAAATTAGATAGGACTACATTGGCAATATAGGACTTGTGTTAACAAGTTTTGAAGCCAAAAATAAATTAATAAATAAAGCTGATACGTTTAACCGTCTAAGCGTAATTCATGTTTTTGTCAAGGCAAATTTTGAAGCTTAGGAATTTTTATTTTTCTAATTACTTAAATTTCGTATTTAAGGGTTCTTTTGAATGCTGAATTCGAATCCGATGTTGGTTCTTGTGAAAAAATATACTGAACGCACTTCACTTGAAAAAGTTTAGCTTTTACACTGTAAAATGTGATAGACAATTTTTTATTTTCTATCCTAATTAGTATATATTTATATTTGTTAGTATATATATTGATATATATACATACGGTTCCTAAGTTTTGTGGGTTCTGAAATGGAATTCTAGGGCTAAAAAAAATTCCTATCACATTTGACAGTGTAAAAGCCAGTCTGGCTAGAGACAGCAAACCGTTAATAGCTCCTCTATACTCTTCTACTTCTATTTTCTTTATATCTTGTTAATTTGCGTTGTTTTTTTTGGTTTTTTTTTTTTTTGGGTTTTTTATAGTGTTTAATTTTCATATTTTAATAACATAGTCAGTGAAGTGACCCATCGTAATTCGCTAAGATTACTCTATAATAGTCGAAAGAACGGAGAAATCGCACCAGATCTAGAATAACAAGAGGCTAATCCGCACGGTATTAAGTGACTGTTTGCTTCTACCGTAAGTAAATAAACATTTCATACAACTATTTACTTCATCAGCTGACAGATCAAAATATTTCAAAATGGTTCAGTGCGCTAAATGTGAAAATACAATTTCTAGAGACGATAAAAACATTATAATGTGCTCTAAATGTAAGGGAATTTACCACGGCAGGTGCTATAATATACAAGATAAGGACTTAGGAGCACTTAAAAACACGAAAAAAAAAAACATGGTTTTGCCACAATTGTGACAAAACTAAAAATTATAATTCAAGCACTGAGAAACCTTCTGAGCCATCGGGATCCGAAATACTCGCGGCAGTAAATAGTCTTGCTGAAGAAATGAAGTCCGTAAAAAAACGTCTCTAGACAAATACGGAGACTTAAGTTTTGAACTGAACGAAAGAATGTTAAAGATCGAGAATCATTTGGAGGGACAGTCTAAATTCATTGAAGACTCGGTCAATAAAAACAAAAATTTAAAAACAAAAGTAGGGCTGCTCGAAATTAGATTAAACAAAGCAGAGCAGGGGCTTTTGAATAAATCAATGGAAATTCGCGGCATCCCGGTACGCCCAGGTGAGACCGCTACAGCATTAGTAACTAGCATTGGTGCTGGTCTCGGCATCAAGCTAAATCTAGAAGATTTTGACCTAGTGGAGCGCCGGAGGCCTAGTAAAGATGACACGCGACCACCGCCTATAATCGCGCGATTTTGTCAGGCAATCTCTGAGGGACGATTTAATACGGAGGAGGAAAGTCAAGAGGGACTTCTCAACGCGGGATATCGGCTGGCAGGAGAATGACTCCCACCGGATATATCTAGACGAGGAGATGACCCCGACCAATAGGTATCTGTATTGGCTCGCCTGTCAGAAGAGATCTTTACCAGGGAGACGATTTATGTCCGTAACTAGAGTTGCCAACTAGAATAGTGTTTGCACCTCCGCTGCATTTTGTGAAACTGAATTTTGGCTGGCTGAATTATAACTTTTCCCCCTCGGTGCACAGGTCGCTAGCAGTAGAAATAGAACGTACCATTTTGGAGCTGTATTGGTATGAATGAGAAAAGTTATGGTTTGATATAATTTTTAAAGTGTTTGAGCTTTTTGACACACTAGTTCTGTTGGTGTTTCTTGAAATGAAAATTTGCCAATTATTACCTAATCAATCTGAAAAATGGATAGCATTAACCTTTGGGCAGTGGAGAATAAATTAAGTCTGAATCCAGAAAAAACAAAGGCTATCCTCATTGGGTCAAAAACTCACCTAAAAGCTCTTCCCTACTATCCACTGCTTTTCCTCAAAAACCGTCCAATTCATTTCCAAAATTCCATTAAAAATCTGGGAATAACTTTCGATCAACATCTTGCTTGGAATAACCATATCTCTCAAATCACGAGGAAATCCATTTTTATTCTTAAGCAACTCTCACATTACCGTGATTGATTACCATTAAGTACTCGAAAACTTTTAGTATCATCACTCATTTTCCCTAACTTTGACTACGGATGCACAGTATATGGAGGACTGTCTGATGAGCTCGAGATGAGATGTAAAAGAGTAATGAACTGTTTTATTAGATTTATTTTCGGGACCTCCAGACGTTCTCGCATATCTCATAAGTATTCTGAAATTGGTTGGCTTTACCCCAGTTTTCGACGTCAATACTTCCTGGCTGCTCTTATATTCCAAACCTTAAAAACCAAAAAACCCGCCTATATCCATGACCTCCTTACTCTGCGCTCCTCCGTTCACCTCTTAAATACTAGAACCCAACCCATTAACCTATACACTCCTGCGCATCGAACTGCATCCTTCGAGAAATCCTTTATTATCCGTGCTTCCTCTTTATGGAATTCATTGCCCATCACAATTCGAAAAAGTTCCACTCTTACTTCCTTTAAACAACATCTATTTCTTTACCTCGTGGATCTTCAATCTTCCGAGCAAATGTAAAACATGAATATTTAAGTTATACACATTATAATAGTACACATAAGATGTATCCTATTACAAGTTTCCTTAATTTATTTTTGTAACTCATAATTTAATTATTAATCAATTTTTATTATTATCATTTATTATAATTAATTATCATAGCCAGACGATTGTTCTGTGTATTGTACTCGTTTTGTTATACTAAGGGGACAAGTTGTCCCAGAATAAAGTTCATTTTTCTTCTTCTTCTTCTATAAGCTAAAAGTGAAGTGCATTCAGTATATTTTTAACAAGAACCAACATCGGATTCGAATTCAGCATTCAAAAGAACCCTTAAATACGAAATTTCATCCAAATAGAAAAATAGAAATTCGTAAGCTTCAAAATTTGCCTGACCGAATTGGTAGGCAACTTTTGTTTAAAATGACAAAAACATGAATTACGCTTAGACGGTTAAACGTATCAACTTTATTTTTTTACACGAAATATAGGATGGTAATACGCCTGAAGTCTCTTTGATTTCATCATCCTATCTGGTTTTAAACTCAAGTTAAAAATCAAAATGTTTTTCGGATTTTCCAATTTTTTTATAGGTTTTTGTTCATCGAATTTTAAATTTATATACATCAAAGGAAAGCTATGGCTCACCTCTTTCCAGCGATACCAACCAGTGAATTGCGTGGCAAAGTAATTGCGATTTAAAGGTATGAAACCAATAATCGGTTTAAAAATTTCATTTTCCTCGAAGAGGGTGAAAAAATGATATTTTTTTATTTTGTTGAATAAGCGTGTTTCAATGTTTTTTGAGAGTGCTGAATTAGAATCTGACGTCAATTTTTGTGTGAAAAAATCTATTGAGGAAGTTTGCTTGAAAATCTAATCTTTTTTTTTTTTAGAATTTAATTAATCTAAACCAAAATCTATGGAATGACTGTATTTTTCTTAAATCCACAACCAAAACTAAAAATCTTGGTGCAAGAATCATTTCGATATCATTTTTTAAACTCGAGATATAAAATTAATTAGTTTAAAACTTTTTTTTTTTTTCTCGGCTTCTAGAGCCCATTGGTCGGAACGGCAAAATACGTGTATACTATTTTGTACCAGAAACCTCAAAAAAAAAATTGCCAACAAGATCCATGAGAGACTGTGTCCTCCCCTTGTAAGTTAAGGCTAAATGTCCCCTCACTCTACTCTCGTGTGTTTCTAAATCAAGAGATCGCAGCACCTACCGGGTCAATTTTAGATTCCTTCTAATTAAGAAACCAATAGACATTTCTTAGATCTGAAAACGGATTTATTAATATAATGGACATAGAATTTGATGTATCTATTTTAGAAGGCCATATATGTGATATTTACAATTTTAGGTTCAAAAAAACTACTTTCTAGTATTTTTTTAAGAAACGTCAACTAATAGGCAAGTGTAAAATAATAAAATATAAATATTGGTGAATTTTTTTTTTTTAATTATACGTACATCATCGGCCGAAACCCATAAATACGAATTTCTATGCAATTCGTTTTTTTTTGTTTTTCCAGGTAGCATCTACATCTATCATGACTAGAGTAGCCTCAAACTACAAATCTAAATCAATCGAAAGGTTGTTTTGGAACTCAAAATAGAATTTTCACGAGCCAAACTGAAAATTTCGAAAAATTTTAAAAGTAAACAATAATTAAAACTATATAACCAAAAAAACTGCATACTGATTGTAAATATATTTAAAAATGCGGGGTGCATCAAAATATAAGAAGGAATTAGGAAAAATCACGTTAGAAGTATGGCAGAGGATAAGGGATTATAAACACTAATCCCCTACCTTCCTATAAACCTTCACTGTCATGTGCAACTAATCCACTTACATCAGAACCAAAGATTTTTTAGAAACAAAATATTTATTTATTTAAATTTCGGATCAACAATAAATGTTATACACGAACTGTTTGATAAACAAATGTTATAAGCCAAGTATGTCTTGGTAAGCCCTAGGCTTTAATCTTTTTTTTATTGATGTTCCTAAGTTATACTCCTGTGCTCCAGATGCGACGTGGAGAAGTTCATGGTGTCGTCTTGTGAGCTTGTTAAAGACCTCTTCAAGTCGATCAACTCCCAGTTCCCGGTGAAGCTGGGAATTCCTTAAAAACCAGGGTGCATTAACCGCCATACGCAGAACTCTGTTTTGGAATGTCTGTAGTCTCTTTTTGGTTAATTTTGAAGTGTTATACCAGACAGGACAGGAGTAGGTCAGTAGGGGCCGCAGCATGGTTTTGTATACTAAAATAGCTGTTCTGTGACGAAGTAATGATTTTCTATTTAAAAGAGGGTACAAAAGTTTGTCTTGCGTTAGCTTGTTGTATACCTTCCTATAAAGACTTGCTCTATGAAGCATTATTTTGGAGGGCCTACAACTTTTGTTCTATTTCACTTCCCCAATGATGATTTTATTGACTAGAATTATAACATTGTCCTGGAAAGGGATATGAATAAAAACATTATTTTATTATTAATTTATATAAAACTAGTTGAAAAAAAAGGAATCCACAAACAATAAAGTATTATCTATTCCTATTACTAATTAAAAAATTAAAATTACTTATGCTATAATACTGCACATTAAAAAATATATATATATAATGAACAAATATGCCATATTATTTTAGCATAAATGTTGCTTCTTCTTAATAAGGAATAATTATATTATGAGCTGTATTCATTAAAATTATTTACTTTTTTAATATCCAAATCGAAAAGCTTTTGTACTTTTACTGATTTCATATAAAAGTGATGATTACAAAAAATTATTGAATTTTTCAATTGAATGAGTTCAATAAAATAACCAATATGGAACACCAACGCAGAGAAAGGTAAATGAAAGGTCTAGCCGACCAAAAATATCATCGTTTCCTATACATTTAGTGTTACTGATGTCGAAAAAATATTGTATAAAAAATAAAGGACCTTTGGTTTTTTAAATATGATATTAACCTTACAAATAATAACCAATACTATCAAGTTTGTCTGGGCTTTACAGCCCAAATAAATTAATTAAATTACTTTAAAAAGTTTGGATTTCAGAACAGGTCGCGGTTTTTTAGTGTGCTGGTATGGTTATTTTACGGAACTTGATCATAAATTAATATATATGTTCTTATAGTAAATTTAATGAACATTCAGATGAAAAAAAGAAATTTCGGATCGAACAATTAGTTTCGGAGCTGTAGCCAAATGACTGGTGATAAAGGTGTTTTCGCAGAGAAGTGCGACCCTAGTCAAAGAGTGTTGAAATGTAATAATTTTTGACGTCATAGCTTCGCTAGGAGTAATTAGAAGGTAAACCTACTAAAAGTCACCGACCCTGGAGGTTGAGCGAAGGGTGGGGGGAGGGGAGAGGTCCCAATTTCGTATTTTTCGATCTTATCCCGAAAACAGTGGACTCAAGAAAAATATGCAAAAATCGAAATTAAAGCTAATTGGATTTCCTATCAAATTAATTCCATACAATTTGTCGAAATTCCAACGGTTTTCGAGATATATGTTATTAAAAATCGCTAATTTTAGAAATAAAAAAAATGTTTACCTCACTTTTTGTTAAACATTTGCTTGAAATACCAGAAACTTACATATGAAATGAAATTAAATTCAATGCTCTACCATTTTGATTATGTAATTTTTTCTGAGGAACGATCAGGGAAGGTACTAGAAGCAAAAGTATTACAAAAAGTGAGGTAAGATTATTTTTTTTTCCCGAAAATCACCTATTTTCAATGACGTATGTCTCGAAAACCATTAGAATTTCGACAAATTTATACAAAATCAATTTTATAGGAAATGTAATCAGCTTTAATTTAGATTTGAAACATATTTTTCTAGAGTCGACCATTTTCGAGATATACTCAATGTCAAAAATAAAGTACGATTTTTTTTTCGGAATCAAACGTTTCAATAATGTTTTTAATAAATGTATTTTTACACCTAGCCGTTTTCTGATGTAAGCTTGTAAATATCAATATATTATAGTCACCAAACAGAAAAAAATTAATAAAATGGAATCATAAGTGGCAAAATATACTTATTTCACAGTAAAGGGGTTTTAAAACGCACACACTCCCTTTTGCGATCAAATACCTTATTAGATCCATTTTAATATGTTTATAAATATTTTCTTTGTCTTTGTAGCCTTCCGTGTTATTTGACCGAAACAGGGGCCCGAATAGACTAGAGAAAATAGGGTATGCGGAAGTTCAAAATAATATTTTATTTAAAAACAAAATAGTATTTACGAAATCAATTTTTTCTAAAAATTACTTCTTATTCAAATCCAAAGGTTTGTAATGAATTACTTCTTATGTCAAACCGTTTTCTAATTTCAAGCTGTAAAAAAACATATTTTTTCTTTAATTATACGGTGTGTGATATGTCGAATAAATGAGAAATGAAACTAATCTTTGAAACAATTAAAAGGATTGATCAAAATGAAAAAAAAAACATAAATAAATAAAATAAATCAATTTCACAAAGAAATGGTCGTAAACCCTTTGTCCTACGAGACCATTGTTGTTTGCACCTACGATAGTATTGGAAATGTTATTGTTATTATTATTCAAAGTATTGAAATATTTCCTTTGATCCTATGTCGTCTAGGGATTTCGCGTCTTTTCTACCTTCTTCTTTTTACCCGAACCTAGCATAATTTTGACTGTTGATTTATATGGCAAAACGTAAGATAAAAAAATGAGTTTTATATCCCAGGAATATGCGCGGCAGGATGGGAAAGAAGGAAACTGCCTATTTAAACTAGCCTAAAAATTTATTAACGCTGTAATTTATTTGACTTATAGCCCAACAAAATCAGTTAATTATTTATATGCTAAGGTATGTGGGCAGATATTATAAGGTATGGGCCCGTAAAATTTAGCGGCAGAGTTATGCAGGTAGTCATTGTGAAAAACTAAATTAAATTATAATTAATTAAATAAAGCTCCAACACTTATAAATTGCTTTTTTTTTTTCTTTTTTTTTTCATTAAACCAACATAGCGCCTAAACGGAATGTCCTAGAGACAAATATTATATAAGAAACATTTTTCATTAACTTTCTGATTAGGTAATAATTGGCAAATTTTCATTTCAAGAAACACCAACAGAACTAGTGTGTCAAAAAGCTCAAACACTTTAAAAATTATGTCAAACCATGACTTTTGTCATTCATACCAATACAGCTCCAAAATGGTACGTTCTATTTCTACTGCTAGCGACCTGTGCACCGAGGGGGAAAAGTTATAATTCAGCCAGCCAAAATTCAGTTTCACAAAATGCAGCGGAGGTGCAAACACTATTCTAGTTGGCAACTCTAGTTACGGACATAAATCGTCTCCCTGGTAAATCAAATTGGAGGAAGGTTCATTTTACTTGGCATAAAAAGTAACTTGGATTGTGCATAGTTCAGTACTACCTGTTACCGAACAAATGTTTATTACACCAACTATTTATTTTGGTTTTTATTACACCAACTATTTATAATTCCATTATATTCCTTATTAAGAATAGGCAACATTTATGCAAAAATAATATGGCATATTTCTTCATAATATATATTTTTTTAATCTGCAGTAATATAGCATAAATAATTTGAATTTTTTAATTAGTAATAGGAATAGATAATACTTTATTGTTTGTGGATTCCTTTTTTTTTTCAACTAGTTTTATATAAATTAATAAAAAAAAAAAAATTTTCGAAATTTTCAGTTTGGATCGTAAAAATTCTATTTTGAGTTCCGAAACAACCTTTCGATTGAAATGTTATTTTTGATTTGTAGTTTGAGGCTCCTCTAGTCATGATAGATGTAGATGCTACCTGAAAAACAAAACAAAAACATTTGCATAGTAATTCGTATTTATGGGTTTTGGCCGATGTTGTTCGTATAATTAAAAAAATTTGTTCGCCAATATTTATATTTTATTATTCTACACTTGCCTATTAGTTGACTTTTCTTAAAAAAATACTTGAAAGTAGTTTTTTTGAACCTAAAATTGTAAATATCACATATAATATTATCACATAAAATAGATACATCGAATTCTACGGAAATATGGAACAAAATTAATTTTACAGAACCAAAATCGGATGATCCGTTGAGATTTGAGGAGGAATCTAAATTTTGTTTATTTTGGCACGCTACGTGGTGGCAACATTTGGTACTACAGAGGGGACATTTAGCCTTAAGTACGAGTGACAATTGTTTTGACGAAAGCGGACACCTTTGGAGAATTACCCTAAACACACTTTACCTATGAAGAGTTGCCTATTCCTGCAATGGTTTAGTAAAAGTTGATTCGCTTTAATTTAGATAGGTGGGGGGGGGGAGGGTTCTAAATTTGTACTTTAAGAACAACTCCGTCGATTTTAATGAAATTTTATTATTATGTTTCTTTCGTAATTACTAACATTTTGAAAGGGAGCTAGCAGTTATGTTTTTATTTGGTGAGAGGGGGATCAATATTTTTTACTTTAAGAAAAATTCAAACTAAATTTGATAATCATGTTTCATTCATACTTACTAACAATTTGCGAGGGTATCAACAGATATTTTAATTAAGAGGAGTGATGGGGTTCTAAATTTGTAATTTATTAACGAAATTTTAATAAAATTTGATAATTACGTTTTTTTCATATGCAGCTACATTTTGAAAGGGTGATAACCACTATATTTTAATTTATGGGAGAGACTAAAGATGTACTTTAAGGACGAATTGACCGAGTAGGGAGTCAACTTTCACTTGAGGATCAAAGTTTCCTATTTTTGGTTCCCCACCCTAATTAAAACATAACTGTTAGCGCCATTTAAAAGTGTTAGCAAGTATAAAAGAAACATAATTATCGAATTCTATTCAAATGGGCAGAATTGTTTTTATATATTTAGCCTCCCCCACAAATTAAAACAACTGTTAATACCATTTCAAAATGTTAGTAAATATAAAAGAAGCATAATTATCAAATCTCATAAAAATCGGCCAAGTTGTTCTTAAATTATATCCTTAGTTCCTCCTCCTCAAATTAAAACAACTGTTAACACCCTTTTAATAATGTTAGTAAGTATGAAAGAAACATGATTATCAAATTTTATTTAAATCGGTGGAGTCGTTCTTAAATTACAAACTTAGACAACCCCCACACCTCTAAATAAAAACATCTATTGATACCCTTTAAAAATGTTAGGTACTTGTGTACTACACGGGCCGCGTTATTTGATACTAGGTGATAGTGATTATATAAAAATAACTGTAACAACTTTACACATATGTTTATTTGCAAAAATATTTTTGCTCTCAAACTAAAAAGATTTGTTTGGAATATTTCTCGTGTATATCTTTTAAAATTGCCTCAAAGGGATCCTCTTGTTTTAATTGAGTCCTTCAGTTTACATTTTTCAGATTATATCTCCATCTAACACAATCAGAATAATATAACTTCATAGGATATCCATTACTGCATATCTTTTCTTTTGAAATAATGACCTTTTTCTAAAAAAAATGTAACTGTACTTTCTTCATTATTAATTGTTCTTAAAAGCCACTTTAAACTGTACATATTTTTAGTAGTTTTGAATAAAAGATTAAATAAAACACAAACTGAATAACAAGTAAACGTGTTGAAGTAGTATAACAAGATAACAAGGTTAAACAATAACACTTTAGTAGGTAATAATCATGGAGTTATAGACAAGTGGAGGGTGCTTACCTCTCAATTGCCAGGGCAGGCAGCCATTTTGGAGTGCACCGTATTATCGGTATATTAGCCGCTTATCAGTTCAAATTTTGGTTTCCTAGGCTTTATACTGCTGTTATTTTATTTTAGTGATTTATTTACATTAGTGATTTACTTATTTTATTTATTACGAACCCTTTCAATTGCCCTAGCTCATATGAAATGCAAGTCGCCAGTTGGGCATTGTGGGCGTGGCCTGTTAGTGTTTTGGTCTCGCCCCTCACGGAACAAAATACGAGAAGGGTATCTCCTTAGTACTATAACTCCATGGTAATAATGATAATGATATTACAAAGAGGTAGGTACTAAGAATACGAAACGAAAGGAAAAGATATCATCACACACTCTCCTCCCAGTGTTAAAGATATCGTTCAGGTACGTCCACTTCTGGTGCGAACCGGAGGAAGGTAGAAGGTGACGCGCTTCTTTTGTCCTATTGGTTTTTTCTTTGGTTGTTGCTGTCCGTTGCCGGTGTTATAAAAGTTCGAATTCGAAATTCCATCCTTGGTGAGTTACAACTTGAATAGGCGTCCCAAAACGGCTAATCCAGTGGGTCCAGAACGCTTTTGGACGATTGATCCGCAATTGGAATGGCTTCTGGCCACTTAATGAAACGGTCGACGCATGTCAAGAGGTATTTCATGCCGTTCGACAACGGTAGGGGGCCGACGATATCGAAGTGATTAAATGCGAATCGTTCATCTGGTGGTGTGAAGTGCTGAAGAGGAGATTTCTTATGCCGCTGTATATTTGATTGTTGAAATGTTTATACATATGTTGCCAGACAAACCTTCTTCTGAGTTGATCAAGATTGGCTCTGCGTCCAGGGTGTGAAAGATTGTGAACTTTAACGCAAACTGCCGATCTTAAGGATTTAGGGATGTAATGTTTTATGCATCCAAGAGACGTATCGCAGTAGAGTGACAAGTTGCCTGGCAGTGTGGTTGGTGTTAGGACTAGGAGCCTTGGTAGTTCCTGGTCTTCCATTTGTGCCTTGGCGATGTCAGTTTCATTCAGTGAACTATTGTTCACTAGTGCTTCAATCTGTGACAAGCTGTTGGCTACTATATTCTCTACGCCTTTGATATATTTGACCGACGTGGTGAACTCAGAAATATATGAGAGTTGTCTGGATTGCCTTGGAGCAGCCTTCTCATTCTTTTACTAAAACGTGTAAGCGGTATAACAGGTAAAGGGGAAGTCTTCCAATAGGTCTGAAATGTTTTATGGTTTCATACAAGGCCGATAACCCACTGTCATAAGCAGAGTACCTCTGCTGCGTGGGTGTAAGCTTTTTTGAGAAGAAGCCCAATGGCTCTAATGTCGAGTGATGGATCTAGTGGACTACTCCGCCAAAACTGTATCCGAAGCGTCTGTTATAACCGTGAGCGGTGTACTTTGCCTAGGGTGTACGAGAAGAGTTGCTTGGCAAGAGTCGCTTTTCGTGCGTTCAAAGGTATCTTTCATCGATATGGTCCATTCTATAGGCTTCGTTTGTTGTGTCATGAGGTAGGTGTAGAGGAGCCTGTGTTTGCGCTGCCTGAGGCAAAAATCGTTGATAAATGTTTACCATTCCTAGGAAGGTACGGAGATGTTTTGCTGTCCTCGGCTAAGGAAAATCAGATATAGCCTTAATATTGTCTAAACGAGGTTCGCAACCGTCTTTTGTTATTCGATGGCCCAAAAAGTGTACTTCCTCCTGAGCGAAAACACGCTTGGAAATATTCAACTTTAAGCTCTGTTCGGTGAGTCGCTGGAATAGGCTACGGAGATCGTTTATATGTTTTTTCATGGACAGTTAAGAAACATAATCCTAGATGCCTGAGTCAGCACTACAGTATACAGATATAAGTATACTTACAGATCAATTAAGCCATTAATTAATTAATAATATGAGTGATATAAATATAACTAACAAAATGAGCATTTCATATTCCATGGTAAAAGAGGATTACGATCATATCCCAAAATATGGTGGCAATCCTGAAGACTTAATTTTTTTTTTGTATAAACAGTAAAATACTTTACTTATATTAATTTTTAATACTGTATGAAGTGATAATAATACTTTAAAGATTCAAAACTATGTCCGACTACTTTCAAAGGTAACCTCTATGTTAGTTGGTAATGCTAGGCATTGTTTATTAACAAATAATATTGTAAATGTTTGCAAATTATAAGATAATTTAGAGAAAAACTTTAAAGATTCCAGAACAGTGGAACAATTAAAATTAGAATTATTAAATATAAGACCAGGACACAAAGAACACCCAATATCTTTCATAGATAGAATAGCCCATATTAGAGCTTTGATATTTTCCAAAAGTTCCCTAGATGAGGAAATTATAAATAAAGATGCCATTATGAAATTACAAGATAGAGAAATTAACTATCACATTATTGCTAACTTACATCCCCAACAATGTGATTTCCCAAATCAGATGAGACTTACTGACATTGAAGATATTAGAAATGCCATTCTAAATGACTGTTCATTCACTTAGATAGGCTGTATGGACATAAGAACCATTTTATGCCAAGAAATAATTTTAAACATAATAAACATTACAAAAATAACTACGTATAACCCTAACTTTTAAATATAATCATAATACTAATCCTAATTATAATTATAATCCAAATCATCATTCAAATACTAATTATATTCCTAATCATTATAATAATCAAGATCTTAATTTTAATTATAATTTTAATCCTAATTATAATACTAACGCAACTTATTGTAATGGTCACCCTAATTTAAATCAAAACGTTTATCAAATTAATGAAAAAGAACCAAGCCAAAGTAGACGTTTAGACCATCAAGCGGGTAATAATTTCCAAGGTTTGGACTGGGAACAGCAATGACAGAGGACTCCCTTTCCTACGGGGCTGTTTGTTTAAACAGTCAGACAGACTCAGCAAATACCGTGTCTATGAGAACCGTCAGGTCAAACAACGCACCAGTCAGTCATGTTACGCAGGATCAGGACGAGATGAATGATATGAAGCAGAGATTAGACGCTCTTACTCAACGGTTCGATAATTTTTTTAGGGCAGCAGACAGAACTCCCGAATATACCTTAAATTTTACGAATCAACTACCTCAATTTAAAGATTTCAAGGGACAGGCTTGGCTTATTGATACCGGCTTATTGATACCTTAGAAAAATTACATTAATACACGTTCCATATCCGAGGGAACCGAATTAAAATCGGAAGAATTTTTTATTAGGACACCTACAGGACGCTAAAACGGCTCTACAACTGCTTGTATTGACCTTACTCCAAATAAATCTAGGGCTTAGTAATAAATTATTAGTTAAGTTTTATATGTTTCCTTTTAGTAGCGATTATGATATTCTCTTAGGATATAAAACAATAAAAGAACTCGATATTTTTTTTTTCTCAGTCTAATTTTGATTCTCATCTGTTATTAGATTAACAATAAGTTAATTTGATGATATTGTACTACTACAGGCCTTATAGGCGTGTGGGAGACTAGCACTCAATAGAACCTCCTCCTGGCATGGATTAAAGACATTTATTTGAGCAAATCTCTCATCCAGCTTCTTTTAAACCCCTATTAAGCTGCCCCCCCCCCCCACCATCGCCAAACGAATTAAAACCTATTGCATAATTTTGTGCTATTGATGTGCTAATTTGTTGCTGTAGTATGGATTTTGTTGCTCGCACCGCTTGGCAGGTATTAACGATCAAAGTTGGGGGGCTAGCTTAATATTAAGCCCCTCCTCCACTATAAGAAAGAAAAGGTATTTCAAAAAACTGCTTATACCAGAATTTGTTACTCTAAGATGGCATAAAAACATTTAAAAAATTAAATAATTAAAAAAAAATAATAATAATTTCACATACGAGTGTCTACCGCTAACCCGTAAATGATGAAATTTCAACAAAATAATTTCACGCTTCTTCTTAAAACAACAACAATGTAACAAAATATATTAAAAATAAATAATGAATTTAAACAGTATAACATTATTTCTTAAACATACAAAAATAAATATATATATTAATAAACAGAACCAGTTTTACTGGGTGATTTAACTTGTCCGCGGAGACATAGTGTCGATTTTTGTTTCTTAAAAACAAGCAACAAATTCTGTTACTTATATATTTCGATAGCAGAAGGTGATGATCCTCGGCTCTACAGCCCTGTGCGGGCCTTGGCCTCCCTTAGAAAATTCGCCCATTCCTCTCTGTTCAGCGCCATGGTCCACCACTTTTTCGTAACAAGTATTTTTCTAGGGTGGGCTGTTAACCCTACGCCAAACCCCCAACCTGGAGGGCCAGGGTTTTTCTGTCAGGGATTTCCTTCCCTTAGCCTCTGAACTTTCATTCTAACCCAAAAGGCAGTGGGGGGATTGGGAAATTAGGGAGTATAGGGGTAGGATATGAAAAAAACATTGGAAGTGATGGGCGGGATGGAGGTAAGAGGTCAACGGGCAGTTGTCCCTTCAGTCGCCTTTTACGACAAGCGGTAAATACTGTGGGTCTATTCTTTCCCCGAACCCACAGGGGTATAGCAGAAGGTATAAACAATAATTTAATACCATAACAAAGTGAGCAACTAATTTTTTTAGAAAACTATTATGGTCTAATTGAGTATTCCGCTCTAGAAAGACAGGTGGACAAGAGTCTTCTCTGAGTGTGAAGGTTATCTGCTGTGATTTGGTGTAATTTTATTTTATTTTCCATTGTTTGAACCAGTCTTGTAGTATTGTTGAGTGGTGTTGAAGAGTTAATGATGCAATGGTGGGGTCTTTATGTCTAGTTAATATTGCTGTATCATCAGCGTATGTTGCTGTTAATGTATCAGGGCTAAGTGGCACATCGTGAGCACAGAATACAGAATATAATAGAAGCGGTGGGTAGGTGGGGGGAGATGGCTCCCGGCAAGGAGCGCTATCCCCACTACCTCAACCCCGGCTGTCCCTATCAGTACCACTGTTTTTTTCCGTGTTTTTTTGGAACAATTGCTAATTGTTAGGTCTCTGTTGTGTGTATTTTTTTTTTTATCTATTGAATAAGAAAATGCCGTGTTGTGCCGCGTTTGGATGTTCTACGAAGGAGTCCAACAAAGATTTAATCCCTCCAATAACACTTCATCGGTAAGTTTCAAAGTACACAGTTTAGTTTTTTAATAAATTGAGAAACGAATCTTCCTTCCCTTTTGCCACATTTAAAATATGTTTATTTACTTTATAGTTAAACTCCCCTATATTAATAATGGTAGGTATTGTAACCACAGAATACAAAATATTCTGTATATTCAATTAGGATTGAATATACCAGCATGCGTACCTCAAGTTATTCTATATATTCTGTATTCTATGATTGTAACAATGTCCCCTATTGTAGCAATAGTACAACATAACAATATGGAAGTTTTATTTCTTTATGACATTAACCAGTAAAAATGTGTTTAAAATTAAAATAAATTAACAATCAAGCAAAACAAAGTTCCGTAAAACCAAGTGACGTTTTACCATAATAATATAGTTTTAGATTTGAATAAATTTTTAAAAGGTAAACAGTTACAATTTTAACTTTTATTTTCTCCTTAGCTTCCCTTCAGTTAACACTTTGACGACCAAGCCTTTTCTGTTAATATTTCCCTCTGGACCAAACATTTTTTCGCTCAAAAACTGTATTCAGCAGTTATATAACCACAGAATACAGAATCTCCGTATTTTACTCTCATGTATTTTACAAAAACCAAAAAATGAAAGTTAAGCTAGCATCCCAGCTTTTCAGTGATTTCGTGGGTGATGCACTTCATTATTGCCTCGATAATAATATAAAAAGATTTGATGGGTGTGAGGGCACCATTCGCTTTGTAAAGCTTATTAATAAACTATTTGATATTCTAAATTCCAGGAGTCAAAACGTAAAAGGATTCAAACAAGCTTTAAACCCACATAATATACAAAACGTGAGATATGTTTTTGAAGAAGCCAAGAAACATATAAGCAATTTAAAATGCATAAATGGAACGTCTGTGCTTGTTTCAAAACGTAAACTTGGATTCCAAGGATTTCTAGTATGTATGGAAAGCACGGAAACTTTTTATAAAACATAAGTTGAGGAAAAACGAATGTTCAAATAATTTCCAACATATAAAATCTCGCAAGACCATCTTGAGAGATTTTTTTTCTTATATTCGTGCCAGAGGAGGAAGAAATAATAATCCCAGCAGCAGGGAGTTTATGTTCGCTTTTCGAGCCATTTTATTACATAAACAACTCCACAAAACATCGGCTTCAAGCTCGAATGCCATTCCGCTAGACCAAATAAATATTTTGGGAGTCGGGACAGGGGTATCATCATGCCCAATTAAAACTATAAATTTGACATCGACGAGAAACAGGATGCTGGATGAAGATGATACTGGTACGGCTATTACATTTTATTTTATTAAACTTTTAACTCAGGTATAAGAAGGTATATTATTTAATTATAATAATAATAAGGTATATTAAGGCTAGCAGTTTAACTATCCCTTCAGAGATGGATCTGAATAATATCCCCGAGTATATACACGTCGATGATACATGCCTCATTAAAGTTACATATAGCTATAGTACATTATATATCAGGTAAAACGATTGTCTAACATCTGATACTTCTCATTGAATTTTTAAATTGCCATTTCTTGATAGCTCATGATATCCATATATATGTTTGTTTGTTCTAGGTTTCATTGTTGCTAGGTTGAATTCATTATTGAAATATTAACTTTGCCTAGAAGCTGTGGAAGGTACATTTGATAAAGAGGCAAGAGGATTAATTACAGTTAAGGATCGAGGTGGATTTATAATTCCAGATAATGATGTCGTGAATATCTGTGAAATTTGTGAACAAATAATGAAAGTCGCGGAAAAACAGAATAAATTAATCAAATGGAGAATAGAAAATTTGCTTTCATTGCTTCTAAAACAACGCCTTGGGAAAAACCTTTTTTCTAGATCTCCACATTTTTTAGAAGATGACTCTCATTACTTGTTATTGATCAGATCGATCGGAATGATATTTTTTAAAGTCCGAATCCACCATTATTTGAAAAACATCAATGATAATATACATAAATATAAAATAAGATCAAAATGTTATAAATTAGTCCTTTTTAAAGGCCAGTAATAAAAAAATGGTAACGGTCGGGTTAAGAGGAGGCACCAAACTGGCCTCTCCCGCGCTACACCGACCAGTTCGATCCTTACGCTTCACTTCGAGTTTACATTTATCGATAGCTCTTTCCTATAACCTCACATGTAAACAAACCTCTACAGTTTCAACTTGGATTGTGTTGTTTAGTGTGTTCTATTGATATTTAGTCTTCTTAAATGAAAATAAGTGAAACAGAAGTTAACAAAATGAATTTCATAAAGGATTAAGTGCTTTATCAATTCATGTTTTCTTATTTCCTCTTATCTAATGTGTAAAAGTGTTACAAAACTTAAGAACATTAATTTGTATTTGGATTTGGTGTTTTATATATTTTTATTTGTTGTATCAATTTAAGTGATAAAATTTGAGAAAGTATATCATAGGTTTAATATTCTCTTATTTCCACTTCCCTTGAGAATATATAGCAGAAATTAACATCATAACTTTCAGTAAGGATTCTGTCTTATATTATATCCCTTATAACATGGAGAATGGACAATGTGAAAATAATCACAGATTAAGAGGTAAATGACATTATATTATTGTAGAACTATTGGTGTAATGTTATAGATTAATGCATTTTTAAACATTTTTAGAAGCCTGATGATGGAGCATTGTCTCTGAAACATGTAGCTGCAAATGTTAAATAAATAGGAGTTGTGTGAAATAAATACTTAAGGATTCTGTCTTTTAAATATTTATAATTTGTTATTTACACTTCCCTCACATCACAAAGTTTATCAGGAATTAACATTACTGGTGGTTTAGCATTATATTAATTTTCATTTAATATAAAATTAATTCAAAATTGATTTAGTGTCTTTTATTTTGATATTTTCTTATTTATCATTTTAATATCATAAGGTAAACAGAAGTTAATATTACTTTGAACAGGGATGTAAAGTTTCTCCGTAAATAAATAAGCTTTCCCCTCGAAAAGTAGCGACTAAAACACCGAAATAAATCGGAAGAAGGTAAGAATCGATAAAAGGTATTCTCGGCGGGCGTAGGACCTGCCTCCTCTTAACCCGACCGTTACCAAAAAAATTATTTGTAAAATATAGTTGTTCAGTTTTCTTTTGTTTTTAATTTCAATTAACAAATTTTCTTTTAGTAATATTTTGTTTTATTTTCGTTGCTAAACTACGTTTCTATGTATGAACGTGATACATTTCTGAACAATTAGATGGAATCCAATAAAATTGGTAAGAGTTTAAGCCTAAATATTAGATTATAAAGTTGTAAATAAGTCTGAGGTGGAACAGCCCGGTGTGGAGGTGGTGGTGGGAGAGCCGGCTGAACTGGAGCCACGGGGACCGTACGGCTTTAGTGTCTGCCGCTTCTACTATATTCTATATTCTGTGATCGTGAGTGTAAAGAATATATAACAATGGAGCTAGTATTGACCCCTCTGGTATTCCGGCTTTCACTGGATAAATAGAGCAGATATCTGAACCTTGTCGGACAGAGAAAAATCAATTAGAGAGAAAATATTGAAGGATCAGATAATAGATAAAAGGAAGAAGAGTTTTCTGTTTAAAAATAAGTTCGGTTTAAAGTGTCATGGCCGAAACAGCAGATCATTCCCGTTATCGCTCTGACTTTAAACTGTTTTCTCAATGGTATTAACCTATCTACTGCTTTGTAAACTTGTGTACCAACGGTTTATATTACAGTGAACAATATTGTGATCACATTTCGTCAGGTCAGTGCTTATATCAACAATTATAAGTGATAAAAGTGGTGCATGTGGGGTACAGACTATCCACAAGTAACAGTTTCTTACTTGTCGGCACTCCAGATAGAGCTAAATATTACTTTTGCTAGTTCTCCCTACCGTCGCTGGTAGCTCATGGCACAGGCTCTGGACTGATGTTCCGCTTTTCCGAGTTCGTGACTGAATCCCTGTAGAATTTTTTATTTATTTTATTATTCAGAAAATGTTACAATATTTCTTTATTTTTATCTCTTTAATTTTTGTTCGATAAAATAATAGTAAATTTAATATTAATTATTTAATATTTATTTTTTACTATAAAATTGAGTTAGAGAATACTGACTCGGAAGAAGAGTTCGCGATGTCTGAAATTGGCGAGACAGACTCTCAATACTTGTCGCAAAGTATGTTACAAAAACGTCATCGGAACGCTGCCCCCGGATCTGCCGGGAATTCACCTAATAAAAAAAAATAAAAAAAGGATAAAGGAAAACAAACACCAGCTCCTACAACTCGCAGTAAATCCACTGCAGCCACAAAAATAGAACAATCCACATATTCAATCCCAACCAGTAATAAATTTGCAACCCTGGAGAATGTTCCATCCGAACCAGCTCAACAAAATTAAGAATTTGCAGAACCTCCACCACCACCAGTTTTTGTATCAAATGTAAAGGATTACCTTCCATTTTGTCAAGAAATAGCGAATCTTATTGGCCAAACAAACTTCCAATGTTTTTCACGTGTTAAAGACATAAAAATTAACACCACCACCAAAGAAAGCTATAAAAAAATCATTCTTTTTTTGTCTGCTAAAAACTATAACTTCCATTGTTATCAACTAAAAGAAGATAAAGCCTACAGAGTGGTCTTGAGAGGCCTTCATAATTCCACTCCTACAGAAGCAATAAAGAGAGATTTTGAAGAGATTGGCCACAACGTGAGAAACATCTCAAATGTTTTCCAACCTACACAAAAGTTCCCCCTACCTTTATTTTATGTAGACTTAGAACCAGCCAGCAATAACATCGAAATATTCAAAATTACAAAACTGGTATACTCAGTTGTCCGATTTGAGCAGCCGAAACAAAAACCTACAATTGTGCAGTGCACTAGATGCCAAACTCTGGGGCATACAAAATCATATTGTCACCATCCAGCCAGATGTGTCAAATGTGTTGGACCACATGCTGCAGCAATATGCCTGAAGACCAGAGAAACGCCCGCAAAATAGTTCCTTTGCGGTGAAGACCACCCAGCAAATTATAAAGGGTACGTCGTACATAAAAACCATCAAAGGCAGAGACATTTGCAAGCAATTTCAAAAAATCGACCTCACAACTCTCAAGAAGTAAGAGTGGAACCTCCGAAAACCCTTAATGAAGAACATAAGGATCAACTTTTCACCACTGAGCCCAAGCCGTCTACTTCATCCACCATCCATCCTCCTCAACAGGGAAAACGAGGGAATTTAAATGTTCCTTCGTCATATTCTAATATTTTAGGAAATCCTCATGCACCACATCAGGCGCCTCAAAGCTCCAAACCACAGCCTCCACTTTCCAAACCTCAACCTCCTCCTCAACGTCCTAATCAGGACATTCCTCCATATTATCTACCTCTACGTGTGAAACTACCACCACAGAGTCAACAACCAGTTCCAATCCAAACTTCTTCCATAGTTAACCTCCCAACCCAAACACCATTAAAAGTTGACTCTGTTCCTAGTATCCCAAGACGGGTTCAAATCCCTGCTAGCATTCCTAAATACAATCCTCCATCACAGCTCCCCGAATCAAATCTTGTCACAAATCCAGCAGACATCAATAACATCCTATCGTCCTTCCTATCGGAGCTAAAAGAAACGATCGCACCTCTCATTTCACTCCTCACCACAGTCCCTTTCCATATTCCACAATGAGCACAAAGCCCCTGGCTATCATTCTATGGAATGCGAATGGACTAACTAACCACCGAGACAAACTTGACCTATTTCTTCATGACAATAACATTGATATTGCCTTACTGACGGAGACCCACTTCACAAACAAATCACATTTCTATTGGGTTGTTTCACATGAAATGTCCGTTTTCAAGGTAAAGGGATTTTAGTAAAAATACAATATAAAAACAATATAATTTTATTCGAAGTATTTACCTTCTTTTTCTACACATTTTTCCCAACGTGACAACAACTTTTTTTTATCCCGGATTTGAAAAACTCTGAGCTTTGAAGTGAAACAAAATCTGAAAACGCACTTTTGATTTCAGCATCATTTGCAAAAAATTTATCCTCTGCAGAAGTTGTCTAAATTCCTGAAAAGGTGATAATCTGTTGGAGACAAGTCGGGAGAATATGGTGGGTGCGGAAGAACTTCGTACCCCAGCTCTTTCAATTTATGCATGGTAAGTTTTGAAACGTGGGGTCTAGCGTTGTCGTGTAGGAGTATAGGGCCCTTCCGATTTACCAATCCAGGTTGTTTTTTCAATAATTTTTCGTGCATTTGGCCAATTTCATTGCAGTAGGTTGTAGAGGTAATGGTCTCACCTCTCTAATTACAGTTGGAGGTCTTCCTCGCGGCTGGTTTTCCAAGTTGGTATCCCCAGTCGAAAACTTAGCAAACCAACGGCGAATGGTTCGTTCATTTAACGCCCTACAGATGTTTCTAGCAGCCTCAGCTGCCGAACGACCTAGTTTAACTCATAAAAAAATATTACACGAAAATCGCGTGTTTCCATGTTCATATTTGAAGGTATACTAAACAGTGTGTAATTGATTGGGAAGCTAATGTTTATAAAAGGAAAGTAGAGGATTAGTAACTGCTTGATTATGATATGTGAACTTTGGAAGTAAACAACAGAGACTCGCAAAATCCTCTATGTATTTCAAATATTATAAAATCGGACATTTCATGTGAAACAACCCAATACATACGGGACTATATCACTTATAGGTCAGACAATCCAGACAGCTGGTTCTTGTATCCTTATCCATAGATCCTTACCCCATTCCCTTATTCCTTCCACTCCAACAGCAGAAATCCAATCAATCTCGGTTATCATATCAACAAGTCCTTACAATTTAACTTTCTCAGCTGTATATTGCCCTCCAAATATTCCCCTTTCCTATAGTCATCTTGAATCCTTATTCCGATCTCTAGGACCTCGCTTTATTGCAGGAGGAGACTACAACGCTAAACACCAACGGTGTGGTTGTCGATCATCCAACTCCCGTGGCAGCATCCTATCCCGAGTCTCTACATCCAAAACCTACTCCATCATTCCACCTATGAACCCTACATATTGGCCGACATCCCTCAAAAAACGACCCGATATCCTCGACATATTCATCACTTCCCAGGTATCATCATCCCAGCTCACAATAAAAGCTCTAAATGACCTTTCATCTGATCTTAGTCCAGTACTGCTTTCCCTGCATTCAACTTCTGTTCCTAAACCCATCCATCCTTCGTTGATTACTGGCCGAGTAGACTGGGATAGTTTTCGATATGATTTGGAAATGAAAATAGACTTAAAAATTCCACTTAAAACAAAACAAGACATTGATACTGCTATGGAAATACTAACGACATTAATACACAATAGCATAAAAGATAACACCTCAAAAAGAAAAACATACAATTCTCTCCAGAGTAATTTGCCACAACATCTTCGCATCCTATTGAGAGAAAAGCGAAAAGCAAGAGCTAGGTGGCATAGAACCAGATATCCGTCAGACAAAAATAACTACACCAAATTGACTAACAAACTAAAAACAGAAATAAAAAAATTCAAAATTTAAAATTTATATAAATATACTGAAAACCTTAACACGACTGACAAATCCTTATGGATGGCCACAAAAAAACTAACTGAATCCAAAACGTGGTCAAGATCTGACGAAGAAAAATCTCAAATTTTCGGCCAGCACCTTTTCAATACCTTTAAACCCCACCCTGATATCCTTAACGCAAATCATCTTGAAAGTATTCAAACAGAATTAAATATCCTACTTCAAATGTCCCCTCCTCCTAAAGCATTTCGTCCCTCAGAAATATCAAGTATCATCAAAGATTACCCACCAAGAAAGCCCCTGGACATGACCTTATCACATCCTATATCCTAAAACACCTTCCTTGGAAAGCCATCCTGTTCCTAACATTCATATATAACGCTGCACTCCTAACAACAGATTTTCCTGATCCTTGGAAAGTATCCATAGTCAAAATGATACCCGAGCCCAAAAAACCACCGGAACACCCTTCCTCATATCGTCCTAGCTCTCTCTTGCCAATTATGGGCAGGTTCTATCTTAGTGATAGAACCTACAAAGTTAATCATAACTTTTCCTACTCCTCTCTCTTTACCCAATCTGCAGGTGTTCCTCAAGGAAGTATCCTAGGTCCAATCCTCTACACGGTGTATACAGCAGAAAAAAAACCACCGGAACACCCTTCCTCATATCGTCCTAGCTCTCTCTTGCCAATTATGGGCAAGTTCTATCTTAGTGATAGAACCTACAAAGTTAATCATAACTTTTCCTACTCCTCTCTCTTTACCCAATCTGCAGGTGTTCCTCAAGGAAGTATCCTAGGTCCAATCCTCTACACGATGTCCTTACAGCTGACATCCCGACGCATCCTAGCACCATCCTCACCACGTATGCTGATGACACATGTGTGTTCATTGCCTCTCAGACACTCCAATCCCATATCATAAAACTTCAAGAATGGTGTCAAAAATGGAGAATCAAAATAAATCCCATCAAATAACCTTCACCATCCGTCGTAAACCCACGACTTCCTGTCCTACAATATCGTTTAACGATGTTCCACTAATCCCCGTTGAACAGATCCGCTACCTAGGACTCCATCTGGACAAACGTCTTACTTGGAATCCACACACAAGACTAAAACGACAAGAAACTGCCCGTCGCTATCGACTACTTCAACATTGACTGTCAAATGCTTAGGTTATATCTAGAAATGCCCCAGTGGCCTACAGTCTTTTCTAAAGTGAGATTGATATGAAATCCGTTACACGGTGTAGTTGATGAACTGTTAAGTGAAATGAACGGAATCCAAATTGATGTGTAGGCAGTACTTGTTTATCTGTCAGTATGTCTAGTATTCGTCGGTAAAATTTTTTTTCAAAAATTTTAGAACACAAAGAAGTAGACTAATTGTTCGGTATGAAGAAGGTTAATCGGTGTCTTTATTTGGTTTATGTATCATGGTAATATGAGAATATTTCCATTGAACTGGGATTTTTTTAGTCCTGAGTATTGCGTTTTAAAGTGTAGTTAGAAATACTGTAGCTTCTTTGGGCATTTTCTCGAGAAGCTGAGCGGTAATTATCGATATTAAAATCCATGGAAAAGATAATCATATTACTTTATTAGGAGACAAATTTAAAATAAATAATGGTTCGGTTTAACATAATAATATAGACATAGTTAATCATACTAATAATAATTATAATAGTAGTAATATTAATGTTAATATAAATAATGATAATACAAATAAATCGAGTCAATATTTTAATAATAAAAATTATATTAATGATAATAATATTAAGAATTTAATTATATGTGAACATATTGAAGAAAACAATTTAAATTAATTAATTAAACTTTTAAATAAATATCCGGAAGTGATAAAAAATGAAAATGACCAACTAAAATCCACTAAATTATTAAAACATTCTATTAAATTAAGTACAGATAAACCTATTTACAGCAGACATGAATATCCTCACCAATTAAGGGAAGATATCTCCAAACTTTTAAAATAATGGGTGGTACCAATAAAAGTAGATGCCGAAAAAAGAAAATTAGAATGGTGATTGTCTACGGAAAATTAAACCAAGAAACCGTACCAGATAGGTTTCCGTTGCCATATATTGAAGACCTCCTTAATCAGTTAAATAAAGAAAAAACCAAGGAGGTTTAAAAACCAATCCGGAAAAAGTTGAGGCAATCGAAAAGTTTCCACAACCTAAAACTCATAAAAGCATATCAGTTCTTAAGAATGACGGAATATTATAGAAAATTTATTCAAAATGATGCCTATTTAGCTAAGTCCCTCATTCAATCTCTTCGCATAGATGAGAAATTAATATGTCCATCTTCTTATCAAGAAGCATTTAATTTCTTGAAACAACATATTTTAAATTCCCCAATACTCCAATTTCCCGATTGGGAACTTCCTTTTATTTTAACTACTGATGCAAGTTCAGTTGCACTCGGTGCTGTATTATCCCAAATCTGAGAAGGGAGGGATCATCCGATCGCTTTTGCTTCTAGAACTCTTTCCGATACAGAATAACGTTATTCTACAATTGAAACAGAGTTACTTGCCATAGTTTACGCTTGTAATCATTTTGAACCATACCTTTATGGAAAGAAATTTTTTATACATACAGATCACAAACCTTTAACTTGGCTTTTCACAATGAAAAATTCTAATGCGCGGCTCATGAAATGTATTTTCCAAATTTCGGATTTTGAATTTGAAATTAAACATATAGAAGGGAAAACCAACTATGTTGCTGATGCATTGTCAAGAAATCCCCATGAAGTGCATGCCATTGAGGAAGTCGATTATGATGAACTAGATAGGGTTTTAGCTGAAACCTCTAATATGCCCTTACCCTCGTCGGACGACCTTGATGAATTCCTTGAAGAATTTGATACAATAGAAAATATCAATCCCAAAACAAATAACGAAAACAATGAATTAGAAACTAGTAGTCTTGCTACAGTTCAGTCTCAAGATTCACCAAATCAACAAATTTGGATAATAGATAAGGAAAAACCGATTAATATAGAAAAAATTCAAAATTTTATTCAAAGAGGAAAAAAATCAATTCGTGTGGAAAAACCTTTTAAGAAAACTAAATTTTATATAGAAACAGCTTATCCGTGGAATAATGATTTAGAAAAAACTTAAATATTGTGAGCCTAATATAGAAACAGTTCGCAGTGAATTTGAAGGAATACTTTTAAAAATATCACAAACCATTCAGTAAAATTATCCGTCAGTAAAAATATAACGTTATAAAACGAAATGTTTAGACAACACTGATCATGAAGAACAATTAGATATTATTAGTTCATATCACCTAGGTAAAACTTGTCGCAGAGGTAGTCTAGAATCGTATGAAAAACTAAAAAGGGATTATTATTAGCCCGGAACGAAGATGCTATAACTGATTATTGTAATAAACGTGAGGTACGACGGTAAACTAAATACGATATGAAACCTATAAAAACAAAATTTTGTATCACACCAACTCCTAATAAACCTTTTGAAGAACTTATGATTAACACATTGCATTATGAACAAAAAATTTTAGTCACAATAATAGATACATTTCCCAAACATCTTTTCGCGAGAATAACAGACGCTTGCAAATCCGTGCAAATATCAGATGTAATCGTAAAATATTTAGAATTATATCTATCTCCTGGCAGAATAAAGATGGATAATGGTAGAGAGTATAAAAACAATTTAGTAGAGAACTTACTTAGCTCTCAAGCAATTGAAACATATTATGTTACACCTAACCATCCCAACTCATTAGGCCTTTTTAATAGATCATACTCCACTCTTATAGAAATTTTGAGGAATTGTGGTTGGTTTTATTTTTTGTAGTTATACAAAAAAACAAAAACGCAAAATAATCTTTATTAATCTAATTAACACATTATCATATATCGAGGTTATATTAGGTTATCACGGCAGTCAGTGTTGCCAGCTTCTTACAAAAATATTATATACAAAAAATATTATTTTTTATTAACTATTTTATTTAACTTTTTAAATTATTCCAACTAAACAGAAAAAAAAAAGAAAAAGATTTTAACACATTTCAGTGTGTGGTGCCGCCACATCACTCTCTCCCCAGTAACTTTGTTACGAAAGGAATCGCGTGGGAAAACGCACTGATCTTCCTGAGCGTGTCTTCTTCAAAGCTGCTTCAGGCTGCACAGGATCTTTTGGTTCATCAGTAGCTGGTTTAATAGGTTGTTCCCATGCTAAATCGCTATCGTCACATAATAGATGAGCTGGTTTTAAACGATCGAGTGATACATTTACTTCTTTACCCTTAATTTTTAATGTATAATACTTGTTTGATCGTCGAATGACAATATATGGGCCTTCGTATGGTTTGTCCAAGCTTCTCCTTACGCGATCCACTCTAACAAACACGTGTTGGCAAATCTGAACTAGGCTTGGGTGTTTCGAAGAAATCACCTGGAAGTCTCAAAGACTTCATTCAAGCAAGTCCTTAGGCCTAAGAGAATAGTTGGTAGTATTTGTGTCCACTGTGGTTTTCCATGTGCTTTGATCGCTGAGTTCAACACTCGGTGAAAACGCTCAGTCTTCCCATTTGACTGCGAGTGGTAAGCAGTTGTATGATTTAGTTTTGTACCAAAGATTGATGTTAATGATTTAAATAATTCACATTTGAATTGTTTGCCTTGATCATTAATTATGGTGGCTGGTATTCCAAACCGACAGATCCAATGCTGATAGAATTTCTGTGCAACATTTTCAGCTGACGTATCTTTCAAGGGAATAACTTCAGTCCATCCAGTAAATCGGTCGATACACGTTCAGCAATGGGTATATTCTTTAGACGGTGACAGGGGTCCAATTAGGTCTATATGAACGGTGGCAAATCTTTGTCTGCAATCGGGTATTTCTGAAATGATGTCTTCACATGTCTGAAAACTTTGCTTTTTTGGCACGCAATACAGGCGTTTGTCCATGAGCGCACATCGTTTTCCATGCTGTTCCAAACTGTCTTAAAATACATCAGCTTAACCGTAGCTCTGATCCGAAATCGTCAAGATACTCCTTATCTCCGTTGGAAGTTTATCCAGCCACAATGTTTTTAGCAGTTTATCGGAAAAATCGTCACCTCCTAAACCTTGCATTTTCCGAAGTAATTAACTATGTTTTTGGTCTCCCATTTCTAATTCACTAACAACCTTTTTAATTTTTCTTTCCTCGCTTTCTTGGCATATATTTAAAAGTCTACCCTTGGCGACAGTATATTTGTTTTCCTTAGTAGATGAGACAATGTCGACTATGTTTTCAACTATCTTAAGATCTAATTGAGCTATTAGGTAATTAAATTTCGTACCTTCTCCCCATATATCGAGATAGAATTGAGCTTCTGCCTGGGAAAACCAGATTTCGGGTTTGTCCTTCCAAAACGGTGGTAATTTAACACTCACCTTTCAATGGTTTTTGAAGTTTCAAATTTATCTTCTCCCATAATTAATTTTCATAAATCACTTCGGGGTCACCAATTGTGGTTGGTTTTATTTTTTGTAGTTATACAAAAAAACAAAAACTCACTCACAAAAACGAAAAATAATCTTTATTAATCTAATTAACACATTATCATATATCGAGGTTATATTAGGTTATCACGGCACTCAGTGTTGCCAGCTCCTTACAAAAATATTATTAAAAAAATATATTATTTTTGATTTTTAATATTTTATATTAACTATTTTATTTAACTTTTTAAATTATTTTAACTAAACAGAAAAGAAAAATTTGAACACATTTCAGTGTGTGGTGCCGCCACAGAAGCCAAAAGAAAATAAAAAAAGAGATTAAGTCTTGCGGTTATTGCCTTCAATAACAGTTTAAATCAAAAATTAAAATTAACTCAAAATGTATTAACATTCGGCACTCAAAAGAATAAAGATAATAGAACACCTATTACGGAAAAACTTGCAGAATAGTACCATAATAATTTAAAGTTAATACACGATCAAATAAAAACTAGAATAGATAAGGAAAAAGAAACCGAGCTACTTATTCAAAACAGGGAAAACCCTATTTTAATATTCCGGAAAATAGTTTTGCTAGGGTTAGAACTAAGAATAAAAATGAAAACCACTTTAAACCTGTTTATAAATTAGAAGATAAAAATAAAGAAATTCTTGTACATTCTGACAATATTCAAAGAAAATGTAAAAATTACAAGAATAAACAAAAGCCTCAAACATCATTTGTTTCAGATAATGAAGAAGATGAAGATTATACTCCTCATATGGAAGTTCCGTGACATTCTCTGTTATAAAATAACCGATTTATCTGATTCCCCAGGTATCACAGCAATCATAATGCCACCATCATTAGCACTAGATAAATATCATACAATAATTCATTATATAAATTTTACTCATTTAAATGAAGAACTATAAATAGCAGATCAAAATTTAAATTCTTTTAAAACCAGTACCAATTTTGAAACTGTAAATAGACAACTACAATTCTTAAAATCTAAAATCGAAACTCTAGTTAGTAAACCTCAAATTAATTGGCATATTGAAAAACAACAATTTCATTCTCGGTAAATCATGTGAAATCTTTGCTTTCTGCTCCCATTCTTGTCGATGTTTCCTCAAATGCCTTTAAAATAATATGCAAATCTCGACACTTTTGCCATTCTTTTAAAGAGAATTGTTCAATGGAATCATTATTATATCAAGGGTCATTTTTATATATTCATCAAGCTGAATAAATCTTTCTTACATGAAATGAATGGAATTCCACCATGTTTCCACTGACTGGATTAGTTTCTTAGGAATATCTACTCCCATATTTCTTTATGTTTTCATTAGTTTTTCAGCACTTATGGTGCTTTTCTTATGGTGACCAATAATTCTTTTAACTTTTTCCAGTAAATTCATTTGGCTATTTATACCATCATGTAGAACCAAATATAAAGTACGCCAGGCCGAAGAAACTTGTGAAGAAATAGTTCAACGACTGGATTTACTTAATATCAAAGTAAGGCAAAAACGGACTGTGTGGTGTTTTCACACCAGGCAAAGAAGAGGGGTACACTGCCGAGAACGCTTCACGTGGCTGGCATGGAGCTAGCCCACTCTAACTTCATAGTGTACCTAGGGATCCGATTTGACCGCCACCTAAATCATTCTGCCCATTGCTACAGCAAAGCCAAAGTGGTTGGGAGAAAGTCCTACAGGTTACACCACCTCTTAACATCCCCAACTCAATCCCTTCGATTAAAACTACCCATCTACAAATCTATCCTCAGACCAGCACTACTTCATGGCGTACCTATATTTACACACATATCTCCTGGAACGTTACACCACCTTCAGGGTGTCCAGGACACTAGGAAAGTCGTCCGAACGACTTCACTGAAGAAGAAGAAACGCCCAGGCTTCCACCAGATCTTTAACCTCCCAACAGTCCCGGAATACACCTACAACATCTCCTGAAGACACATTAAATTTTTTGATTCCTTAAAATTCATTACAAACCCTTTGTTCCAGACATTATCATCAGCACCCCCTCTGCCCCCCGCTGGCAACAGTCAGTTGGACGTCAACCGCACACATAAATCTCCTTGCTAACTGTTTTATATCTTTGTTTTAGATTAAGTAACAAATCAGAAAAAAGATGTGACCCAACATCTTCATCAAGTATGAAACCTTATATCCTTTTACAATACAACAAAGCTGCCTTAGAATGTAATCCAGTTACAATATACGGCATTAAATCTATATACAGGGTGTCCCGAATTTAAATGGCAAAACTTCAGGAATTTATAGGGGACCGAAAAACTAAGGCAAAAAGTCCTTTAGAGATTTGCTCGTTTTTGCTTAGTTTTAGAGAAAATCGCAAAAAAAGAAACTTAACAAAAATGTTACAGGTAGCGATTATCACCTTTCAAAGTCCGTCAGGCTAGGCAGTGAGATATGTAAACACTTAATGTTATCCTTTACATTCTTTTATTTGTTTACGTTTTGGCTTCCTTCTAGGATTATAATTCCTAAATCAGTCTTCAGTCATTTACTCAGATGTTTTTGTGTGAATAGCATCAGCCACAATGCCGCATACATATTCTAATGTTGAATACGCTAACATGATTTTTGTGTATGGTTTCTGTGACGGTAATGCTTTAGAAGCGGTGCGGGAGTATGTGCGCCGATTTCCAAATAGAAGAGTGCCTAATCGACGAGTCTTTTCGTTAACTTTTAATAGACTCACTAGAGGCTGGATCATTCTTAATGCGTAATGAAGGCGACCAATTCCAGGCAGCAATAAGATCAGATTATCGGAGAAGAAATTGTGTCCAACGTAACTTCGATAACAATCCTGAGATTAGGATCCGAAGAGCATCTGCTGCATTAGCAATACCGCGGCAAGCAATATGGCGAACTTTGAAAGGTGATAATCGCTAACCATACCATCTTCAAAAAGTTCAGAATTTATTACCTCAAGATTATGTCAAGAGATTGAATTTTAGTAACTGGTTTCTTGACAAAATTCGCGATGATAATTTATTTCCATTAAAAATAATATGGACCGATGAATCTACCTTTAAAAGAGGAGGAATTGTTAATCAAAGAAATTATCATTTATGGGCTCTTGAAAATCCCAGAGCTATTACACAGAATAGGTTTCAGCATGAATATGCTATTAACGTTTGGCTTGGAATTTAAAACGGATTACTGGTGGGGCCATATTTTTTACCTGGATGATTGAATGGTATCACATTTACACATGTTTTGGAGAACGACTTTTCTAGTTATTTAGGTGACATTCCCTTACAGCAGCGGATTGAAATGTGGTTCTAACTCGATGGATGTCCAGCTCATTGTAGCAGAGTTGCTCGAGCGATTAAGAGACCGAATCATAGATGCAATGCACCAAATATCATCAGAACAATGTTTAGCTCCAATTTATCAAGTGAGTGCTAGATGTAATGCTTGCATTAGTGCAAGAGGACAAAATTTTGGGCAATATTTACATTAAAAAGAACATAACATAAATATAAATGTAAATAAATAAATATAAAAATGAAAACTTGTTTTGTTTCTTTTTTTTTTTGCGATTTTCTCTAAAACTAAGCAAAAACGAGCAAATGTCTAAAGGACTTTTTGTCTTAGTTTTTCGGTCCCCTATAAGTTCCTGAAGTTTTGCCATTTAAATTCGGGACACCCTGTAGAGTACATCACACATGATCCTATTTTTCATATATATATTTATATAGGGGTTATGAAAAAAAAAAAAAAAATCGCTGGTCAGTTGCCAATCACTGATCTAATAACCATAACGTGTCGGTGAACCCATCTGTTATAACCTAACACTTAATTAATACCAATCCTAATTCATTGTTATTTCCCCATCGCTCTCAATGGAAGATTTAAAAAATTTCACACTTGGAATCTTAAAATCGATGAACTTGGTTATTTAAAGAAAAATCATGGTTCGTTTAGTGGTAGTTAATACAAATAAATTACAACAAATATTATAAATCTAATAATAAGTAATTTTAAGATGTAGGTAGTTAGGGTATGCAGTCATAGATACACAGCAATTAAAAATAAATGTTGATTTATTAAGCCGACGTTTCGACTTGCACTGCAAGCCTTATCACGGCTAGATATAATATTTAGTCCTTATTCTCATACAGTTATTCATTTGATACTTTTCTATACTATCTGCAATTTTTCGGTAATAGGTGATAGGTGATAATAGCTCCTAACCAATAATAGGTTATTTTTAAGAATACGTTATTTTCGTTCCACCTCTAAAGATTACATATTCAGTGAGACCTAAGCTTTAATTAATTGAATGCTGCAACCCTACTTTGAGAGATAAATCTTTTTAAAATAGCCAATGTTTCTTCAGGGCACATTTCACTGCTTTATTTTTTTAAAGTATTTTTTATTGAGAACACCATTAGTCTGTGGTGATATCTTTTCATTTCATTTTTTATTGTTACTACCTACCTCTTTGTAATATCATTGTGTATCATCATTATTAACTAATATAGTGTTATTGCTTAACCCTGTTCTTTTCTACTACTAATTCAACGCGTTTATCTATTAATCAGTTGTTGTTTCATTTAATCTTATTCAAGACTACTAAATTGGTGACCCCGAGAAGAACAGTTAAAACCTTCTGTCGGTGAGAACATTTTTGTCTATAATTTTAGTATGAGTACACCGACAGCTGAAGAATTTATATCCCTTCAGAGGCAATTGGCGGCACTAGAGTTAAAGATAAACGCGCCCCCAGCACCCAATATTAACATGCCAGCGTAAAATTACCCCCTTTTTGGGCCCCGGACCCAACTTTATGGTTCAATCAGCTTGAGGCCCAGTTCGAACTTGCCCACGTGACAGTAGACAAAACTAAATATAATCATCTATTACCAGCACTGGACGGCAATATGCTGACCGTAGTTGCCAATGTTATTAAGCGAGACCCCCTCCTTCTTATAACGAACTTAAAAAAGCCTCCCGTTGTAGCGATTCTGAAGAACAACGCTTGCGAAAACTATTATCCGGCCTCGAGTTAAATATTAAAATCTATTTTACCTGGGAATATGAAATCTTTAGCCTGTCCTAATACCGGCGAGGATATTATAAAGCAGCTATGGATCCAGAGGCTACCCGTAACAACACAATCCATACTGCAAGTAATGCATACCGCTACTCTTGATGAATTAGCTACAACCGCGGATAAAATTTTAGATGCATCTCAACCTCAGCCATCCGTATCCAATGAAGAACTACACAATCAAAGTCACTCTATTTACACAGAAATCGCGGCATTAACACAAGAAATTCGAAACATCACTAGGTACCACCGCTCTCGCTCCTCTTCTAGATCTCGCCGGCGTTCTCCTCCCTTACGTCAAAGAGAGGTGGAGGACGGCTTTTGTTTGTACCATTCCTCTTTAGGAGACAGTGTACTTGTAAATATGGTATGAATTAATACATTATTAGCACTGTTGCCTATTGCTTTTCACTATGACAGATTGTACATATATTTCAATAAAAGTTACAAGTTGGAGATTAAAATAATATAATATTTATCTAGTTTGTAACTTTATTTTGTGTAATGAGTCTAAGAGAATAATGAAAATTTGATCGTAAGTTTGTTCTATGCTATACCAGAATGAATATGAGAAATCATCAGAATGGTTTGGTCGGAGAAAGAAGTTATGATCGGTCCCTCATAGGAAGTTTTGGTAAATGTTCGGATGGCCGACACCACCAAATTGGCTTGACCCGCGATACACCGACCAGTTCGATCCTCACGCTTCACTTCGAGTTTACATTTATCGATAGTTTATTCTAGAGGTGGGCTAAACAGTTATTTTTTGGTATTAGGTTACTACGTTATGGCTCTATCCCAGTAATAGGTTCCAATAACAGATTATTCCAGTAATAAGTGATTCAAGTAAACCCCTGCCCTACCGCTATTAGTATATTAGTAATCTTACAAATGATAAATAACACAAAATTAACCAAAATTATTGTGTCAATTTTTGAAGCCAATTAAAAGTTGTCAAAATATATAACAAATTAAAAATAAATAGGCCAACTATGATACAAACGAATTCAACTAAATAAATCTTTAAAAAACATTGTCCATATTTAATTGTACTGCCAAGATATTATTTTAAAAATATATATATAGGTGTTAGTAAAACATATTTGAACAATTATGAAGACTCAACAATTACAAGTAGCCTGTATCAATCTGTTACCTAAGCATGTATTGTGTCTTAAAATATAGGCTGTAAGATAAAATAAAGAAGAAAATAACAGAGGTAGAAGCAGGATTCGGGCTGGGCCATCTTAGGTCAAGTTTTTACTATATCCCAATTTTTTTAAAAGCATTTGGTGGACTTCCAAGACTTCTGGTCCAGGAGGTACATTTAGCCTTTATCCACCTTTAGAAAGCTTTGACTTACGTCCTTTAAATAAGCTCTGGAAAGCACTCAGTTTGTCAGGGATTAGTGATAGTCTGAGATAAGGCATACAAGGCCTTCATAAAGGTACAGAATTGGGAATTAAATTTTGAAATAGCAGCGTTACTAATTGTATACGAAAGTATTTTAAAAAAAAAGTTTTGATATCATGTCCCCTCAGCATTACACGTCACCAAAGGATTAAATCAAAGTTGCTGCTAATCACCTACTCTCTTTAACATGGTTATTAAACAAACTTTCTAGAAATATTAAAACATGGGTTTGGAGATTTTGAAAGATATGTAATTCATGCTACAAATTGCAGGAGTTTATTAACTCATTGCAACTGAGGAATGTGATCTGGAATACATGGTGAGGAAACTCTAAGCAGTATTCTGAGTAGACAGAGTTTGTGTCCTTCAACTCTTCGTGCACATTTTTTAGCATTGAAGATTAGAGATAGGAGGTCTACTAATCCTTCCTGGAAAGGAACCCTCTATTAATTAAGATATTTCATTGAAAATATTAAGAGAAAGGAAGACTGTAGGAATCCTAAACTCGTTCCTGTGGAATAAAATTGTTTCCTTTAAAAAAAAAAAAAAAAATTATATCTTTCCTTATCACTATAAATTGTCTTTAAATTTGCTGAAATCTGTGGTGTGGAGAAGAAAAAGCTCAAATGCTACTATCTTTAGAGATGGGTACTCAGAGTGGAAGTTATTTCATAATAAGAGTACATTATGTTTCTAATGATATCATAAGACAATATATGAGAGAGGAAAAAATCACTTGAGGTACGCAGGATGGTACAGAAGGATCAATACAATTAGGGTTTCATGAATTAATTGCAACTTTTATTGGAATTAATTCATCAATCCTAATTGATGAAAAAAAATATTTTAAATAGTATTTAAACCAGGAGCTCATTCAAAAAGGATGTATCAAAACAGAGGCCAAAGTAAATTTTCCTTAACAGATTAGAGAGTAGGTTGAAGGATGTCTGAGGAAACCGTGGATAGGGGATGTAAAGAAAGGAATGGCAGCAAAAGGATAACAAGAGAAAGATTAGTTGATCAAAAGATGGTTTGAACAAATAACTGATAAAGATTAGGATACAATAACTGAACAAACCTGAAGGTATTTTTCATTTTATAAGTTTCCAGAAAAGAAAGGGTAATTATAAAAATCAAAGAATGAGATAATGTATGGACTAAAACTATATAAAAAAACAAAACAAATTACGAGTACAATTAAGTTTGCACAAATTTATCAACACCCCACATTGTCATTGTACAATCACAATGAGTTTTTTATTCAAAAGAACTGTTTTCATAAATACTTCACCAAAATATTGGACAATACTAATAACCATACAGATACAATCAATTTACATCAGAGTTTTTAAAGGAAAAAAAACAAAAACAAAATGAATTACAAATTATTCAGTTTATTTGTTAACAATTTACAAATATTCCAATGGATTTAACCATAAAAATTATAACTAAAGTTGTATGAAAGAAACCGTTCACAAAAATAAAAAACTATATATCAAAGGACTAAATTCTTACTACAAAAAGCATTATTATATTTTACAAACAGGTAAAAAAGTAGTGTCTTGATGGAATCTAATATAAGTGTAAATATCTGTGGAATAACTATAAATTACAAAAGTCTAAATAGATTTCACAACAAGCTAATATATTTATGATTTAATAATCATTGCAAGATTTTAACTATTCATTATAATCATAAGATTTTAATGACATTTATTTGTCATTACATTATTATTTGTAATATAGGTAACGGTAGTGATCGGCGCCACCAACTCCTGCTCGCGCTCTGAATGCCTTTTATCGATTCTAACCTTGTTCCGATTTATTTCGATGTTCTAGTCGCTCCTTTTAGAGGGGAAAGGTTTGTCTCCTTCATTCCCCACTCTAGAGGGGTAACTAAGGCGCCAAACTATATTTTTTTCAAACTCATGTCATCACCCACCATCCACAGTTCACTAAACTCTTCCTTTTTATTAAAATCAAGGAAATAATATTAACTTTTCATGGATTATCACTTATTACCTACTTTTCTCTTATTGTTTTTTTTTCATTTAATTTTATTTTAACATTTACTACATTCCTTTTTTATTTTTATTTACAAATTTATGTTAATGTAAGGGTTTGGTTGATGAAGGTCTTATGTTCAAAATTCAATTTTGACTCATTTATCTTCATGTTTTTCTTCTTTTTTTTTTTACATTCTCCTTAACCAGGAATATATGTAAATAAATCCTTTACTTTCTTCATATCTCATTTTTTTTTTTTTTTAGCTGCTTTGAAATATTCACATTTTCCTACTTAACCCCATAAATTAAATATCAAATCAGCTAGATGTATTGGTTATATCCCAGATCCGATGCATCTGCGAACCCCATAATAAATTGGTGTGTTTGATTTGGCAATGATGCAACGAGGAATACAGATCGTTTCTAATGTTTTGAGTTCTGTGATTTAAATCGTTCCCATTGTATGTAATACTACTGGGTAAGGGTTCATCCCAATTTAATTTAAGTTCCCAAAGCTTCTGCAGTAGTCGTTTTGCTCTAAAAAGTACCGGTGCCAATAGCCTAGCGGATCAAATGTCTAGCTATCGTGGATAGAATTGCACGTTTTGTTCTAATTACTGACGGTGACGAACCTTGTAGTAAAATATGTCGGATTTTGGGTCCCACATCATTCTAAAGTTTTTATAGATGATTCATCAGGATTTCTAAATTCCATTGGTGTGTCTCTTAAGTTTTCTGGAATAAATTGGGGACTACCTTGGTGGAATTACTTGGCCATTTTTTTCAATACAAAACCTCCTCGAGCTAAAAGTTGTTGTAATTCTTGATGCAGTTTTTAGGCTTCTTCCAGTATTATAAAGCTCCAGTTAAAATGTCATCCATGTACAGATTATGCTGCAAAGCGCTAACTAGGGGAAAGGTGATCCTTCGTCCGTTAATTAACTGTTTGAGTACCCCGCAATGCTAAGTAGGGGAGCATGACATGCCGAAGCTTAACCTGGTTAATTCGTATTCTTGAACCTTCTCTGACGGAATAAAACGATAAAATTTGCTGATATATGCGGTCATCGGGGTGTATTAAAATTTGTAAGTACATTTTGCAGATATCTGAAGTCAGTGCATCGGAAATTTTCGAAAGTTAAAATAACATTTTTAAGATCCGCCTGTAATTTTTGGACCAGTTTATCAGTTTGTCATTGATTGAACCTTTGGAAGTTGGCATTGAATCTCAAACACTATGCGTAGCCTTGTAGTAGAGCTTTCTTTAAACACCCCATGATGGGGTAAAAAATATGCATCTTCCGAAGAAAAGGGAACCATAAAGTTTTTTTTCCAAATATTCGTGAAATACTGAAGAATATTCCAGTTTTTGAGCCGGTGATTTAAGGAGACGAGCTTCTAATTTGTAAAAGCGATGCAGGGCTGTTGGAAGGGTGTTTAAATGGCAAACGTACCATATACCTTCCTGAATCGGTTCGAGAATGCGTTTTTTTGCGAAAATTCTTCACAATATTGGTCTTCTGTGCTGACTGGTATTGGAACCTCAGCTTCTTCTATTTTCCAAAATTTTCCATTAGTTTGGTTTAATGAGGGTGTTACCGCTAACATTGCATTCACTTGATTTTGTTGTGATGCAACATCAATCTTTCTGTGATAACCCATCCAAAGACTGATTAATTGCATTAGGATATCCGTTTGCTGTTATGACAGAATCTCCGTTCAAAATTTCTCCAACAGGTCAGCTCCCAAGGAAAAAGTCTGATGCGTCCTGGGTGCCAAACCCTGGATCGCTAATTGATAGTCTTTAAAAAAGTTGATTACGCTGCGAAGGTACTTCTGCACTAGGCATAGTGCTGTTATTTCTTTTACAACCACTGCTTCTGTTTGAAATTGCGGCTGACTATTGTTTCTTGGGAGCTAATACACCATGCACCTTTAAATTTCCCGTCTTCAATTGGATTATTACCAAAACCACTTAGAGCTTGGGAATTTTCGTTGTTGCCGCCACGCTAACCGTTTTTACGCAAGCTTCTGTAATAATGAGCGTTGAGCTCCACTATCTATAAGCAGACGAATAGTGAAATTCTCCTGTAAGATCTTTAATTCTACCAATTGCGGTGGCCCAATAGTACCATTGGATCTCCTTTCGTAATGCCCGAAAGGATTGCACCATGGGACTGATCCTTGAACGGTTGGACCCCACAGTTTTCCGTTTGCAGGTACATGCTCTATCGGAGAGTCTTTTCCATTTGGTTTGTTGCTGCTTGATGAGATCTTGGACTTGAAGGGGTCTCCTTGGTTTGTTTAAAATGAAGCAACTATGATGTTTTGTGGTTACAATATTTACATGTATTTGTTGACCTACATGTCCGTGTAGTATGATTGGAAATTAAACAGTTTGACGCATAACAGCGGGTTTTAATTTCTATAAATCTTTGCTGGGGAGTCTTCCCAGAAATTACTACACTTATACAAACGATGTGGGCCTTTACATAATGGGCATGAATTAATATCTTCAGAGATAGTAGTTGTCATAAATACTTGCTCGATTACACTGCTGCGCGTTTTGCTTTTCATGGCAATAGAATGAAATTTTTTCCCATGTTGAATCAATTCGAGACAATTTAGCTTAAACAAATTTATTTTAGTGGGGTTTGAAACAAGTGATAGGCCTATAAATTGGTAGCCATGATATCTGAAGATAAGTCTTTGATTTCCTCAATTTGTTCTTCGAGCGCCTCCGCTTTGCTATCTACCTACCTTGGGAGCATAGTAATGATAATGAATAACATTACGAAGGAGAAACCACTAAGGATATATTAACGACTAGTAATTATTTCAGGAGAATTCGTGTCCGATTAACCAAAAAAATGTAAATGATTATTGAAATATTTAATGCTGAAAGAAATTTAATGTTAGATAATTTGATAATTTTATAAGTTTAAAAAACAGGCATCGGCCCGGAGGACCAAAATTTGTTAGGGCACCGTAAGGGTAACAGAAATTGCACCCTTGAACAGCTTTTTCTCCTCCCTTTCGTAACAACTCTGGAACGCTGGGTTTTTTAAAGTTAAAAGGTTTAATAATTAGTCAATATAAACAAATTGAATGCCTTTTTTTTTTTTTTAAAACAATTTATTTTTAACAAATATTTATACAAATTAATTCAACTTCTCTCAATTTTCACTCACAATTTGTGTTTGTATATTTAAAAAAAATATATATATTTTGTAGTGGAAAGAAAGAAAACCAATAAAACAAACAGATATCTGATTTAGTACCAACAAAAAAAATTACCTCTGCAATATGTTCATATTTAAACGAATATTTATCTTTACAAACAAATCAGCAAAAAAAATAGAATAACATTTGACTTATAAATACCCTGTGAAAAAAAAAGAAAATGTCCTCCTTTTGGTCTATTGATTTTTTTTCTTTTTTACTGAATTTGATTTTTCGTCTTTGCCGCGGCACACGAACTGCTTGACGATGGTTCGTGGTCCAGGAGTCCCAGACGAAACAAAAGTGCTGATTTGAAATAAAGAACAAAAAAAACAATATAGGAGCTAAACGGCCTCCGATTGTCGATACCGAAAGTTTTCGGAATTTAATCGTAATAGTCACGATTAATGCATACAGTTAAATGATAAATGTTCTGGTCACGGGACACACATGACGCTCACTGGTCAACAAAAGGCCAACTACTGAGGCTTAATACGATATCTGGATTTAGCAACAACCGCAGTTATAAACATTTAATATAACCTATAACCAATATTCTGTTATTAACATTTTTTAAATAAAGTATTTTTTTCTAAAACATATGAAATTGAGAGAGAACGTTTTAGACTAATAAATTTAACAAATTATCAGGAATTTGTTTTTACACATAAATGGACGCTGAAACATACCGCCCACCAAATTTTAGTAATAAAATTTTAACCAGTTCATACCTCTGAAGGAAGTAACAAAGGTGCGAGCTGAGCAACTGAACGCAACGTATTCTCCTGTTGGGGTTTTTTTAATTTTACTATCCTTACAGCCCATCTTTACCAGGATAGTTTCAATGGTTATAGGTGCCTTTTTTCTGGAAGATTCCTTGATAAGAAAAGGTCCGGCGAAGTCAATTCCTACATTGAGGAACGCCCGACCTTGCTCAAACGAGAAACTGGTAATTGTGCTCATAAATGTAGTACAGTTTAGTTACACGCAATCGAGGGCAGGTGACGCATAATGATATATCCTGGACCGTATAAAAAACTTTTCCTGCGGTGGGTTCCAGTAATTTGTCTTCTAATTAGTGAATGGAGTAATTGAGGTCCACATGTAAATAAAAAATTTTATATATACCCTTCATCCACCAAATTTTTCAATTATTAAATAACTAGTGATTTATCATTTGTAAACTTTGATCACACCCCAACCATGTTTAACAGTGGGGTATACCTTTTAAGTCTCTAGGCCTGTTTTTGGTTTTAGTCAATCCCAACTGTTCCATCAGATGAAAATATATTAAATTTACATTACTCGCTAAATAACACTTGTTCCCAGCGACTATTTGGCTTCTTAACATTTTATTTTGCAACATTTAGATGTTTTACCCTATTAACACGACTTATGAAGGGTTATTTCCTAGCTGACTAGGAGTTATATCCTGCACTTTTTATTAAGTTCCTCATGGTATGTGGTGTAACTTAAATGTCATAATCATTTTCTAGCATACCTGCGATGGAGAGGACACTGCTTCTTGTGAATGGTTTTCAAATTGTCTCACATATGTACCCTTTAATGTTATATTGGACATCCAGATCTTCCCGACTATGAAAGTTCTGTTTCTTCAAACCTGTTAATTTTTTATCTTATACTGTCACTTTCAGAAATTGTTTTGCCTATTTCCCCCCAAAACTTTTCTCACTTCCTTGAAATTATGACTAGTTATTTGATTTCTAGGAAAATTTCCATAATGAGAACAAATATAATTTTTAATTTACTTCCTTACAGGACAACAGATAATAAAAGACAAAAAATAGCTCAGAAGAGTTGAATATCAATAATCTTCCATAGGATTAAACAAGTTTTGATTGGATATTTTCTGCCTAAGAACAATATACAGACTTTTTTGCCAGGCATTGTCATATTAAATTACTATAATTCCACATTCATGTCAAAAAAAAAAAAAAAAATGTTTGATGTGTATGAGTTTCACACATTCATTTGAACTACATCAATTACAAAATTCCCAATTAAAGCTACTTAATTAAAAAAAAAAAAATTGAATAAGTATTTGATAATAAGTGTACACAGAATATTTTCACTAACTGCATATTTATTACAATAAAACTGTACAGGATTTAAAAAAAGTAATGGTCAAATAAATACTCTAATACAACATAACACGTATTAACAAACTGAAACATAATTATGATAGTATATAATCAGAATTATTAACAAATAATACTTAAATAGGAACAAAATAAATACTCTAATACAACACTTATTTACAAACTGAAACATAAGTACGATAGTATAAAAATCAGAATTATTAACAAATAATACTTAAATAGGAACAAAATAAATACTTAATACAACACTTATTTACAAACTGAAACATAAGTACGATAGTATGAAATCAGAATTATTAACAAATAATACTTAATAGGAACAAAATAAATACTCTAATACAACACTTATTTACAAACTGAAACATAAGTACGATAGTATAAAAATCAGAATTATTAACAAATAATACTTAAATAGGAACAAAATAAATACTCTAATACAACACTTATTTACAAACTGAAACATAAGTACGATAGTATAAAAATCAGAATTATTAACAAATAATACTTAAATAGGAACAAAATAAATACTCTAATACAACACTTATTTACAAACTGAAACATAAGTACGATAGTATAAAAATCAGAATTATTAACAAATAATACTTAAATAGGAACAAAATAAATACTCTAATACAACACTTATTTACAAACTGAAACATAAGTACGATAGTATAAAAATCAGAATTATTAACAAATAATACTTAATAGGAACAAAATAAATACTCTAATACAACACTTATTTACAAACTGAAACATAAGTACGATAGTATAAAAATCAGAATTATTAACAAATAATACTTTTCATTCTAAGATTATCTTTAAATATTTATGTAATTTGTTTTTCCAGCAAAAAAAAAAATAAAAAAATAATAAGTTTGGTGATTGGCTATGTATAAATATTATTAAACAGGTATTTGAAAATGTTAACTTATACAAAACAGCCTTGATATTGGGACTGATCAATCACATTTTCATGAATATATACAAAGGCATGGGGTCTTACTGATAACACCACTTTTTCTTCTTCTGCCACCTTAATACTGAGCACTTTGATGGTAACTAAAAACAATAAATAACAAATCAATATTGACTATTTAAAAACTTTAAGTTTAACAACTTACAAGGGGACGTTTGCAGTTGTAACTCACAGATTTGAATGCCGATTTTTGTGTGTGTAGTAGGGACCTATAATAGTGCAAAACTAGAGTTATAGCCACCAATGGGCATAAGGAGCCGAGAAAAAAAATAAAATAAGAAAAACACGTTTTATTTGTTTTCTTAGCCCTCAATCAAGATAGAGAAATGGTTCTTTCACTTTTAATTGCAGTTTTGTATGCTATTTAAAAAAAAAAAAAAACTTTTGTTATGCTCAAGAAACTACCCGGCTTTAGTGTGCTCAAAAGATTTCATCAAGAATTTCTAAAGGCCATAACAACCGCTATGTTCAACCGATTACAATAGTAATAGAATCACAAGAATCGGCATACATTCTGCTTTTAATCCATAATAACATTGGATTATTAGTAAGTTGTTTAGTAAACAAAAACTGATATGAATGCAAAAATCCGAGGTCCCCTTATTGAGATATCTCAAGTTATAGCTGACCTCGGATTTTTTCATTCACATCAGTTTTTGTTTACTAAAATCTGGAGTAAATCCAATGTTATATGCATGGATTAAAAGCAGAATGTATGCCGATTCTTGTGATTCTATTACTATTGTAATCGGTTGAACATAGCAGTTGTTATGGCCTTTAGAAATTCTTGATGAAATCTCAACTTCAAAATTTTAACATCCTCGAAAGGGGTAAAAAATCAATATTTTTTGATTTTGATAAAATTTCACACATAAGGGTTTTATGGTGCGTTAAATCGAGATTTGAGGTCTGTTGTTCATGACAAAAAGTTTCCACTGATTTACAGCGGATTTCCAAGGAATTTTGTCATTTTTTTGGAGTTTTTGAGCACCCTAAAGCCGGGTAGTCTTGAGCATAACAAAAGTATTTTTATTTAAAATAGCGTACACAACTGCAATTAAACGTGAAAGAACCATTTCTCTATCTTGATTGAGAGCTAAGAAAAAAAATAAAACGTGTTTTTCTTATTTTATTTTTTTTTCTCGGCTCCTTATGCCCATTGGCGGCTATAACTCTAGTTTTGCACTATTATAGGTCCCTACTACACACACAAAAATCGGCATTCAAATCTGTGAGTTACAACTGCAAACGTCCCCTTGTTAGTTTAATTTTTAAATAAATAATAAGGTAAACATGCAATTATATTGTCCAGTGAAGTAGATAATTTGATAACATCAAACTATGTTTAAAATTAGTCAACAAAAATCAATCAAACAATTAATAGGTACAGGGAAAGAACAATTATAGTCCATTTCTTTAGCTCTATGTTGCAGAGAGATAGATTTCAATTAAAAGAATGTTTGTATGGTACCATTAGGACTAATAAGTAAAAATATTTATTAAAAAAAAGAAAACCTGTACCACTCATGAAGGGTCTTGGGTTCAGTGCAAGAGAATTAGCCAGAATAGTCGCTCAAATGCATATCACAAGAGGCAGATCAGGGAAGCACTGCACCTAAAGTTATAAGGACTGTTTTACAAGAATGTGACTATGATTTTATTATTATTATACTATTATTTAATTAATTAAATTTTATTATATTATTAACAGTAATATTTTGATCAAATTATTTCTTTAATATTGGATCTGACTAAAACACACTTTTTAAGTTGGGTCTCTTTCACTAGGGAAGAACATATAAGCAAATGATTATAAATAAAAATAAACATAAAAGAGAATACTTTTTAATAAGAATAGTGTAATATAATAAGGATTGACAATATATCTGGTACCGTGTTACACAACCATGTCTCCACGTAACCACTCTGACCCGCACTACTAATGTGAAACCTGTGATATAAGGTGAAGTGGGGCAAGTGCGTCATACGGAGTGCATAGTTCAACTTTAACTAAACATAAAAAATCAGCTATTAATGCTAGGATAATATTTATTGTTATATTGCAAACGTTGAACTATACTATTTTCAGCAATATAGTTGATTTCCCTGATATGCTAAGAATTATTATCAGTGCGAAGGAAAATCAATTTTAAGTCCCATTCATGCACTTGCCCCACCTAAACGGGGAAAGTACATAAATCTCTTGTAAACTCCTTAGCAGTGAATTGATTATTTGATGGGGTAAGTGCAAAAATAAGCAACTCCCAGAAATCATTTTACTCCTTGAAATTAAAAAAGTAGAGAAAAATACAAACATACAATTTTATAATTTTAACTCATTCAAGTTTACACAACACCTAGATCAACAGGTTGAACTATGAAAATTCCTAGAGAGGTTATCTTCTACAGTAGAGCACTCTAGTATGTTAGGTTTGGAGGGTATGAAGTTCTGTCAACATACAAAAAATGGCAGTTAATGTAACAAAATGACAATAGAAATTATGGCAGACTAATGCACTTACCCCACCTTACCTCACATTTATTTTTAGATTGATGCATTTTATTGAATTAATGGTACCACCATCAAACTGGCTTGACCCGCGCTACACCCACTATTCCATCCTTACGCTTCACTTTGAGTTCACATTGATCGATATTTCATTTGAGTTAGACATGTAAACAATCACTTCTACAGTTTCAACTTGTGTTGTTTAATGTGTTATATTGATATTTAGTCTTCTAAAATGAAAAAGATGAAACAGAAGTTAACAATATTAGTTTCATAATGGACTAAGCGTTTTTATTCATGTTTTCTTATTGCCTCTTCTCTAATGTGTAAAAGTGTTATAAAAGTTAAGAAGATTTCTAGATGGATTTGGTGTTTTATATATGTTTACATGTGAGGTTAAAGGAATGAACTATCGATAAATGTAAACTCGAAGTGAAGTGTAAGGATGGAATGTAGCGCAGGTCAAGCCAGATTGGTGGTGGCTGGCTTCTAAAAATAAATGTGAAGAATCACAGGTTTCACATTTTCTTATTTCCACTTCCCTTGAGAAAATATAGCAGAAATTAACATAACTTTCAACAAGGAAATTTATAATTTGTTATTTACACTTCCCTAATATCAGTAAGTTTATCAGAAGTTGGTGATTTGATATTATATTAATTCTGCTTTAATATAATATCAATTCAACATTGGTTTAGTGTCTTATATTTTGATATTTTCTTATTTCTCATTTTATTATCAGAAGGTAAACAGAAGTTAATATTACTTTGAACAGGAATTTATAGTTTCTCCATAAATGAAGGAGAATGACCTTTTCCCTCAAGAGGTAAAGACTAAAACGCCGAAATAAATCGGAAGAAGGTTAGAATCTAGGAGCATACAGGGGCTGGAGACATGCTTGTGTAACGGTACCTTATTTCTAATAAAGACACCCAAGAGTTTTTAATTGTTATAAAGGATACAATGTAAATTTCTCACCAATCAGTTTCTGGTCGGGTCATATTGCCTACCCACTTCAACAAGGAAATTATGGAGACGTTCATCCCTTGGAACTTTCGCTTTCCAGTAGAATTCGGCTAAGTACCCGACCAGATGGTGCTGTACCCTTCCTTGTCTGGGAATATTATTCCGAACCTCTCGCCACATCCTTTCTATGTTTTGAGTGTGGGAACCTAAAATTTAAATTGAAAAATATACTTAACTGTGAAACGCAAGTGCCTTAAAATAATGACAGTCATCTCACCTGTTACAGGGTCCACAAAATTAATGGAGTGGTTTACGGTTAGATGAACGAACTGTGGATGGTTGATTAATGCATCATACCCTCTCCAGCGATCAGAAATGATTGTGGTTCCTGGGGCGATGTGGCGTAAAATAACATCTATGAGAGTGGCAGCCGAACGATCTTGGACCGGGACAAAGAAAGACCTCTTGCTCACTCTTTCAAAGCAGCCAAAGATCCAAGATCCCGCGATTTCCCTTCCCATATTATTTTTTCTTTTGCCAAACTTCGCCTCATCGATTTCCACAACCATTCCTGGCCCGCCAAGAACTGAGTGTTCGGCCAATAGTAGGGAATCTATGCATATCTCCCAACAGAAGTTGCACCAGTCCACAATTGCACTCTTAGACATATGTAAATCGGATACCATGCTGCTAACTCGGGGGTGTGGGGAAGTAAGCCACATGGAAACCAATTTACAGACTTTACTGAACGGGAGACGTGATCTCTCCAACCAACTATTGGACTTCAGGGAGAGTTTGTATGAGCACCTAACTCTTACACCATCCACAATCCTTCTTCTGTTGCATCTAAAATATATTAAGTATTTTAATGAATTTCAAAAAACAATTGAATCAATAAATAATTTAAAAAAATAGAAAAGTTTGACATACCTGAAACTCATGCGGGGTAAATCTGTGACACACAAAAATCCACAATGAGGACACATTTTCTCCTTTAGCAAGACCCCATGCCTTTGCAAGAATTGATGATAATTGGATTCATCAATCCCAATTTCCTGAGCCATATCAATAGTTGTAATAACGCATCCATCACAGTCAACCATTTCGAAGCTATAGATATATTAGGTAAAGAAAGGAAGGATGTAAAAACTACAAGTTGTCTTTGAAAGAAGTAAATAACAAGATAAATAATTGATTACATTTTGAAACTATATAGATAGAAGGTGAAACAAGAAATTACATGCTTCTACAAGGAGGAAATATAAAAATAGGTATAAAGAAAACTAAATCCATGTTAAAAGTGACAGACTTTTGTTACCTTAGAGATTGTAAATATGAAATGTCAATCTAGATAATACTAAATCCATTTTAAAGGTGATATTGTAGAGATGTGATTTATATTCTCACATCAGGGTATTGTAAATATAAAATATTATTATAAATAACACTAAATCCATGTTAAAGGTGATATTGTTGTGATTTATATTCTCACATCAGGGTATTGTAAATATAAAATATCATTATAAATAACACTAAATCCATGTTAAAGGTGATATTGTTGAGATGTGATTTATATTATATTCACATGAGGGAAGTGTTAGTTTCTGCTACACTCATGAAATTTTGAACAATAAATAAGAAAAAATGAATGTAAAACAATAAACAATGGTACCTAAACAACAGTCCATTTTGAAATTATAGAAATTACTTACAGAAGAAGAGAAAGGAAGAGAATATACAGAAAGATATAGAGATGTTGACTGAAATAACTGAAAAAAGAAGAAAGATATAGAGATGTTGACTGTAATAACTGAAAACAGAGAATGCCGGTAAAATTCAAGGAAGGTAGGGTGGGGGTGACAGGAAATCGCGATAATTGTATTTCCAACGGTGAGGTTATAAGGAGAAGGTATCGATAAATGTGAACTCGAAGTGAAGCGTAAGGATCGAACTGGTGGGTGTAGTGCGGGTCAAGGGAATTCGGTGGTGTCGCCGATCGCTACCGTTACCGTAATATAAAATAAGAAAAAGCATTTGATATTAACTAGCCATTTCAACTTTTTAAAATTTCGATTAGAAAACACTAAGACCCTGAATATTGGGGAACTATTTCAGCCTAAGTAAATTTAAATAAAATCTGGTATTACAAAGCTCATCTAAAAGTTTCAGCACTTTGTATTAAAGTAGAACCTCTCTTAACCAAGAGATTTTTTATCGATTCGCAATGAAACATAAAAAGGAAATCATGAAGATTTATTTTTATTTACAAATTAAAATCAATGCATTTATTTTTGTTCACAGTTTTGAACTCCATCTATTGTGATATTATTGTACTACGATCACGAATTTCTGTTTTAGTTTGAACCACGGCCGCTAGGAGCGTTATAACCCATCTGCGACCAGTTCTTGTTTGCGTTATTAGATCACGTGAACTACCGGTTATTGAATAATAGGACAGCCATATGAGTTATTACATAACAGAAGTTACACAACAGTTCTTGAAACCGAATGAAGAACGGTAACTGGTCTGATAACCTTAACCGATCGGTGATTCTATCTGTTATAACCTAACTGCTTACCTAAAAACCTGTACCACTTAAAACCCATGAAGGGTCAGTACTTAGGTAGGCTGTACTGTTTCTAAGCCAACGGTTGTGAAAGGAGGTGATTTGGCCAGAATTCACGCTCAACCGCCAGATTTTTCCCCAATTAAGGGTACCCACTTTTTAAGAGGCTGGGTGTGCCCCAGGAGGGTCTCCCGACCTCGAATTCGATCCACGACCGAAATGACAGAATATAAATTTTCTGCCGTCGGTCGGACTTGAACTCGGGCCCGGGAGCATGGTAGTCAAGCGCCTTACCCACTGAGCTACCGCGCCTCCTTAACTGCTTACTCCAACCCTAATTTATTGTTATTTCCCCATCGTTCTCGATTGAAGATTTAATAAATTTCATACTTGGAATCTTGTTGAATATTCGCGATCTTTTGCCTTTTCACTTCAAATTTCCCGGGTTTTGCTATTCCTTCGATGGGGGCGCTCCTGGTGGCAGGATTCGCGAACCCCCACTTCTTCTTCCGCCACCGACTTGAACACTCGTTGGAACTTCGGCTCTGCAATTTATTTCATGTACCTTTCCTATCCTATTCGCAATTACCCTCAACCTCTTTCATTTCACCTTGCAGTCAGCCGGTAAGTTTCTCTCTTCATGCCCACAGTTCTCGGCACCAAGGTAAGCCAAACTTTAATTATTTTCGTCCCATCACGGCTCTCCCTCATGAACCAGTCCCCAATTTCAAAATACAGTCCACTATTCTCAACCCAATACATGGTCCTCCGGCCGAACCTAAATTAAATTCCCGTTTTTTGGTCGAAAAGATTGCTAAAATTATCGTTTTCCCTTATCGCTCGCTGCTTCATTCTTGTTTTTTACATTTCTCATTTCGTGGGTGGGAGAAGGAGTCATTTGTTGGTGCTCAAAGCTATTATTTGCTCTTATTTTTGCTGTGTGCCAATTATTTTGGTTTGCATAATAATGAATGCGTTTTTCTCGGGTTAGGGGGTCAGAACCTGCACGCGCTTGCCGGTTCATTCCTGCTCCAGCATACTTTGACCTATTGCGCATTTCTCGTGTTCTTTTGCTTAAATTTATTGCTTATATTAATTTCTTCGCCTATATTAACTCGTTTAATATTATTTGCTCCTTTTGTATTTTTTTTTAATTTTTTCTCTCTCGTATCTCCTTGGAGGTATAACGTGTGCTTGCTCGCTGGAAATTTTTCGCTTTTATCGTTGTTTTCTCCTGGAACTGTTATCTTTTGGCATTTTATAATTTCCCAGTTATGGATATTCACGTTCAAAGTCATATTTGCTCTCTTAAGGATTTCCTTAGCTTATTGAAAGAAAAAGCCAAACCTGGTGTATCGGCTACCGCCTTATCAGTCATTAAAGAACGACTTAATTTGCTTGAAGCTGAAGCAAAATCCTTTTTTCAATCTGCCTTGGATAGTGCTGAGGATAAAAGTGTTATTGGTGAACTCCAGTCAGAATTCATGGACTTCACTTCTCAGTGCTTAGAGTTGAGCTTAATTATGTCTCATTTGACTCCTTTAAATGACAACTGTGGTAATATCAGTCACGATTCCCAGCTCAATAGTGCAGCAGGTAATTCTTTATTGCATTCTCTTCCAAAAATTCAAATTGACAATTTTAATGGTAAGGGTGATTTTGATCTATTCAATTCCAAATTTCAAACTTTAATTCATCAGAATATAAGCTTATCCGTGGTTTCTAAGTTTCATTTTTTTTGATTTCTCTGCTTGAAGGGGAACCTCTAAGGTTGATTAGGGTATATCCTATTACATCTGAGGGGTACGATGCTGCCTTAAGTCTTTTAATCTCTAAATATCAAAATAGAAGGGCTTCTATTAATGAGTGCTTGGACAGGATATTGGATATTTCTTCCATTGCTGCCAATGTAGCTTCCCTCCAGGGTTTTCTTGATTCTTATCTTGTAAGTGTTCAAACTTTAAAGTGCTATCAAGTGGATATAGAGTCGGGGAATGCTGAGCTGCTAGTTAGATTACTTCTTCGGAAATTAGATAAAACTCTTCGCTTGAGATTTGAGCAAAATTTGGGTGGAACCTTTCCTAAACTGGATAAATTAATCAGTTTCATAAAAGATCAATTAAATGTTTATAAAAATTCAGAGCTCTCTAAACCTGCTACTGTTAGCTTGGTCCCAAAAAGGAATATGTCTTCCTTTCATACTGCTTTGGCGGACACTAAGCTTGTGTGTATATTTTGCAAAGGTGATCACAAAAAATATGCTTGTCCTCTTTTCTTAAGCTTAAATGTTAAGCAGCGCCATGAGAAGGTAAAATCACTTAAGCTTTGTTTTAATTGCTTGTCTAAACATTTTAATCATAAGTGTAATTCTGTAAATACTTGTGCCAAGTGCCATAAACGTCACCATTCTCTTTTACATTTTGATGAACCCAATTCTAATTTTTCATTTAATGCCCATAAAGCATCTCAAAGTTTTAAGCCTGATGGGCATTCCACTCTTCATGCCTCTGATTCTGTTGGAGTACCTTCTCTTAATACCTCGCCTGCCATGCCTATAAGTCCTGTTTCTCTTTCTCATAAGTCTCAAAGTTTGTCTTCCAAACCAAATGTTTCGCTTGCTTGTGAACAGTTCACTTCAACTGTTCTACTCGCAACAGTTAAAGTTAGGATTTTTTCTTCACCTCATAATTACATTATTGTGCGTGGCCTGCTGGACCCAGCAAGTCAGGCTAGTTTTTTATTACTGAGAGATGTGCTAAGCTTCTTAATGTTTTCTCCCCTCAACCTTGTGACCAATTAAATGGTGTTTCTGTTGTTCCTGTGAAACCTCTTGGATATGCCAAGCTAGGCGTTGGTGATACTGATGGAAATACTATTAAGGATGAACATTTATTTATGGTTCTCCATAAAATTACAAACGATTTACCTAGTTCTCCTATTGCACCTTCAGTTAAGGAGTTAGTAGCCCAGTATCCCTTAGCCGATATGGAATTTGATGTCCCGTCCAGGGTAGATGTGTTGCTTGGCGCCGACGTATCTGCTTCTATTTTGGAAACCAGAGTTGCGTCTCTTGGGGAGGGTATGCCATTTCTTTACAAGACTTGTTTAGGGTATGTTCTTATGGGTTCAGCTCCTGCACTTGCTTCCACTCCTGAGGGGGTGACGGGTCTTATCACTTGCCATGTTTCTGATAACAAACAGGTCTCCAATCTCATCAAAAAATTTTCTGAAATTGATCAACCGCCTCTTCTCCCTCCTAGAAAAGATGACCTTCTCTGCGAGCAAATTTATTCCGAAACCACAACGAGAGATTCTGAAGGTCGTTATATGGTGCACTTACCTTTTCGCCCTACTGCATTGCCCCTAGGGGATTCAGCCGGTACTGCTCGCGAATGTTTTGTTTCGCTGGAGAAACGTTTTTCCAAAAATCCTGAGTATTTCATGAAGTACAGGGAATGCATCAATGAGTATATACGTGCGGGCCATTTAGTGCCTGTTGATAATCCAGATGTCTTAAAAGGTCTACATTATGTATTGCCACATCATGGAGTCTTCAAGCGCCACGGAGATACTGGGAGTATTCGGGTGGTTTTTAATGCCAGTCAGCCCACCTCAAATGGTTTATCCCTAAATGATGTCCTGCTTCCTGGACCTAAGTTGCAGAATTCTATTCCTGATTTGATTGTTAATTTTCGGATTTTTCCTTACGTTTTCTCTTGCGATATTCGCCAAATGTATCGTCAAATAAGCTTGTTTCCACCTCATCGCCATTTTCATTTGGTTTATTGGCGTGAGAACCCTTTGGAGTCTCTTCGTTTATACCAGCTCACCACAGTTACTTTTGGTGTCGGCCCTTCAGCCTTTCAGGCCATTCGAACCCTTCAGCAGTTAGCTTTAGATGAAGGTTGGAGGTACCCTCGTGCTGCTTCTGCACTGAAGGAGAGAACCTACATCGACGATCATCTAAATGGTGATTACACTTTAGAAGAAGCTCAGACGCTCATGGCGGAGCTTAAAAAACTCCTCATGCTTGGTGGTTTTGAGTTGCGTAAGTGGACCAGTAATCACCCCTCGTTACTTGCTGATTTGCCTGAGAATCAAAAGCTCTCCACTTCTTTGGCCTCATTGGTTGGAATTCTGGGCGTCTCATGGGATCCCCAATTGGATAAATTTCTTCTCGAATTTAAGTTGGATACTTCATCAAATAATTCATGCACTAAAAGATCAGTTCTCTCCCAGCTTTCTCAGATTTATGATCCCTGTGGGTGGATTTCTCCAATTGTTCTTTGGGCAAAAATTTTTATGCGAGATATTTGGCTTACCAGCTCTCTTGGGACGAAACCTTACCCCTTTCCATGTGCAATGGGTGGAAAAGTTTTCTTGATCAGGTTTCACTGATGCCGCCTATAGAAATTAATCGTCCTCTCTTTCCCTCTAAGGGTATTCACCGCTTGGTTGGGTTTTCTGACAGTTCAGAGAAAGCTTATGCCTCAGTCATTTATTTGTGTACTGAATTGGGTGATGGCAGCCATCATGTCTCCATTGTATTTTCCAAAACTCGTGTTGCTCCCATGAAAGTTTTAACTTTGCCTAAGCTAGAGCTTTGCGCAGCATATTTGCTTGCTCAAAATTTTGATTATGTCTTTAATTTACTTTCTAAAGAAATCATCATTTCAGAAAGACTTTGCTTTTCAGACGCTACAGTTGTATTGGCCTGGCTTCGTGGCTCTCCTCATATGTTTAAAACTTTTGTGGCAAATCGTGTGGCTCATATTCAGGATCTTACCCTCTTGAATTCCTGGTTTTATGTTCGCTCCTCGTCTAATCCTGCCGATGTGGCTTCCCGCAGTGCTCTACCTTTAGAGTTATTGAGTCATAAACTTTGGTTTAATGGGCCCGAGTGGCTTTCTGGTCCTCGTATAGTTTGGCCTGTTGAGTGTTCTGACCCTAAGTGTTCGGAGTCAGATTTTAGCCAGGAGTTAAAGGCCGTGGAACTCGAAAGCTTGGCCATTACCTCTGTTCCTACACCTTTTTACAACAAATTTTCATCCTGGATCCTCCTGTCCAGAGTGGTGGCATGGATATTGCGTTTCACTCATAACTTAAGAAAGCCTATATCGAAAAGAGATTTGTCTCGAACCTTGAATATTTCTGAAATTACCTTTGCTCGTTACCAAATTTGCAAAATTGTTCAAAAGGAATCCTTTCCCAATATTTTTGATTTGCTTTATTCTGGAAAAAATATTCCTAAGCAATATGCTGTGCTCAGTCCTTTTATTGATAATGAAGGATTGATTCGGGTGGGTGGTCGTTTGGCTAACTCAGCTTTGTCCCTTAGTGCCAAGAATTCCATTTTATTGCCCAAGAGGCATCACATTGTAACATTAATTATTAATTATTATCACCTGAAATATTTTCACGCTCGTGCCCATCTGTTGCAATCACTTATTGCTTCCTCCTTTTGGATAATTTCCTTTCGTCAATCCTTGCGTTCTACCCTCTCCAAATGTGTTACGTGCTTTAGAGTTGAGCCTCGCAATAAGCCTCCTTTTATGGGTGACCTCCCTGAAGGCCGAGTTATCCCCTCTCCGCCTTTTTCACGCTCTGGATGCGATTTTGCTGGACCCTTTATAATTCGCTCTTTACTTTACGCCAAGCTAAAAGAACAAAGTGTTACTTTGTGGTGTTTGTGTGCTTTGCTACAAAGGCTATGCACGTAGAAGCTGTCACTGAAATGACCACGGCTGCCTTTTTAGCCGCCTTGTCAAGGTTTATTGCGCGCCGTGGTATCGTATCTCACCTTCATTGCGATTGTGGAACCAATCTGGTCGGGGCTGCCAATTCTTTGAACCGCACTTTTCGAGAGCTTTTGAAGGCCGATTCTATGCGACTTCCGCATTTTGGTGAGGAGCACAAAGTTACCTTTCATTTTAATAGCCCTTTGCATCCTTCTAGTGGTGGCCTTTGGAAGGCAGCTGTTAAGAGTATTAAACGACATTTAACCATTTCTTTACAAAATCATGTCCCTACCTTTGAAGAATTCAATACATTGTTGATCAGAGTGGAATCTATGCTAAACTCACGTCCTCTTACTCCGCTTTCCAATGATCCTTCCGATGTTAATGTAATCACACCTGCTCATTTCTTGATTGGGCGTTCCTTGTGTGTTCCCCCTGATGATGCACAATTATATAAGCAACCATCTCTCAAGTGTCGATGGTTATATATTCAACACATTTTTAATGGTATTTGGAAGAGGTGGAGTAGGGAGTACTTGCACACCTTGCAACTGAGACAAAAGTGGTTTGCTCATTCGCCTAATTTAAGTGTTGGTGACGTGGTGTTTATAAAGGATTTGAATTTACCTCCGCTTCAGTGGCCTATCGGGCGCGTTGTCGAGGTTTTTCCAGGGTCTGATAATGTTGTGCGAATTGCCAGGGTCAGGACTTCTCGTGGAGAATACACTCGTCCGGTTTTGCGACTTTTTCCTCTTCCTTTGGATGTCAGGGATGCCTGCAGTGTGTGCGTGGTCTGACCCCTTGATTTCGTTAGTTTGTTTATTTTTGCTAATTAACCCTTGTTTGAGTTTTACTAATCTTTGTTATCCAACATTTATCTTCTAATTGCATGAGTACTAACAAATAAAAAAAAAAAAAAAAAAAAAAAAAAAAAAAAAAAAAAAAAAAAAAAAAAAAAAAAAAAAAAAAAGTTTTGCTTATTGAAGCTTATACGCTTCAAGGGGGGGATTATGTTGAATATTCGCGATCTTTTGCCTTTTCACTTCAAATTTCCCGGGTTTTGCTATTCCTTCGATGGGGGCGCTCCTGGTGGCAGGATTCGCGAACCCCCACTTCTTCTTCCGCCACCGACTTGAACACTCGTTGGAACTTCGGCTCTGCAATTTATTTCATGTACCTTTCCTATCCTATTCGCAATTACCCTCAACCTCTTTCATTTCACCTTGCAGTCAGCCGGTAAGTTTCTCTCTTCATGCCCACAGTTCTCGGCACCAAGGTAAGCCAAACTTTAATTATTTTCGTCCCATCACGGCTCTCCCTCATGAACCAGTCCCCAATTTCAAAATACAGTCCACTATTCTCAACCCAATACAAATCTTAATAGTGATGAACATGGTTATTAAAAGGAAAATCATTGTTTGTTTATATAGAGTTAATTAACATAACTTACTACAAATATAATAAATCCAACAATAAGTAATTTTATCTTTGAAAATATATAATTGCTAAAGTAACAATAATTGTAGCATGAAAAGATTATAAATATATATATGTTTTTACTTTAATAGAATAGAATAGAAAGAAAACTTTATTCTGAGACAAAGTCCCTTAAGAATAACATTAAATAATACAAAGTAAGATCTTAACTGGCCGAGAGGCTGTTAAAAATAAAATAACATAGGTAAATTCAAATACAAATATGTATGAAAAAAAAAAAAAAAATACAGAGAAAAACTAGAAAAAGAAAAAACTATTAATAAAAAGAGAGTGAAAAAATAAATATACAAAATAGAGGTTAATATTGTAAACAAAATTGCAGAAGAGAAAACAAACAAACAGAAACTTAAAGAAAAATAAAAGATAGAAAATCAAAAATTATCATTACAAGAAATCAAAACATTATCATAGTCAAACTATAATTTTTGCTAATGTTTCATGTCTGAAGGTCTTAGTAATTAAATTAGACGATTACATAAATAGTACATACATCCTTATAGTTGGAGAGCGTCGGGTTGGAGGGAAAGAAGATGGTGAAAGAGTAGTGTTTTGAATGTTCCAAGGGAAGAAGCATTGTGGATATAGGGGGGGAGGGAATTCCAAAGAGTAGAGGATCGGACAAGGAAAACGTTGGAGTGCAGTACTTCTGTAGGATGGAGTATAGAGATCGGAAAGACGAGATCTTGTATGCAGTGATTTGATAGCAGACTTGAATTTCAGTTTACTGTAAATAAAGGGAGGGTGACGGGTGTTAATAACTTGGAATAGATAGGTGCCTAGGAAGTATTTTCTGCCGAAGGAGGGGAAAAGCCAATTTAACTCAGTGTAGAGATGCGAAACATGGGAACATCTCGAAGTTCCGAAGACAAACCTAATGAAGCAATTCATGATGCGTTTTAATCTGTCTTCAAGAACCGTCGAGAGCCCGCCATATATCACGCAACCATAGTCAAATTGGGGGAAGATAAGGGAGGATACTAGAAGTTTGCGTGTGGGTAGGGGAAGGAGGTGACGGGAGCGGTGAAATAGTTTTAGGATACCAATTGACCTTCGGGAGATTTGTGCAATATGGGATTTCCAGGAGAGGGTTTGGTTAGGCCTACATTTTTAACAGAGGAATGGAAAGTTATTGGATGACCATTAAGGAATAATGTGGAAAAGTTGACATTTGAATGGAGAAGGGAATGTGATCCTATGGCAATTGCTTGAGTTTTAGCTGTGTTTAACGTTAATTTGTTCAGATTTGCCTAGGCACAGATTTCGTCTAGGTCTTCCTGAATTTTGGCAAACGCAGCTAACATTTCGGATGGAGGAAAGGAGAAGTAAATTTGGAAGTCATCGGCATAAAGATGGTGGGAACAATGGCGAATTGAATGGGGAAGATCATTGATGTAGGAATTAAACAGTAGAGGGGAAATGCTCGAACCTTGAGCTACTCCTGAGGAAAGAGGATAGGCCCTGGTTAGGAGTGGCGACTGCTTGGGTGCGGTGGGAAAGGAAAGATTGAAACCAAAGGAGGGAGCTGTAGGAAAAGTTCAATGATTTCAATTTGGAAAAAAGGATATTATGATCTAAGGAATCAAATGCTTTAGAGAAATCAAGGAGGATCAGGATGGTCAGTTCCTTATTGTCCATCGCTGTTTGGATGTCAGTGATAATTTTAGTCTGGACAGATTGTGTTGAGAAGCCGGGACGGAAACCAGATTGGAAAGGATCGAGTAACTTGGAATCTTCTAGGAAATTGAAAATTTGGGATTGCACCAATCTTTCTAGGGGCCTAGAAAGGTTGGAAAGTATGGATATAGGGCAGAAGGCCTTTTTCCAGGAAGTGGGAAATACAGAGTTTTATGAGGGAAAAATTATATATGAAGAGGAGAACCGGAAGGATTTCAAGAAGGCATAATTTCAATAATTTAACAGGAATGCCGTCTAAACCAGATGAGTTGGATTGAGACTTCATAATAGAGGTAATTAGATCAGAGGGAGTGATATAAGAAAAGTAAAAATTATTGTCGTTAAATGCTGGCGGAGGTAAGGGCTGGGAGGGTCGAGAAGGAGCAGATGAAGTGGAAGAAACGAAATAGGAGTTTAACTCATCAGGAGTGACAGGAAAGACTCCCGAGGGAGAGGAACTAGGAGGATCACACAAGGAAAGTTTGCGGAGGAGCAGCCATTTGCATTTAGGATTGGGTACAGATGAAAGGGCTTCGTGGAAGAAATTGGATTTAGTTCGCCGGATCGTGGATTGTGTTAAATTTCTAAGAAACTTAAACGTTTGATAGTCATCTTCAAGCCTGGTGCGTCTGAAGCGTCTTCGGGCAGCCTTGCGTCTTCTTTGTAAATCTTTAATATCTTGGTTCATCCAAGGAGCAGGGTGACGCCGGCGGAATGTTGAGGTTTTAAGAGGCGCATGGGTATCAAGGATGGATAGGAGATTGGTGGTGAGTAATTCAACCATGGTATCAATTGAGGAGCAGGAGTAGATTGGATTCCATTCTATGGTTTCGAGATTGGATAAAATCTTATCTCGGGTAAGGGAGTCTATGTTATGGAAGGAGATTGTTTTAGGAACCGAGGTGTTGGGATATCATATGATATTTGTATCAGGTCATGAGAGGATAGGAAAGAAACAGGGCGTTAACTTGAGGAAAGAAGGTTTTTTGGAGAATCTATGACATGCAGGTCCAACCATGTGTCGGACCCGCGGGAGTGGTGGGTGGGATTGAATGGTACATTAAAAAGGTGAAAAAAAAAAAAAAAAAGGTTTTCAAGGTAGATTTTGTCATAGGAGTCAGATAGGAGATTGGCATTCAGGTAACCGGAGATGATTATGTTGGAGTAGAGAGGAACAGAATGGTAAAGATTAGACTCGAATGATTGATCAAAGGGAACATGTGGGGGACGGTAAACCACTACATACAGGAGAGGGTGGGCATTAATGGATATTTCAACAAATAAGGACTCAATGTTTGGGAGATTTGAAGGAGGTGAAAGAAAAAGGATACAAGACTTCAGGCAATCATGGACATAAAGCGCTACTCCACCGCCGGTACGGTTAACCCAGTCATGACGAATGATGGAGTAGTTAGGGAGAGAAACCGAGGAAGAAGGAATGTAGGGTTTTAGCCAGGTTTCAGGGACTGCAATGATGTGGTAAAAATTTTGGGTGAAAAATTCTAAGAACTCATCGTAATGGGCTGGTAGGGATTGTGAGTTTATGTGACAGGCGGTTAGGATGGTAGTCATATTGGGAAGGAGTTAGGGAAACATAGGGCAGTAAGTAAAAGGATGAAGCTGAAAATGAGAAATAATAGTAGGCGCCAAGAAGAAAAAATACATTTCGATGATAAGAACAAAGTAAAATGATATATACAACGTATATATAGAAGTAGAAATATTACAATAATGGAAAGTAAAAGTAGTAACAGGTGAATATATAAGAATAGTATAGAACGAAAGGGTGATGAGTTGGTAAAGAAGAGATGAAGAACAAGAAAAAATAAAATAAGAGATAAAGATACATAAACAAGTGAAAATAGTAAAGAAAAATGAGCGTTAACTGATTAAAAGTAATATCATAGTGGCACTAATAAATTAAAAACTGAAAACTAATCTGGCAAGGATAAATAATAGAAAAACAACAAAAAAAAATAACGAATACACTGGTTTCATTAGCAGAGGGTGTAGACCAAGGAAGTGCAAATAGGCAAAGAATTCCAGAAGGTCAGGCGAAAACATCCAGGTCCTGAGCCTGGTCTATGAAGATTACTGGATGGCCGTCTTCCTTATGGCACCGCACACGCCCTCCTGAGAACCACACATATTTTAATTTGCCGGCTGATCTCTTCTGGCGGGCGAGCCAATACAGATGCCTGTTGGTCGGGGTCATCTCCTCGCTAAGATATATTCGGTGGGAGTCATTCTCCGCCGATATCGCGCGTCGAGAAGTCCCTCTTGACTTTTCTCTTCTGTATTAGATAGTCTGACAAATCGTGCGATTACAGGCAGTGGTCACGCATCATCCTTCCTGTGCATCCGTCGCTCCACTAGGTCAAAATCTTCTATGTTTAATTTGATGCCGAGACCGGCACCAATACTTGTAACCAATGCCGTGGCGGTCTCTCCTGGGCCTATCGGGATGCCCCGTATTTCCATTGATTTGTTCAAAAGTCCCTACTCAGCCTTGTTTACCCTGATTTCGAGCAGGCAAACTTTTGTTTTTAAATTACTATTCTCATCGACCAACTCTTCTATACGTGTCTGCACCTCTAGATGAGCTTCGATTTTTGCCAGTCTCTCACTCAATTCGAAACTCAAGTCCCCGTATTTATCAAGTGAGGTTTTTTGGGATTTAACTTCCTCGTTTACTGTATTTACTGCAGCTAGTATCTCGGAACCGGATGGCTCCGAAGGTTTTTCGGTGTTTGAATTTTGCTTTTTGGTGTCACAAATGTGACAAAACCATGGTTTTTTGGAGTTTTTTAGCGCATCAATGTCTTTGTCTGAGAGGTTGAAACAGCTGCCGTGGAAAATCACTTTATTGATAAATTCTCCAGTCTTTAACTACAGATATTCAGAAAATGTATCAAATATGTTAAAATATAAATTTTGATTAAAAATATAGATATTTTAAAATATTTAACACATTCTCTGAATTGTAGTTGAAGACGGGTGAATTTATCAATAAATAATACGGTAAAATATAGTTATTTTAAAATACAAATTTAGGTTTATTTATATATATTTTAAAATATGATCACTGGTAATAGGGTTTTTTCGGTAATAGATGATTGGTGATAACAGTTCCGAGTCGATAGTAGGTTATTTTAAAGATTAGGTTATTTTTGTCCCACCTCTAGTTCATTCCTATAACCTCACATGTAGAGGTGGGCAAAGTAGTTCCTTTTAGGGAATAGTTCCTTTTGAGGTAGTTCATTCTAATGAACTAGTTCAAATGAACTACATAGTTCATTTTTCAAAAGAACTATGGAAATGTACTGAACTAAGAGAGGATTTGAACTATGGAAAAAAGGGATGGAACTGAGATGTCAAATGAACTATACTTAAATAGAAAACACTTCTATCTTATTTCAGCATTTAATTACATTTTTAAATATTTATGATATATTTACATAGATTACACTTATTTTCTATATCTTTTATTACAATCACCTGTATGAAACTGAATCTTTCAATATAATTTTCAGCAATCTGATTAACTTGAAAATTTGCACCTGCTTCAAGGAACAATGACAATACAATAATTACACAACTTTGTTCTAATATTTTCACTTAGTCTAGTTAAATTACCCCCAAAATGGGGTATGTCTTGCAAAAGCTGGAGTAGTAGGTTTTATGTTTTTATATGGACCAGATGGGATGGGTGCTGAGAATAAAATATCCAAATGAAACTTATTTTGATAAGTGGAAAATGTTTTCCAAGGGGGGGGGGGCAAAAAACCAAACTTTTTCAGATTTTTTAAATAACATAGAAAAACGGTTTCATCGTAAATGTTATATTTACAAAACTTATAAGGGTCCAAAACACAGAAATGGCTAATCCAATCGATAAATGTATACTAAAATTTGTAGATCATTACATTTTGTGCAAGATAGGGTTTTTAAATAAAACATTCATACTCAGAGATATGTCAAAAAACCCAAAATTGTTGGTTGAATTTGGAAAAACTGTGTTAAAATTGCAAACAAATCACTATTAGTACAGGGAAATTAGCTTCGAGCCTTGAAATCTAAAAATTAAAAGGTCTGACTGCTGTAAATTGTTCACCACACTTAGCTTTTTAGTTATGTTTGCTATAAAAGCGTGTTTTTCTAGTTTTTTAAGACTGTAATTTTTATTCTGGATTTATCTTAAGTATAAAACTTTTCAAATTTATGAATACGAATTGAACAAAAAGTTTTAGGAACTTAGGTTCATTAGGGAAAAATAAATAAAGCAAACATGGTATTTACTCAGTCAATAGGTTGAGAATTAAAGGTAAATATCAAGTCCTTGGCGTTGATATCTAAAGGAAAACTGAACTGAAAAGAACTTAAGGAATAAGAATTTCGTTGAGTTTTTAAAAACAGCAAAATACAGAAATAGAAAGTAGATACTATTCCTTGTCCGAGCAAATTGGAGGTTACTTGTTGTTCAAGCTTGTTTCCGTGCCTCGGCTGAGGACACGACAAAACACGATTAAACCCGAAATGAGGAACTACCTAGTTCACTTAGTTCATTTAGCTACCTAGTTCATTTAGTTCAGTAGTTACGTAGGTCCGACGGTTCCCTGTCCGAGTGGTGGGGCAAATGAACTATAGTTCACCAAAACAGAGAGCGCTCTTTAAGGCTTGGGCACACAGAAAGCGGTCTGTCGCGGTGGTCAGTGACCCAGTGGCTGTCGCAGCGGCCTGCGATATAGGGACGTCACATAAGGAGCTCACACATTCTGATGAGCAGTCCGGTCCGGTCTCTTTCCTCTCGTGGCGTGGTCCGTGTTAGTGTTTTTTATATTGAGTATCAGCTCAGACGAAGAAATTCTCCTTCTGCTATTTGCATTGCAAAGCCATAAGAGGAAAAGATGATGCTGGGTGCATGAAATTAATAAGAAGAGAAAAAGACTAGGGGAATATCACCGCTTATGCATCGAACTAGAGTCACATTAAGATAGGTTTTTCAAACATTTTCGGATGTCGCGACAAGGTTTCGAGGAAATGCATGATTTGATTAAATGCAGGATAAAAATCATTAGTAATTTAAAATAATAAAAATTTGAATAATAGTAACAATACAGCTAATAGAATGAAAATGGAATGGTAATAAGAACCAAATTAAAAGGCCAGAATTTTAGTAATAAATGAACAAAACAATGATTGAACATTGCCCAGTGGTGTCAGTGTGAATTAATGTGACTATGTGAGAATATCACAGTGTAAGGTAAAACTTCAAATATTGTTAAATGTAATAGTAAAATAGTATAGAATTGTAAATATAACATAAATTATTGTAGAACCTGAAGATGGAGCAATTGAGCTCTGAAGCATGTCGAAATGAATGAATAAAAAATGAATAATGGGGAGTTATGCCTTTTAAAAAATGAATAATTTATTAATTAAAAAAATGGTACTGACTTTTTGAATTTAATTCTTATGCTATCGCATTCCATGCTTCCGCCTTCATCAAAACATTTTTGTAATGCTCGTCAGCACTATCATACAAGCACTTATATTTTGAACATTTTCAATAAATAATTCGATTTGTTCGGTCATTTTTTAATCGCAGGTGGTGAGGCGGTCAGGGTTGAATTTGTAATGTTGTACTACTAGATCGCTTGTCGCCACGACGAAAGTTATGGTAAAGAATATTGAATTGTCAGCAAATAGTTGGCTCTTCCTCCCAAGCCTGTATATATACCCCCTCTCTTTGTTCCCCATCATTAGTAGCATCTTAGTCTCGTAGTTAACTAGTTTAATTATAGTATATTTCATTTCATGTTAATTGTACAAGTTGCCTAAATAAAGTTTTTTTTTTATCTTTTTGTGGAGAAGAATATTTAATTGGCGCCCAAATAGGGACCTGGCGGTTCTCCAAGTTTGAAGATTGAAGAAATATTCTGGTAGGCCAAGAAGACTCGAAGAAATATCCCTTGAGGTAACAGAGTTGGGACTACTTGATAACAGATCTGATTGTAAGGCCATTAAGTAGATCCGAAGAAATATCCATTTGGTAACAGGATCGGGACTTACTACTTGGAGGTGTGTTTCAACACTTTACGCCGGTTTCAAGAAAAACATCATTGATATCTTCTCTTCAAAATTTAAATAGCTTTGAGGTATTGTACAATTAATTTTATGTTTATGATTTTAATTTAATTTAATTTAATGAATCCTGAATTTAAGCTAAAAGAAAGTAAACTAAGTGAAATTATAAGTAAAGATAAGGAATTAACTGTTATTGATAGTAATATTAACTGTAGCAAAATGACTTCAAATTATTCTATGACGAAAGAAGATTATGGTCACTTACCATATTATAATGGTGACCCAACTCTTTTAATTGCATTTATCAAGCCGCTAGAAATTATTTATAATAATGTATGTAATGAACAAATTTTGAATCGCGCACAAAATGAAAACAAACTAATTCAAATAGCTTTATCGCGACTTACCGGTGATGCCCAACAACTTTGTATGTATGAAAATTTTGGGTCTATTGACGAATTCAAACTACATTTAGTTAATCATTTTAAAGATTCGCGGACGACTTCACATTTACAGCATGAAGTAACACAAATTAGAATGCACAAAAACGAACACCCCATAGACTACATTAACAGAGTTTTACCATATCAAATCCTTATTCAAAATAGAATTATGGTTGATATAGATATTATAAACAAAGACCAGGAAATAAAATCCCAAAAAGGTCAGATAATTGACCATGTCCTTAGAAATTTACCCCCAAGGCTTAAAGATGCCCTTAATCATATCGTCATACGTGACTTAATTGATATGATAAAAAAACACACTCTACAATAACTGTAGAATTATAGTGGACGATTTATACCCACAAGGTCAAAATAAAAACGAACACCACGGACCAACACAAAAAAAACCATCATAACGGTCCTAGGCATAATAATCCTTACCATAATTATAATAGTCCAAATTTTAAACATAACTGGAACAAACACCATGAACAAAAACCACACAACGATGAACGACATCGTTATCATAATTATGAACAAAAGCGTTACCAAGATTATAAACATAACAATTATACACCACATAATCCACAACACCAACAAAATCAGCCCCATTTCTCTAACGGACAACAACATAATAAAACACCTTTCCCGTCACAACCATTTAATCCTAATTCTCAAAATACCGTGTCTATGAGAACAGTAAGAAGTAACAATGTTCACCATATGGAAGATGAAAACGATCATTTAAAACAAAGGGTTGCAGAATTAGAGCAAAAAGTAAATAGTTTTTTATGCTTAAACGAGCCCGAACCTGCCCCCGACATATCCTCAACTTAATTGATGGACTTCCAACATTCAAGGACTTATTAGGCAATGACTGGCTCGTGGACACCGGCTCAGAAATTAATTATATTAATCCCAATTCCGTACCTGAAGGAATTAAAATAAATTCAGAAGAGTTCATTGTGACTACTCCTACCGGCAGTGAGTTAGGTAATGGTTCAATACTATTAGACCTCGCCCCGTGTTTAGGACTAGACCATGAATTATTAGTTAAGTTTAAAATATTTAAATTTAGTAATAAGTACAACCTATTGTTAGGTATGAAAGGAATGGAGGAATTAACAACAGATATTCATATTAGTAAAAATGTAAAAGAATTTAAGATAAGAAATGTAACAATTAAAGACGGTAAGATAATAAATAATAACAATTTAAATTTAATTAATAATCAAAATGAATTATATAAGGTCATTCGCCATGATCACATTAATAAGGAAATAAAAGAAAAATTATTTGATACCCTAATGAAGTATCCCGAAATTGTTAAAACAGAGGAAGATATTTTGCAGAGCACAAATTTAGTAAAACATTCCATCCGTTTAAAAACTGACAAACCTATATTTACCAGAAATTATCGATTTCCGCAACATTTTCAAAATGATGTAAATTTAGAAATAGAAAAACTATTAAAAAATGGAATAATAAGAGAAAGCAATTCCCCTTATAACAGCCCAATTTGGATAGTACCCAAAAAAGCGGACGCAAGCGGCACAAAAAAGATTAGAATGGTTATAGATTATCGGAAAATAAATGCAGAAACCATTCCAGATAGATTCCCCTTGCCCAATATTGAAGACCTATTAAATAAATTAAATAATTCAAAAGTCTTTACTACCATTGATTTGGCCTCTGGTTTCCACCAAATTGAGATGGATCCAGACTCAATTGAAAAACAGCATTTTCCACAGACTCCGGTCATTATGAGTTTCTTCGTATGCCATTTGGTTTGTGCAATGCTCCCCCCACCTTCCAAAGAGCAATGAACGCTATGCTCGCCAATGTCCCAAATACTCTAGTGTATATGGATGACATTATAATTTATTCGGAAAATATAAAAGACCATTTAAAACATCTTGAAACAGTTTTTTTTCTAAATTAAAAGACCACAGACTATCTATACAACTAGATAAAACAGAATTTATGAGAACTGAATTGCCGTTTTTAGGTCATATTCTTACATCTAATGGAATTAAAACTAATCCTGACAAAATTGAAGCAATTCAAAAATTTCCGCTACCTAAAACAGAAAAAGAAATAAAACAATTTCTTGGAATGACAGGTTATTACAGGAAATTTATCCATAATTATGCCTCTATAGCAAAACCACTTACTTCTCAATTAAGAAATAAAGAAATTATTAACCCTGCGTCTTATAAAGATGCGTTTGAAAAATTAAAAATGCACCTAATGAATGCCCCAATTTTACAATATCCTAATTTTGAACTCCCTATGTTACTCACAACCGATGCTAGCAATGTAGCAGTTGGAGCGGTGCTTTCCCAACTTTCAGAAGGGAGAGATCACCCTATCGCATTTGCTTCCAGAACTCTTTCAGCCACCGAACAAAAATATTCCACCATCGAGAAAGAACTTTTAGCAATTGTCTATGCGTGTAGACATTTTAAACCATACTTATACGGAAAAAAATTTACTATTCATACTGATCATAAACCATTGCAATGGCTGTTCACTATGAAAAATGATAATACCAGAATAATGAAGTGGATCTTTTACCTACATGAATTTGATTTTGATATCAAACATGTAGAGGGTAGAACAAACAATGTCGCAGATGCCTTAAGTAGAATCCAAATTAACCCCACATATGAACTAAATGCTATTGAAGATCTAGATATGGATCTGGAATTAGATAGAGCTTTACAAGAAGCAAGTCAAACTAATTTAACCCCTGTCCCGTCAGTAAATTACGACGAATTGCTAGAGGAATATGAGGCAAGTCAAAGACCTGAAGGCATACATGAAACAGCTGAGGAAAGCAGAGAGGTCGAGGACAACAGAGGAGATAACATGAGCATTGTAGCTACTCAGCACTCTCAAGATTCCAGTCATGAACAAATACTTATTGTTGATGAAAATAAACCTGTTAATATAGAGAAATATCAAATTTTTATACAGAGAGGTTCAGAAAGAACTATAACAACTAGACCGTTTGGAAAATTTAGGTACTTAATAGAATCAGCATATCCATGGAAACATGATATAGAAGAAAAACTTCTGGAAATTATAAAGCCTAACACGGTATATGGTATATACTGTGAACCAAACGTTGAATCTGTAAGAAATGAATTTGAAGGGATTTTCAAAAAACTTTCGGAAATAATTGAAACCAAATTCCCAACAGTAAAAATTAAAAGATATAAACAAAAAGTGATAGATGTAGAAGAGAATGATCAAAATGAATTAATTGAAAACTATCACTTGGGTAAATCATTTCATAGAGGAATACTTGAGACGTATGAGAAAATTAAAAGAAATTATTACTTTCCAAAAATGAAAGATATGATCACTGAATTCATTAATAAGTGCCCAGTATGCCGAAAAACAAAATATGATAGAAAACCTGTCAAAACTAAATATCAAATTTCACCGACACCTATTAGGCCTTTCGAAGAATTAATGATTGATACCTTACATTATGAACGTCTTTTTATTATAACTATAATAGATACATTTTCTAAAAAATTATTTGCTAGGATAGTTAAATCATGTAATTCCACGAATGTCTTTGATGTCATATCGGATTATTTGTCATTATTCCCTAACCCGATTAGAATCAAAATGGATTGCGGTAAAGAGTTTAAAAATAATTTAATACAAAATTTCTTAGAAAGTTTAGGAATAGAACCATATTATACAACTCCCAATCATCCTAATTCCTTAGGATTATTAAATAAAGCTCAGTCCACATTAATAGAAATTTTAAGATCCGTTAAAGAAGAAAGACAAAATTCCAAATTAGAGACAAATTTAAAACTTGCAGTAATTACTTTTAACAATTCCCCTCAATCAAAATTTGAAGCTTACTCCTAATGAAATAACATTTGGACTTATAAAAGACCCCAATAAATTAGAAGGAATAATTAAAGAACAACTAGTTAATAAATATCACGAAGACTTGGACTTAATACATAAAAATATTAAAACTAATATCGAAAAAGAAAAAGAAATTAGAACCAACAAATTAAACACTAATAGAGAAAATCCTGATATTGAAGACAACCCATATGTTAAAGTCAGAACTAGAAATAAAAATGAAAATCCTTATAAACCTGTTCATAAATTTCAAGATAGAAATAAGACAATCAAAGTACATACTGACAATATACAAAGACAAAGGAAAATTAAGAAAAACCAATTATTTGTTTCAGATGACGGACCTATGGAAATTAATGATAATAATATTTCTGATACCGACGGATACTCTACAGTATAAAATGACTAACGTAGAACATTCTTCAGGTTTAGTTACTTTTAGATTACCGGATGCAAAAATTATTAATAAAATAAAACCATTGTCCATTATTTAAACTTCACATCGCTAATATTAGAAATAGAAACAGTAGAAAAGGAATTAAAACATTTTAAAATATTTTCTATGGATAACATGTATAATATAATTAATAAACAATTGATTTTCTTAAAAAATAAAGTTAATAACATCACTCCTAAGAGACAGAAAAGAGGTCTAGTGAACGGACTAGGCAAAGCCATCAGCTGGATTACTGGGAACTTAGATTCTGATGACAAAGAGCATTATGACAAAGTCATTGACACCTTAGAAAGAAACTCGTACCACTTAGAACACAATATTGCACACGAAGTTAGTATTAATCACAAACTTATAGAAACATTCCAAAATGATATTAAAATTTTGAATAATAATAACCAACAAGTATCACAAATTCTAAAATCTATGGATAAAACCCGATACATCTTACATTTGGAAGAATTATATAATATACTTAATTATATCACAATACTTGTATTAGATATCGAAAATTCATTAGAAACATGTAGACTTGGAATACCACATTCAAATATCATAAAGCATACTGACTTAAACGATACAACATTAATTTCACAAGATTTAGAAACAATTTGGTTAACCAGTAAAATCTCTTGCTTGATTAAGGAAAACATTATTCATTATATTATTTCTCTCCCAGTCAAAACCCAAACTTTAAGCGCTATATACTTTCTATCAATACCAGTTAGCCATAAAAATGAAACTATTGTAACCATTGTTAAGAACAGTGTAATCTTGTATAATATTTCAGAAATATTCACTGGTAATTGTACATATATTAAAGATAACTATTATTGTACTAACCTTAGAAATTTAAGTAATAGATGTATTAAATATGCTATTCATAATGATTTAAAATATTGTACCACTACTAACCTTATTGATAGTAAACCTTTTATAAAATATATTGATATAATAGATATTTATGTAACATTTAGGATTAGGAATATTACTATTAAAACTAATATATCTCATCCTTTATCTTTGCCTGAAACTTCTGTAATTAAACTAGACAATAATGAATTGATTGTAAATCAAACAAGAAATATGTATATAAATGTAGACACTCTTTCATTCAATCATAAAATTGAGAATATAAGAAACTTAATATAACTTTAGAAAAATTAGATTTACCTATAGAAGATAATAATACATTTGAGGTATTAGAAACTGAAAATTATAATATATTATATTCATATCCTATCATTACTATTACTAGTATTATATTATATTTATTATTAATACATGTAATCTCTGTATATTACAAAGCCTCAAAGCTATGCCAACGAACAACGGAACAAATAGCACCAGAACCCCCAAAGACATTTAGACCATGGGAAGTTCCTGTTTTTTTCTCACTGAGTTCGAAATCTTCAGAAGGGAGGAGTTATGGTAAAGAATATTGAAGTGTCAGCAAATAGTTGGCTCTTCCTCCCAAGCCTGTATATATACCCCCTCTCTTTGTTCCCCATCATTAGTAGCATCTTAGTCTCGTAGTTAACTAGTTTAATTATAGTATATTTCATTTCATGTTAATTGTACAAGTTGCCTAAATAAAGTTTTTTTTTATCTTTTTGTGGAGAAGAATATTTAATTGAAGACTGGACCTCGAGGGTAGACCGCGTGCTGTTTGACGGGGATGATTCAATGTTGTGTATTACAACCATACCACCTGACCGCTTCGGTCGCAGATCGCAGACCGCCGCTACAGACCGCTCTCTGTGTGCCAAAGCCTTTATTTATAGTTCATTTTCATGAACTAGTTCGTTCACGTACTACTCTTATCTACTCACATGTAAACAATCACTTCTACAGTTTCAACTTGGATTGTGTTGTTTAGTTTGTTATATTGATATTTAGACTTCTTAAATGTAGATAAGTGAAACAGAAGTTAACAACACGAGGATTAAGTGTTTTCTCAATTCATGTTTTCTTATTTCATCTTATCTTATGCGTAAAAGTGTTACAAAACTTAACAAGATTTATTTGTACATGGATTTGGTGTTTTATATATTTTTATTTATTTCAATTTCAGTGATACAATTTCAGTATACATATTTTGTGAATGGATTCTTTGTCATCCATATTACTTTTTGTCCTAAAGTGAGACAGATTGTATAATTAATTCAATAAAACATATCAGTTTATAAATAAATGTGAGAAAGTATATCACAGGTTTCATGTTTTCTTATTTCCATTTCCCTTGAAAAAATATAGCAGAAATTAACATCATCACTTTCAACTAGGATTCTGCCTTATATTATATAATGGCTTATAACATGGAGAATTGACAATGTGAAAATAATCACAGATTAAGAGGTAAATGTCCCATTACTATATAATTGTAGAACTATTGGTATAATGTTATAGATTAATGTGTTTTTTAAAAAAATTAGAAGCCTGATGATGGTACATTGTCTCCGAAACATGTATCTACAAATGTTAAATAAATAGGACTTATGCCAAATAAATACTTAAGGATTCTGTCTTTTTTATATTTATAATTTGTTATTTTCACTTCTCTGACATAACATTCATCCGGAATTAATTTTACTGGTGGTTCAGTAGTATATTAATTGTTGATTAAATTAATATTAATTCAAAATTGATTTAGTGTCTTATATTTCGATATTTTCTTATTTCCACTTCATTATTTCCTTATTTCTCATTTTAATATTAGAAGGTAAACAGAAGTTAATATTACTTTGAACAGGAATTTAGAGTTTCTCAGTAAATGTAGGAGAATAACCTTTTCCTGTAAAAGTAGCGACTAGAACATCGAAATAAATCGGAACCAGGTTAGAATCGATAAAAGGTATTCTGGGCGCTCGATAGGGGTTGGTGTCGGCCATCCGAACATTTACCGAAGTTTTAAAAATATCTATACATCAAAAGGTTAAAGAATTCGTTGGTAATAATTTTTTTTGTTATTAAAATAGTTTTCCTTAATTGCAATATATTGTTCTTTGTTCATGAAATAATGGGATTATGTGGATCAGCTAAAAATGTTTTTTCTGTACTATACATGTTCGGTTTGTTATCAACATTTTCAATAATTTAATTCGGATAATATTCCGTTTTTTAATTATATTTTACTATATGCTCTACAGTGATTTGACGGTTACTCAGTAAGTGAAGATAATCGATATTAAAAGTTTACAACTGTCGATAGCGCCTTTTTATTAAAGATTTTATGTTTAACCCCCCACCAACCCCGAAAGTTTGGTCCGTAGACGTGTCATGAGACCAGTTGGCAGTTGAGTTTTACATCAACGTTGTATGCTTGAAGTTTCATTTGTACTTTCATATCGTCCTGAGAACGTGTTAGCCACTTTTGTTTGCTTCCCTTTCTCTAACATGGTTATTAAATCAAAACCTATTTTCACTAAAGAAGAAGAACTTTTACTGCAAGATTTTAGCAGGAATGTGTCTACTAAGTCTTCAGCTCTTTTCTATGGAAATGCCTTTATAGTTTCTGCCATTCCTATTTGTAAGCATTTTTATATAGTAATACATCTCTATAATTGATAAATTACTGAATTACCTAATTTTTGTTGTGTGTGTAGGGCTTTTTTGGAGGATACATATGATTGATGTTTACAGCTCTATATTGGCTTTTGTAGTTGTCACTCTTCTGAATACATATTTAGTGGCTTTTGCTTATAAAAATACTAAATTTATCCTCAAACATAAGGTAAGACTTTTTCTTTATAATTTTAATAAATTATATTTTTAAGTTAACATAATATGAAACTTATGTCCATTGAGTACAAATAGTTAAAATTGTTCTCAGTTGAATGTATTTATTTGCTGTATATTCATTATTTAGGGGAAAAAAACTTTTTTAAATTAAATAATGTTGAATTTAAAGTAATGAAATCAGTTGTAATAACTTACTGTATAGTGATTTTCTTTTTGGATTTGTTTTTCATTGTAGTATAAATTTCATTCAATTAGGTTTATTATTATTTTGAAGTTTATATCGGTTTGTGTCTTTAATTTCTTAAATATTCTTTAAATTTGCAATAGAACAAACGTATACAAATAAATGTTAGTCAAGATTTCTTGTAATTTGTGTATTTTTAATCTTGTTACTTAATTAATCTTTTAATCTTGGTTATTATTGTTATTATCCTGTATCCTTTGTCTATTTCGTCATTTATACAATCAGTGTCATTCTTTTTGTTTTACATGTTTATGAGATGTGATATCAGTATTATGTTTCAAGAAATTAAAATATTGCTAGGATTTCATCTCTTTAGTAGGCATAATAGTGTAATGCATTATTGACTTATATTCTTCATAGACTTCATTATAAGCTGAATTTGATTATCTACTCCTGTGGTGATACTGCGGTTTGCATCGTCAGTTGTCTACTTTCAAAATAATTCAGTATATGATCCTAAAATTCTGTCCACGGTGACTGTATTCTAAAACAGGAAATTTAACTTTTTATTGCTTCTTGTGGGCTTTGTGAAAGGACATTTGAACCATTATGAATTATTTTTTATATCATTGTACTAGCTATTTTTTTTTTTAATGTGCATAGCAAAATGGTTAAATTTGTGCTATTTTTCATTTTTATGTATTTCAATTACAATGAAGCTTCAAAACACCCAGTTAGTTGCAACAACCTAGGTGCTCCCTTTTAGAGGAATTATTGAGTTGTTTGGAAATTATTGCAGATTTATGTTTATGAAAGAAATGGGAAAAAAAATTTTTACTAAGAAAAATATCCTTCATTCCTCTCAATGTATGTTTGCCAATTGGTTGGATCCTATGAGCAGATTTTTGAATCTTTATACTTAACCATTTCTGATTTGTTTTGACTTTTGATGAATATATATTGTATCATTTATAAAAAGGTCCAGGTCCTTAAAAGGTAGTTGGTAAGTGAGAGGTCTTAAGAGAAGGGTGTTTGAGACAGGGAATCATAACTAAGCTCCAAGAATTTCATTACAAAACTTTTCGTATTGATTTTTTTTTTTCGTTCGTTCTATTATTGAGCTCTTTCATTTGCCTTGAGCTGGTCAGTGCCATTTGATTTACCAACTCTAATTTTTTCTGCAAGTTTTTTTAACAGTTCTTGGGTTTTTATCCACCAAAACGCGTGGATGAAAATCATCATTCAAGGAAGAAACTCTGCTACGAACCTCCTCATCTTAAAGGCTGAAATCTTTCTCAAAATATTTTAAACATCGCATTCACGCACACTATCATTGCCTCCTCCCTCTCCCCTCCCCACTTTATTAATATTTCGGGCTCTCTGAGCAATGTTCTTACCAAGTTTGAACTTGTAATGAAAGTATGTGAAATTCACTTGTTATCAACTTTTAAGTAAAGACAATTAATTCCAAGTTGTGAAAGGCTCAAGAGGTAATTATATATATATATATATTAGGAAAGAAATAATTAATATTTACATCCATTAAAAAAAAAAAAAAAAGAAAAATAAATTATTAAATTTAAAGAGTTTATTAGATAGAGGGGTAATTTAAAGAAAACCTGCATTATTTTTCGGGCAACTCAATACCTCTGTAAGTATATTTCAAATCAAAAATACTAAGTATATGTATTATTAAAATAGACCCTACCAATATAAAATAAAACCTTTTTATTTTTCACATGATTCATTAATTTTTCTTGCATCAAGAATGTTATTTGACCCCGTAAAGGATTTTTTTTATAGAGGTTATAGGCATAAATTATTTTCATTTTTTAAAATCACAAATAGAGTAAATTAAACCTGGTATAGGAAAGAGCTATAGATAAATGTCGAACTCGAAGTGAAGCATCCGAATCCATCTGTAAGAGCAATGTGTGTTTCACCTATTTGGTGGAGCAGTGGTTTGATGTAATTACCAAAATTTGGTAACTCATGACAGACATGAGTACCATTAAGCAAAATTAATTTTTATTCCACTTATGTATATTCATATTTTCCCATGCATAGTCAATCATGTAAGCTAAGTATGCTAGTCCATTATTTTATTTTTAAATATTACATTCCAAAGCATTAGTTTTCATTATTGATAATTTTTTTATTTCCATTTGACAGTATTTTAACTCAGTGAATTCAATATATTTTTTAGTTAAGGCATTTCGGTTTCTATTTCTTTCAAGTAATGAGGATCTGATTTTTTTTTTATCAGTCTAAAAAGAGATACTTTCACTACTTACTATTTTATTCAAGACTTATATTTTCACTTTTTTATTCAAGACTTATATTTTCTTTTATTTATTTTTATTATTATTTATTCCATTATTTAAATATTCTTTTTACTATCTGTATTCTGATGTCCAGATTGCTGTTAAACGTGAAGAAGCTATAACTAGAGAGATATCTCGTAAGGTTGCAGAAGATAAGAAGATGAGTAAAAAAGAAAAAGATGAGAGGTTTGAAAATATTGCCCATTTTTAGTAAATATACTACATTAATGTTATGATTGTTTATTGATATAAATTAATTTCAGGATACTATGGAAAAAAAATGAAGTTGCAGATTATGAAGCTACTACTTTTTCTATTTTCTATAACAATGCTCTGTTTTTAGCTCTTGTTATATTTATTAGCTTCTATGTTTTGAAGACATTTTCTCCCTCCATGTATCCTTTTATTTGTTTGTTTTCTTTTTTCTATTATTATCTGTTCCAATGATATATATTTGTTAAATATTATATTAACCAGAAGATCACTACGCTTTAATTGAAACTAAATTACTTTACAATGCTCTCCATATATAATTAAAAAATACCAGTATGATATTTTGCAATTGATATTGTTAGCCTTTAAATACTTTTTCAATATGTTCCTAACTACAGCTAGTGTAGAAAGTATTGGAACGACAACAAAAATTTTGGTTTTACACGTTTTTTAACCAGAATGAATTTTCGAAGAGTACACAGCTGCTATCATATAATTTCAGCTATATCCAGAAATAATTATATTAATGTCAGAAAATTCCAAAGAAACTGGCGCAGAAAGTATTGGAACACTATGATATTATTTTATAAAAGATGAGGATTATTGATGTATTTTGAGTGGAATTATGGCCAGTGGTCTTATATATAACCTGAACACTTATCAGGTCCTATATATATTTACTTTCATTCGTGTTTATGGAGAGGTAAGGGAATTCATAATGCATTACAAAAAGTAATAAGTAGAATCGATAACGAGTGCCATAGTTTGCATTAAATATAAAAATTGTAAGCCACATAACCATCTCAAATATTATAAATAGATAGTTTTAATAATAATAAAAAAGTTCTGTATTTATTCTGGGACCTTAAGTCCCTTAAGAATAAAAAATAATGTACAATCAAGGGGCCTACAGATCCTCAAGATGGTTATTAAATATAATAAAATAGTAATTAGCAATGATAACAAATTAAGATTAAACTTAGAAATATTGACAAAAAGAAACAGAAATATTTTGATTCATTATGTGAATCAATTGTGCAGAAACAATAAAATTCTGTGTACATAAACTTTTATATTTTATATGACTATTAAGTAGCTAATGACAGTTTTCATGGATCTGGATAGACAGTAGATGGTTAAATAAGTGATATTTTAAAGTGGAAAGGGTGTTTGAGTGGCGAATGGTGTAAGGGATGGAGTTCCATAGGGACGAGGATCGGATTAGGAATGATCTGTTGAAGGCACCGGAGCGATGAGCAGGAGTGTACAAATCTGATGGGCGGGAATGGGTTTGGTGGGTTAGAATAGAGGGTTTGAGCTGAAGGAGTTGAGCAATGTAAAGTGGGCGTTGGGATTTCACTGTTTAGTAGAGAAAGGATGCCAGAAAATACTGGCGACGGTAGGAAGGAAAGAGCCACTTTAACTCCGCATAAAATTGTAAAACATGGGCGTTCCTGGGGATCCCGAAAATAAAACAAATGCGGCAGTTAAACAGTCTTTTGAGTCTGGCCTCGAGATCACCAAAAACGCCCCCATACACAGCACATCAATAGTCGAAGTGGGGGAAGATAAGGGAAGTAACTAGTAATTTGCGGGTTTCGAAAGGAAGAAGATGGCGAACGTAATTGAGACATTTTAGGATTGGGATGGTGTGACAGTAAATTTCAGATACATGGTTTTTCCAGGATAGGGTTTGATCGAAAATGACTCCTAGGTTTTTGACTGAGGGGTAGAATTTGATAGGATCACTGCTCAGGAAAATGGTGGGAATAGGAGACATGGTTTTCAGGAGGTAACTCGAAAATATTACAAGCGCTTTGATCTTTTCAGTATTTAAATTCAACTTGTTCTTCACTGCCCAGTTATAGATTCGATCCAAGTCTTCCTGAATTTTTCTAGTAGCTTGCAGTAGGTCAGAATTGGGAAAGGATAAATAGATTTGGAGATCATCAACGTAAAGGTGATACCGGCAGTGATGGATGGAAAGGGGTAGGGAGAGAGGTAGGGTCTTGGACGGAGGTTTATTTGGAATGACTACATACTGTGATCAGTCGGAAAGGAAGGATTTAAACCAAAGTAAGGCAGATTTGGACAAGGAAAGGTTTGGGAGTTTGGATAGAAGGATGTTGTGGTCAACATTATCGAAAGCTTTTGAAAAATCCAAGAGGATAAGGATGGTAATCTCTTGGCGATCAATTGCGGAGTGTAAATCTTGAGATATTTTCAGGAGGGCGGATTGGGTGGAGTATCCGGGACGGAAACCGGATTGATATGGACTAAAGAGGGAGCGTTCTTCTAGGAAATCTGAAAGTTGGGACTGAACGATCCGTTCCAGTGGTTTGGATAGGTTGGAGAGGAGGGAAATCGGACGGAAGTCACTAGGGGAGGCAGGATTGGGAATTTTATTCAAGGGGCGAACTAGTGCTGCTTTCCAAGAGGAAGGAAATATCAAGTTTTGAAGGGAAAGGTTGTAAATATGGTGAAGGATAGGAATAAGTGCGGGAAGGCATGATTTGATGAGTTTAAATGGAATATTATCGTGTCCATAACCATATGCGCGGGATTTTTTAATGACCGAGAGTATGTTATCATAGGACACATGGCAAAAGTAGAAATTGGTTGGATCAAAGCAAGGGTAAGTTATTTCCGCTTCGAACGGAGGGTTTGGAGCTAATGAAATGAAATGTTGATTTAGTTCATCGGTTGAAACAGGAAAGGCGTTAGCAGTTGGGTTCAGGAAAGGTTAGTTTTCTTAGGATTTTCCACTTGGATTTAGAATCGGGAGCGGTAGAAATGGCATTATGCATTATGAAAGGAAACAACTTTTGCGGCAAAAGATTTGGTTGGTGAATCATACGAAATTTGGATTAGATCATGTGAGGAGAGAAAAGGAACCGGGTGCTGAGATGATGAAAAAATTTTATCGGGGGGGGGGATTCAGTGATTAACGGGTCAAGCCAGGTATCTGAGAATTGTGTGTATATTCAGTATATAATCCAGAGATTATATAGTATATTATAGTATATCCGATGCATGTCATTTTCTTCCCAGCCCAGGTGACGTGTTAAAAAGTCCCTTTTTGTTCGCCTTTTTTGTATGATATCGTCCCTTAAGAATTTGCGAACAAATCTTACAATAATAGGACCTGGAGTGCCTTCTTGTTTAGGCTTCAGCTGCACGGTGTGGTCCAGATCTTCGGGACTCGTTTGATACCTAGGCTGGCGCCAACGGTGAGAATGGTGCCTTTAACCGTCTCACCCTGCCTCTCAGGGATACCTCTGATTTCAATTGAATTTCCTAATTGCTTCTGTTCGGCAATTATAAGTCAACTTTCAAGGTCAGAGACCTTGGCTTTTAGTGCAGAGTTTTCATTGGTTAATTTTCCTATTTGTATCTTCTGTTCTTCAAGAAGAGTTTCGATTTTTAAAAGTTTTTCGTTGTTATCAAAAGAAAGCTGGGATTGTTTTTGTAAGGTACCTTTGATATCTTTCAGCTCCTCGATTCCTTGGAGCTTTGCTTTCATCCCTTTTATCTCCTCTATTAGCCCTCTCAATAGATCTATCATTGAGTTTTCTTCACCTGTCGTCTTCAATCCCGTTTTGCAATCGGGACATGACCATTTTTTTGAGCTATCAGAGCTCAAGCTGTCACCTTTTACGCATTTAACACCTTCACTGTGGTAATGAAAAAAGTGGTTTCTTTTACAGTGCGTTATCGTTCCCTGGGGACCGATAGTACTTATCTCTGGTGCGGTATCGGTCCTCGGCGACCGATACATTAATTCTATTTAATTCTGCCTGTAATATTTCTATCAGATTATAACCTAATTTTTATTATTTCAATTTGTATTGGTCCCCGAGGACCGATGCCGCAGTGAAGGTGTTAAGATGATATATTGACTGACAATCAGTGCAGGACAATTTTGTTTTGTCTTGTCTGGAAACTATTTTATTGCACACTTTGCAGCTCATTTTTAATTAATGAAGATTGCGGAATGAAAGGTGAGTTAAACAAAATTTTGAAACTTTAGTTTGCGAATAGGTAAGTGTTGGTTTCTAACGAACAGCTGTCTTTAGCAGGTGAGAGTGGAGGGGAGTGGTCGGAGCTAAACTCAGTGGGGCACGTTATCTTAAGTCTTAGGATAGATAAGGATAAATTTACCTAAAGTTACTATAAGAAATATCCTCTAATAAAATCTTTTTGGCTGGTCCAATGCTTCTCAGATTTTATATTTGATATAGATGATGTTCACACTACACATTAGAAGAAAATCCGAAACTCTAGATTCACTTTTACCACTGTTTAAAATAATTGCATGGGAGACTATTTTAATCACTGTACAGCTGGGCTGACCCTTTTTATAGTGCAAAGCCTTGTTCTGGGCACCCAAAAGTCCGTCATCGGATGATTATTTCAAATATCATCTTTAGTTGTTAGCTATAATTTTTTTAAGGATGTTTCTATTTGATATAGTTCATTATCTTTTCAATATATTGTGACTTCTTAACCCACACACCCCAAACCAGCACTTCTTGGTTCTTGGTTTTAAGCTCTTAATTTGCCCTCCTCTACACATTACATGGCAAACTCTTAGGCAAAAAGATCCATTTTGTACTTGTCAGTAAATAAAACCCACTTCCAAAATTCTGTAGAGTGATTAACATTTTCTGTTGCATAAGGATCTTTTTTCTTTCGGTTCAGTTTGCTTACAAAATATTTCTTAGGTGCTGATTGGCAATGTAAATGTTTCTTTTAAGTTCATTTCTAACAGTACTGACACTGACAGTCCGTCTGTTCATAAAACGTGCTTTAGCAGCTATTTTTAAAGCACTAAGCCATGGATTTTACTAATAATTAACCGTTCATCCAATGCCGAAAGAACTTAAGGGGCCCAGAACAAGGCTTTGCACCATAAAACTTTCTTAAACTTTACCTTATATATGAGGCGGTTAAGTGGTTTAAATTTAAGTTTTTATATTCCACACAAACTATGGCTCTCATTATTGATTCTATTTATTATGTTTTGTAATTCTGTATGAATTCCTTTTCCTCTCTACCCCATCGTTAAGCATGAATGAAATTAAATATATATAGGACCTGATAGGTGTCCCTAAGACCACTGGCCATAATTCCACTCAAAATACATCAATAATCAACCCCTTCTTTTATACAACAATATCTTTCTGTGTTCCAATACTTTCTGTGCCTGTTTCTTTGGAATTTTCCAACATTAATATAATTATTTCTGGATATAGCTGAAATTTCATGATTTCTTCAGGAATAAATTTAATTTAGAGTCTTTTTAACATTGTATCGATAGCAGCTGTGTACTCTCCGGACATTTATTCTAGTCAAAAAATGTGTAAAACCAAAATTTCTGATGGTGTTCCAATACTTTCTACACTAGCTCTACGAAATGATTGAACTTACTATAGGGATCAATCTTTACTGAAAAGTTGAGGATAAGATATAGTATTTTGTTTACAAGAATTTTTTAGTTCTCAACTTGTGAATGTATCATTGCTAGTGTAGCAGCGTGACACATTAGATATTACATTGCCAGTTCTTTCTGGAGTGTGGCAATATATTTCATCATTCATTGTTGGTTCTATGAATGAAAATTCTTTATAAATCATTGTGCCATGTATTTTTGGGAGGAGTGATTGTGATTCATAATGATAAAAGTATAGTTGACTGGTACGATGAATGGAGAAGATGATCAGGGATGCAAAGTAACACAACGTCTAAGAAGGAATTCTTTAATACGTGCCAACGTTTCGACTGCGTTGCACTCTTCTCCATCCATTGATAGTGATTGTTGGGTTTGGGTGATGTTCTCTGTTATATGATTTGTTTTATATTTTGACCTAAATTGTTTTTAAATTTTTATGGGTCAGGAAAACATTGAATATTGGGCATGAAAGCTATTTCCTAATTTTTTTTTAAAAAAAAAAAAAAAAAAAAAAAAAATTAATAGTTTCTTTACTTTTGTGATATCTAATTATGTAGTTATTTTACACTGATACTAGTCTCTAACACTTAAAAAAATATCTTTTTTATTTACTTTATTTTGAAGCAAAGCTTCTATAGTGACATTATATTATTTAAACATACAAATATTTCCCTAGAGTGAATCCTGGAGTACGTAATGCAAATTGAGGTTTCATGTCAAGTAGCTGTTTCAATTATTAAGTGCTCAGTTTAACGTTCTTCAAACTGTTTGTTTGTATGTTTCGTTAATAACTGTTGTTCAGTATGCATTTTATGTAAATAATTATTTTTTATTGTGTAACACATCTTGTTTTTATTATTAGGCTTAATTTTTTATATTTATATAAACTTTTAAAAACAATTATAATCTCCGAAGAACCTCAAAATATTCCATTCGTAATGCAGACACTTGTTTTGTAGTTTAAATGTGTAGAAAGGGTTAAGTGTTTTCGACAATTGTTGCAAAATATTTGTAATTTTTCTAAATATTGTGTTAAATATTATGTATGGATATGGGTTGGACAATTTGTGAAAATAAACCAAAACAAAATAATACACTAATTACTCAGTAAGTACTTAATATATATTATCCTGAATTTGATTGTCAAATCATTAGGCAAGGAGTGCGTGCAATATTTTATAGTATGTACTTAAAATACTGCTCATACCAATATATATTTTTTTTCTATCATTTACAAAGAGTGTTTGGAGATTTTTCATTAATTTGTAGTGAATTTTAATGTGTTAATTTTTATTAAATTGTGTACTTTTAGGCACAAAAATCTTATTTATCAAAAAAGATAGATCTTTTCAACGCGTTGAGTGTTGGCGCAAAATTGGAAACCATTTCCCAGTGACTGAATTTTTTCTTTTTAATAAATCAACTTCATTTCACCTCCACATACTGTGAAAAATATTTAAAAAAATAATAGTTGAATTTTAAGGTACAAAAAACATGTTTCAATGTAGGACGCACATGGGGTTTTCCTCCATAATACGATAGGAAAATCAGGATGTATCCTATCCTGCAATACTCGCCACTATATATCTTTCCTAGTAATTCCTCGTCACTATAATATCTTATCACCAATTCTTAAAGAAGACGCGGTATTTTTTTCAGCCTTTTTTTTTAGATTTGCCCCTAAGGGGAAAAAAAATGAAATAAAATTATTTTAAAATAATCACATTTAGTATTTTTTTATTTGATAAAATAATTCAAATAAGGAATTAAGAAATTTTACGTAAATTTGTTTTTTAATTGTTGGAATTTATGGGCCAGCTTGTTTAAATGAGATTTGGTGCCAGTTAGGGATGTTTCAAATGCATATTTTAATTATTTTTTTTTTTTAAAGACAGAAACAATAAATAAAAGCTAAATAAATGTTTTAATAACCAAACTATGTATATATATATATATATATATATATATATATATATATATATATATATATATATATATATATATATATATATATATATATATATATATATATATATATATATATATATATAATATAATTTTTATATAATTAATAATACAAAATTATTTTATATAATTAATTATTTTGAAGTTCATTATTTAATTTTTAATTACAATTTAATCATACTTTTAATTTTGAGGGATTTATGAGGGTTCGAGCTTTTCAAGAATCGTGATTCTGACTCAAGAGTACATTTATTACAAAAAAAAAAAAAAAATATTCTATATAAATTTTCACATTTAACATTAAACATATTAGTTATGTAATCTTACCTTTTATTTTCAATTTTATTATTATAAAGTCCTCATATATTCAATTTCTTCCTTTGAACTTCTTTCAGCGTCTCTGACTTTTCTTCTACCATTTGTTTACTTTTTCTCTTCAAGCACTCATTGCCATTTTAATTTGGTTAAACATTAGTACTTGAAAATTAATATAAATAATGATCTTCACATGTGACTCACTGAGATGAGGGCGGACACATGTTGACCCACGAAGAATCCAGCAGAGAGGGGCTCCAAAAAGGGAAGCACGCGCTAAACCACGTTTTGGAATGTTCTAGAACTTCACAGCCTTTGTCTTGAGGACTTATCATTATAAATGAAGTATAATTTAATTAGAATATTACAAGAAATTATTTACAGATTATATTTAATATAACATATTTTAATAATTTTATTAGAAAAAGTTTTGAAAAATTAGATCAGCGGCAAACTCTCGCTGGCGTCAAATTCAAAATTAAACCTTTGTACTTAAATTTATATTGACTCCCAAATATATATATTTTAAATAATTAAATAAATGGAAATAAATGAAACTTATCTCACGATTCAAAAAAATAGCAGCTCTGATGCTTCAAAATGGCGATCTGGTCAAACTTAGCAGTGGACAACCTTTTTGAGACAGTGCCAGAAGGGATCTGTTGGTCTAAACCATAGTAAACAGAAACACATGATGAACCCATCCCGCTTTCGTAAAAATTATGTCAGACAACCTGTGTGGGATATACTTGAAATGACAAACCTGTAGGTGTCCTCAGCACTGAACGTGTTAATGAATAAAATACAATACTTAGTAAATTATAAGGAGTGCATGTATCACATTGAATGTTTTTGAACTAAATGTATAAAAACTGAAGGTTTATCAGTGTCTTTTAGGACAAATCAATGAAAAATCATCTAACATTTTATTTTGATTAGAATTTCAATGTAAAACATAAAATCACTTCAATACTTTTTTTTCTTTTTCTTTTACACTGATGAACCTTAAATGCTGAGAGTATGTCCTCTTAGTTTTGTAAACTTTTCCTTCAGAAACATTCTTGATTGGTATTTAAATCAAGCTTATCATAATCCACACATTTCAGGAGAAATTTTCGGAACAGATAAAGCTACCTTCTACAAGAAGGTATCTTGAATAAAAAAATTATTATAACTCTGGTTGCATGAAAATACCTTGTGCAATTTGTGAGCATAGATTTCATCATGAGATTCAGTGCAATGTGTGGTTGGGGATAGTAGAAAATATTTTAATAGGTCTGCATTTCTTACCACCTCGACTCAATTGAAGATATTCTGCTACAACTGAGAAGGATCATTTCGTTTCAATTAGATGGTTGTCCTACACATTACGGAAGAGGTCCACGACAATGGCTATATATTAATTATCCCAACCAATGGATTGGCAGTGCCAGACCAGTGGCTTGGCCAGTTCGCTCTCCAGACCTGACACACCACTGGATTTTTTGTTTGAGGTGACATTAAACAAAAAGTCTAAGCCAAGCCAATCAGTGACCTTAATTCTTTACGAAGAAGGATAATTGAATCTTGTGAAGCAGTAACATATATCCAGTGCCGTTCTGCCACTGCTGCTGTTGAAGAAAGATGCCAAGCCTGTCTTAATGTAATGCTCAAGGAAATCACTTTGAACAACACATAATTAGAAAGTTAATGTTTACATATATAGAATAAAGTAGTTGGAACAAATTAAATAAGTTTTATTTATTTACTATGACTAAATAATTCATAACAATTTAAATCTTAAGGAGTGAATATCTCCTAAACAAAGTGTTTTTGGACATAGCTCCATAGGAAATGTTTTGAGGTCCTTAGTTCAAATTTTCAGTTTCGCTACTTAACCCTGTATAAGTATGTCATAGATATATGTATGTCAACATTGTGTAGTTGGCAGGATGTTTCAGTTCAGTAAATGGTATAACTATTAGGCTATAAATTTAATACAATTTTATGTAGTAATGTGTTGGTACCATGTATTTAAAACATACCAAACATGGTAGTTACCAAAAATATTGAGAAATGGTAATTTTTAAAATTAAATTGCAAAATAAATTACTGGTCTATTTTCATAAAAACTATCTTCCATGTTTCTGGGTGTAAGATAAATGTATTTATGTTGCATTTGTGTTCTCTTCTGGATTTAATTGATCCATCCTTAAAGGTTTTTTCACATTGTGTAGTATTACATATCGTGAAACGTTATTATCTGTATATGCCTATTTATGTATATGTATATATATATATATATATATACCTATATATTAATTAATTAAATATAATTTCCTTAAAATATTATCAGAAATTACATATTTTCCTTAGGAACGGCTGGTGGAGTACTGGCATTACTCTCCACAGGAACACAATAATTATTTAATCAGTATTTTGTTTTGTGAACTAATAAAGTTAATGATTACTGTTTTTACTCTAATATTAATTGAGGTTTGCAGTTTCAAAACACATTCCTCTATTTTCATATTGTTTTAGGAGTGATTAAAACCTCTAATTCAATTTTAAAATATATCATTTTATAACAAAGTTTATTTTTGTATTATGTTACAGTTGTAATACTTGAAACTGTTTACTACTTTTTGTTTACTTGATTTTATTCCTACGAAGGCAGTGAGATACATAACTAGAGAGCTTGAGAAGGAATCTAAATTCTTGTAAACAAGAAAATGTTTACAATAAAATATACAGCAAACTCTCGCATACTGCTGGTGGATTGTCCTCTGCCAGAAAATCTCTTACAGGAGACATTTTTATTTATTTATTTTTTTTCAGTCTATGTTAATAATTTTTTCCAAACTGTAGATTACATTCAGTAAGCAGATCAATAATTAAATGTTACAGTCAAACTTATGATGCTCTAAATGAAATCAAATAAGTTCATTCAACGTTTGTTTTCAGACATTTCTCAGCTGTAAAAAAAATTAAATTAAAAAAGAAATGAATTAAATGAGACAGCACACTTGAACTATGTTATTATCTGTTTATTTACTGTCAATCAATGTAAATTTGCAATTAGTTGAGTTTACTGTATTTAAAACAAGAATAAAAAAAACAAAATTCAAATGAGATGTTATTTATTGTAGTTGACTCTTTCCGTATCTACGTTATTATATAAACACTAATTTTCATAATCTTAATGTTGGTATTTATCCATGTTTTTGGTTTATATTTTCGAAAATCTTGGGACAATATTTTAAATGGTTTGAAATATGTATCTTGTCAAATGTTTAATTTATCTGCTTAACTAATGATTTCTGGGATTAAATAGTTGTTGATAATAAATTTTTCAATTCAAGTATGGATCTTGACCGGTGTGGAATTAATGTGTTTGACGAATTACTTCTTGGATCAAAAAGTTGTTGATAAAATTTTACATATTATAGTATGAAGGATGCCCAAATGCTCTGATTGTGTTCTTGATTACGAATTTTCTTTTCTTTTAAGTCAATGAATGAAACTATAAATTTGGTTAAAATATAGTAATCCTATTAATCTAAATATATAGTAAAATGATATTAATTTTATGATATTTTTTTGTACATTATTATTGAGAGACACCTAGTCCAAGAATTTTTTTTTTTTTTTTAATTTAATTTAAAGACACCATCATATGAAGATCTTAATCATCTTCAAAATATTCAGTTGAATTTATTTACACTATGAAATTTGCTATGTAATATATAACATTTTTATGTGTAAATGAAAAGAATGTTAATGGTATTTTTATGTATATTTAGGACTCACATCATGCGACTAAAAATTCTCATCGAAAAATATTACATGTTTAAACTTGTATTAGTTAACCCTTTAACGGCAGGCCAGAAATTTTTGAATACATTTCTTCTTTTTTTTTCCTTTGAATGGCTATAGCCACGCTAACACCCACACATGTATCATCAAATTCAAGGTTGAATAAAGGATATTAGACGATAATGAGTAGGATAATCCGTTGGGCATTTCGTCATTTATTGAGCAAAAGGCATTAAATATGAGCATCCTCCAGGATACATTGCCTGTTAAAGGGTTAAAACTTTTTTTTTTTTTAATCTTAAAAATTTTAGAAAAAGTTATGACTTCGTATACATTTTAATGTTAAATGTATACATATCTAGACACTCAATAATTGCATAACATTTTTTTTTTTTTTTTTTTTTTTTTTTTACTGAAACCCATCATATTTTGTATTTCACTATAACATATTTCTTCAAGGATTGTGTTATTGCTAATCCTGGGGGGTTTTGATGGGGTGTGGTGGCAAATGTGACCTTAAGATTAATTTAGCCTTATTAGATATTGGTTTTGGTACATAGGGTTATGTAGGTTACACTTCTTTGGCAATATAATTGCTTTGCCTGATTATTATTAATTTTAATGAAGTTGACATCTGTTGACTAATACTTGTTTCATGCAAAAAAAAAAAAAAAAAAAATTAAACTGCATTTACATTAATTATTATATGAATTACATTAATTCATAAGTTTTTATGAAATGGAGAGAGGACAGAACTGTTTTTCTGTTCCTATTCCCATTATAAGATAAAAATATATACATTTCGCTCCTCTATAACATCATTTTAGTGTGCACCCTTAAGAATGCGGGTATGAGCAATGCCCTAATAAATGCAGTGATGTGCATGTTCAGGGAAGACTAGTATCGAGTAAAGTTTGGCTCTCGTGTATCTGAGCCTTTTTCTGCATCCAAAGGACTTAAGCAGGGTTGCGGTATGTTACCAATGCTGTTTAAAATTTATGTACAACAGGCAGTAAAGGAGTGGAGCGCACGATGGGAGAGAAAAGGTATAGATATTAATGGACATATGCTGTTCTCCCTTTTCTTTGCGGACGACCAAGCGGTGGTCACATATAACCGAGAAGGCCTGGAAGAAGCATTAAAGGCTCTGGAAAAAGAATACAGCCTGTGAGGTCTAAGAATAAATTTTGATAAGACCGAATAGAATGTTCCAACCAGTCCTTTGGAACATGATCATCTCAATGGACAACGAAAGGTGCATTTTTAGAAGTATTGTTGAGCCATCCTTCAGCTACGCTGCAGAAACCTGGACACTTAGCCAAGGGCTCAACTCTAAACTACAAGGGGCAGAGATGGTTTTCTGGAGGAGATGCCTAAAGATTACCAGCCTAGTCCGAATCAGGAATAATGAGATCAGAGGCAGGCTGGGCGTGACCGAAGGAGTCCCAGAGAGGATTGGAAGAAGCAGGCTACGATGGTGTAGACACTGCCAGAACGTAGGTGGCCAAAGAGGATTCTGGTGTGGGAACAACCAGGAAGACCCCGAACCCGATGGAAGGACTGTGTGGAGGAGGAAATGGCTAGCAGGGGACTTATGGAGGAGGACTGGTGGGATAGAGAAGTGGAGGGACGCTCTGACTCAACCAGGCAACCCATTGAGGGATAGAACCTGCAAATGTTGGAAAAAAAAAAAGTAATAACTTATTTTGCATTATCAGTCTTTCATTAGTTTAGTTCTCTGTTTTATAAACAGTTAGCAGTCATGGTTGTTAGTGCTAAGTCTAAAGCTTCTTTCTTGTGAGGTATGTAAATATAAATATATATATATAGTCTGTGCATGATTATACTATTTTATAAAAGAACAAGCCATTTTTTGTTTGTGATCACGAACTGAAAACTAATGAACCAATCTTTACCAAATTTTAACTACATCATCTTCATAGTTCAAGGAAGGTTTAACATTAACAAAATTTATATATTTGGTGAGACATCTGGAAACTAGAGATTAAAAATCAAATGAATGTGGTTAGTACCAATTTATAGAGATTACGCTATAGAGATTACAATGGTAAAACTACAGAACCCATCTGTTCCAAATTTTAACTATATCATAAATTTAAATGTTTAATGTTGAGTGGCAGAAATGAGATTTGTCACACTGCCATGTATTTTTAAGGTTAAAAATTAAAATCCAACAAGATGAAATCAACTGCATTAATTCTGCCAAATAAAAATTATTACCAAATCGAAATGTCGATCCATTGCTTTTTTATATTGTGTGTAAAAATATTATTAATGGGTTTAGTTTTAAGTAATGATAAGCAGCCCATTATCCGCAAGAGTTTCTTGATAGTATCTGTCCTTCTGGATTACCAACTCATACACTGAAATTATAAATTGTAAGTCCTATTATGCTTTTCTTGTAATATTCAAATACCTAATCAGTGCTATCTCCGGTCCCGGGCTCTTAGAGAGCCCATGCTAAGGTGACTTCTTACAAGTGTTACTTTACATATACAATCTTAAGGTGATTTATCGCTTTAGGAAATTAATCCAACATTTTAGTTAATTAGTAAAAAAGGAAATTATATTTTTTTAAGGTTGTTGGGAGGGGGGAAGGCGGTTAGGGAGCAAGGTCGGCTCTGGTCATATCAGTTGATATATTCATGTCTTGCATAAGCCCAAAAATTAGCTAAAATATCGAAAATTTCACACGTTAGAGATTTTTTTTTTTGTATCTTTAATATACTTTTTTCAAACGTAATAGTTACAGTATTTTTATTTAAACCATTCTATTTTATCATTGGGTCAACGAAATCGAGCAAAGGTTTTAGAAAATACCTTATTGCTATAGTATATATATTATATTATAGTATCATTTTATGTGTATATTATAGTATTGCTTGGTAAACAAGTTTCAGGCTGTCTGTAAAGTGTTTAGTTGTTTTGATAGTAAATCACATTGGCATGTATGATTTTAATATTAACAAAACTAGTTCTTTAAGTTCAGGTGAGGGGCTTTCTTCACTTATGTACAACCTGAGAATCCTATTTTTTTTTGTCAACCACCTCGAATGTGATAAGTGCGCAAGGATCTTGCACAGCCAAATCTTCTTTACAAGTTCCTGGTTTTATTCCCTTTGAAATGTCAAGTAGGTAATAATGATCTTTGCTAAGCATGCTTCTATCTCTGCGGCGATCTGGCAATCATTACGGAAGTTTACCGCAGGTAGTTTTTTACAGCCTACTAACTTTTTACTGATTAGTTCTTTAGAAGTAATAGGCCCCTTGTCTTGCCATCCAGGTGCTCAAACATATGGAAGAATGATAACTCATTGAAATGGAGGAGAAATTACAGACTTGACAATATCTTCAAATCTTACAGAATTTGGAGTAGTGTGATCAATGTAGAGTGACCCAGGTTCTTGAATCCGACTAATGCTCTTCCGTAATAACTCTATAAAACATTTTTGAATGAGCTTAATCCATCAGTCTTATCTTCTATCTAATCAGTCTTATATCTGGTCTAAATAGAGACCAACCAGTGTAAGTGCATCTGATTTACACAATTCAGCCTTAAAATTTTTCTTTTCCCTTCTTATTTTGTTCTTATCTATAACATAAGAGGAATTTGAATCAGTAACCAAGCCAAAGTAGTGCAAAACACTTGATGCGATCGGAAACACCATAATGGTTGCTTATTATTACAGTAGGTTTTAAATAAACTCTTATCTGCCCAATAGGTTTTGACAATTTTATTGTTTGAACTGGTAAGTGTTTTTGTATAATCTTGGTCGCTATCACTGTCCGTATTAGGAAGACATCTTTCATTTTCAGTTTTGAAACATGAATTACATAGAAATGACTGTCACGTTTCCTTTCCCATGCTTTGTTACACTTGTTTGTTTTACTTACATCTACGATTCCAATTTTTGCCTATTCCGTGTACTTGCTATGAGTTAACAAATCTTACCTCAATCGGGGTGTATTTTTGTTAGCAAGTGCATTCAACAACGATGAGGCATTAGCAAACTGCTACATAAAAAAAAAAAAAAAAAAAAAAAAAAAAAAAAAAAAGAAAAGGAGCACTTTTGATTAAATTCATCAACTTGCTTTTTGAAAGCTTTGTTTTTGTCTTGTTTATATGATTTACTCATACTAATACTTATCATAACAAAAATACAAATATATAAAACTTTGATTAGGCCCGTTCTCGCATAATGTTAAGAATAAGAAATTGAAGAGCAGCAGCACAATACAGAGAAGTTTGGTGGGTCAGACTAAGAGAGGCCCTGACTCTTCACGAGTGGTAGTGCCAATAAACAAACAAACAATACTTATCATACAATGCAGTAATGTTATGAGCTGCACGATTCTGTTATTTTTAATTGTAGTAATAGATGCTTTTTCATATAGAATAGAAAAATAATTTTATTCTGGGACAAAATCCCTTAAGAATAACAGATAAGTACAGGTATAACTAAATTAAATCTGGTTAGAGACATAATATAAGCTAATTACTTTGTTAGTTACTGTACTGACATCTTGTTTAAAACTAATGTTCTTAATGTTAATTCGTAGTGCCAAACTGTACCTTTCTTGAGTATTGATGAAGGAATGATTTCCTTATCCTTAAGCAGCTTATTTGTTGGAAAATCTTTAGGAGTACCAAAAATGGGACTTTTTTTTTTTTACATCATTATCAATTCGTGTAAAAAAATATGCCTATTATATTCAAATACTAATTATATATCAAATACCAAAAAATTGTAATAATGCAACTTTTTCATTATTTTGGGCCTATGTTCAACCGGAAAATATCAACTTATCTAAACCAAATTAAAACACAATGTTTTCAGGCTCTATTTTAAGACGTTACTATTACTTTATGGGAACATCTAATTAAAAAATAATCACATTTCAAATAAAATAATCACAAAAATGAATTTTTTTTTCATATTTTGTCAAACTTGAAGGCCTATGCACGACTGGAAGATCTCAACCATATTATATATTATATATTATATGATTATATATTTATATAATTTTTTCTTTCTTTTTTTTTGTCTCTATAATTAGAAACTTTTACAATTTTAATATTACAATTTCAATATAAAAATAAATAAATAAATAGATTTTCCAGCCCATGCCTAAGTATATTATATATACAGTCCTGTGAATAAATATAAACTCAATAGATAAAGATAAACATTTTAAAATCTTTAAAACAATATGAAACCAAGGTATTATTACAAACTTAATTCCATATAAAAAACAATATTAGAGAGCATTTAAATGCCTTTCCCTCAGTTTATAATCTTAACAACGAAACATGTAAACCAACCTTATTTATGTTGTGAATAAATATAAATTCAGAGTATTGATAAATGTTTATTTTTAATTTCTTTTGTGTTATATATTTTAAACATTCTTTCTTATATTACTCTTTTAAAATATGTCACGGGGGGCTCAACTGAGTGCAATTAAGCAGCAAATGATTATTGATTTAAAAAGAGGCGGTATGACACAAAAGCAAATTGCAAGTGTGTTGCAAAATGCTCCCAGAGTGTTGTTAAATTTTTTTTGAATTTAGGACCAAAACACTATGGGAAAAATAAAAGAACTGGAAGGCCTGGAGGATTTTCCATGCATGTGAAATGCACCATTTTAAGAGATTTAGAGATTGTGAAGCGATTTAACCTTGGATATGATGCTAGTTTAGTATGGAAATGGATAGCAGAGACTAGGTATTTAACATATTGTAAAATTATAATATAACGGGAATATAACATCATTATTCCTACCTTTAACCCATTAGTTCTCAGTGTTGCGAAAACGCAACAATATCCTCTTGCCTCTTCAAACATGTGTTTTGTCTAAGCAAGGGAAACCAGTGAACATGTATCTAAGCTTTAACATTCCCTCTTCATATTATTGCGTTTAATTTGCTCTCTCCTCTCTTTCAGTGCACATAAATGTGAATAAATCATCAACTGATTTTTTTGTAGTGAAGTGGCTACTGTAATATTTTATTTTTGTAGGCCTCGTTAATCCATTTTTGCCAGTGTCCTCATAGCACCCAGGTGCTTTCCTCTCTTTTTCTCCCAGCTTGGTGATCTTGTCCGACCACGTCTTCCAAGGTCGACCCCCCTTGGTCTCTTATCCGTCAGTCTTGCCTCGAAAAATTTCCGAGGCTCCCTTTCTTCATTCATCCTTACCATATAACCAAACCATTTGAGCGCTTTCCTTTCTAAAGTTTCCAATACTGGTGTCGCCTTTAATTCTACTCTAATCCCTTTATTACGAATATGATCCCTTCTGGTTCGGCCAGCTACTCTCCTTAGGTATTTCATATCGGATGCGGTCAGTCTGCTTTTATGCTGTAGGACCCAGCTTTCACTTCCGTACAGTAGGGTTGGGAGGTATAACACGTTATAAATAGTCATTTTTTCCACCTCTCGTTTCCTTATGACTGTGTTACATATTTGATAATAGACCCCGTTAGGTTTTTGGATTCTATTCAATATTTCATGGTCTATCTTTCCGTTTTTTCCCACAACCGTTCCAAGGTACACATATTTGTCGACCATTTTTAGGGTCCACAAATTATCTGCATGTCTTCAGCAACTCGCCCTATCTGCATAACTTAGCTTTTTTCCTCATTTATCAGCATCCCCTTTCTTTCTAGTTCAGCTTCCCATTCTATGATGGCTTGCTGTAGTGTTTCTGCTATAAGAACAATATCATCCACATATACTAGAGCTTGAGCGAGTATTGTTCTTAACTTCCATTTAGCTATAGTTGCTCTTGCTGTTCAACACTTACAGATTTTTAGGATCTCATACTTGAATATAATAAAGAGTAGGGGGCTGAGACTATCTTCCTGTTTGACTTCTCTGTTCATCCTGAAGCTCTTGGATCCCTTCCCATTAACTACACCTTTTGAGTCTTTATAGGTAGACTTGATTGCTTTGATAAGTTCTCCTGGGATGTTCTTCTTCTTAGTGAATTCCAGATCTCATTTCTGGGAACTGAATCAAAGGCCGCCCTTATATCCAGGAAGGCCAATACATGTTTTTGTCTTGTTCCCATGCCTTCTCCATTATGGTCCTCAAAGCGAAAATGTGGTTTTGCGTTTGTCTTAATGGTCTGAAAGTCGCTTGTTCCTCCGCTAGTTGGTCCTCCACGAGACTTCTTAATCTTCTTTCAAAGATAGTTGTGTATGATTTGTATACAACTTGAGATAGGCAGATAGGCCTGCAGTTTTGGCACTCAATCTAACTTCCTTAACCCATTAGATCCCAGAACTTTTATTTATTTTTTTAAATGTACTAAAAACTTCAAAATCATTTAGTTTTCATCCAAAAAGAATTTTAAAAAATGGAAATTTCATCGGATTTGGCCGTTATATCGAGATAAGCCCTGTTGCAAAAACGAAACACTGGGAATGAGAGGGGACTTCCATTTAAACTGTGCAAATGAGAATTTTTTTGCATTTCAATTGGATAGGTATAATATTTACAGCTATTTTATATTCAAAGCAACCAAATCTCTTTGAAAATAAAGCCAGGGTGAATTTTCAAACATGAAAAAAAAAAAATAAAATAAAAAAATAAAATTTATATCTATACATACAAATGAAATCATTATAAAAAAGCAGATGAAAGAAAGAATAAGAAATGAAATATAAAATAATACAAAATAAGACATACATGAACTGTATATGTACATAGATTACATTTGGAAACTAATTATACTAATCAATTTTTGTGGAAATCAATAAAACATTTTTCATGTAATGCAACATTGCATTTCTGGCACTTTATTGTTGTGGATTTGCACATCACACATCTAGTTCTCTTTTCTTTCCTTATTATGATATGCCCGATGTTATCATACCGAATATCATTCATTTTGATCATTCCACTGACCAAAACGTTCATGTCAACTCTCAATGGACACTTTTCTATCCTATTAGGTCTTATAGTACCTGTGAAACCAATTGTAAGTTCAGATAATTTGTCCACTCACCCTAGGGAGCTAAAGAAGTTGTCTGTGTATAACTTCCTCCAGTCCGAATTCTTCTTTGAATTCATTTGGCTCCCCTTTAGCTCATTGGTATATTTTGAAATCAATCAAAAAACCAAACCTATTATTTCAGCACCATACCTTGTAACCTAACCTAATTGGCTTTAGTTATACATGCTGCTTCATACTGTGTCTTCCATGGTAATGTATCATAGCCTCGTCAATGCTTGACTCAAAATCCCATATATTATATTCGAGGTAGGCTTTTTTTAACTTGTTGATGACAGGAGCGAGCTTATACACTCTATCTTTGCTACCCATATTAGAGTAGACACAATAAAGGACGTAAAACTGAATGAATAAATATATAAGAAGTAATTTACTCTACATAACTTCTGAAAATGCATCAATTGTAATAGCAATAAGAAATAATAAAATTTAAAAAAAAATAAATAAATAAAGACAAAAAAAAAAGAAAAGAAAAATAACTATGAGAAAAAATTCACGTACCCACCCATGCCCAATGTTGCGTTTTTGCAACATACAAATTGTATTGATTATAAGTAAAAAACAGCAATAGGTTATAGACTTTTGCCTTTCTCTTTGTTTTCTGCATGTCTGAAGAATTTAAATTATCACTGTCACTTTGAAATAAAAAACACACACTTAGTAACAAAAATAAAAACAAAATATTGCAGTAGCCAGTTCACTACAAAAAAATCAGTTGATGATTTATTCACACTTATGTGCACTGAAAGAGAGGAGAGAGCAAATTAAACACAATAATATGAAGAGGGGATGTTACAGCTTAGATTCATATTCAAACATGTTCACTGGTTTCCCTTGCTTACCAGGTATGCAAGTTTAAAATGTCGTTTATTTCTTAAAATATATACACATTAATTTAAAAAAAAGTATAATATATTTTATTCAAAGTACTGACCCTCGCTTTCTACACATTTTGTCCATCTCTCGGGCAATATATGGATACCATTCCAAAAGAATGCTTCATCTTTATTTGAAATCCATTCATCGAGCCATTTTCGTACGTTTTCGAAATTGTTGAAGTGTTGCTCCGCCAATGAGTGTCCCATCGATGAGAAGAGGTGATAATCAGAAGGCGCCAGGTCAGGTGAATACGGCGGGTGGGGTAGGAGTTCCCAACCAAGCGAAGAAATCGTTTCCTTAGTCAATCTGGCTGAATGTGCAGGAGCGTTAACATGCTGAAGAATGACTTTGGCGTGCCTGTGAGCCCATTCTGGGCGTTTTTTTTTTCGATCAATGCGTGACTCAAATTGATCATTTGTTGTCGGTAGCGCTCGGTATTGACTGTTTCGCCAGGTTTGAGAAGCTCGTAGTAGACTACTCCCTTCTGATCCCACCACACACACAGCATTGTCTTCTTCCCAAAACGATCCGGTCTTGCACTCGATGTGGATGGTTGTCCTGGCGTTACCCATGATTTTTTTCGTTTGGGATTCTGAAAATAAATCCATTTTTCATCGCCAGTTACAACTCGATGCAAAAAAAACCTTTCTTTCGTGGCGTAAAAGCAGCATTTCGCACACAGTTTTTCGTTTTTCCATCTGTCGTTCGTCCAATTCATGTGGAACCCATTTTCCAACCTTTTGAATCTTTCCCATAGCTCTCAGGCGATCGGAAATGGCTTGCCTAGTGACATTCAACTGTTCTGCCATCATTTGTTGGGTTTGGGTATTGTCTTCGTCTAATAAAGATTGCAATTCAAAGTCCTCAAACTTTTTTGGTCGATTTTCTCGTTTTTGATCAGTAACATCAAAATCACCACGTTTGAAACTTTGAAACCAACGTTCACATGTCCTGACGGTTGGAGCAACATCGCCATAAGTCTCAACAAGAATTCGATGACATTCAGATGCTTTTTTCTTTTGATTAAATAAGAAAATCATGACATGCCGCAAATGCTCTTTATTTGGCTTAAAATTAGACATTTTTAACACCAAAGAAAGGTATGATACATCCACGTAAACGACTTAAAAACAACTGACTTTTGTAAACAAATGACTAACAAACAAAATAGCGTTTAGAGATAAGCAAATCCTTCAATAGGCTAAGAGCGCATTCTATTGGAATTAAAACGACATTTTAAACTTGCATACCTGGTAGACAAAACAAATGTTTGAAGAGGCAAGAGGACGCTGTTGCATTTCCGCAACACTGAGAACTAATGAGTTAAAGATAGGAATAATGATGTTATATTCCCGTTATATTATAATTTTACAATATGTTAAATACCTAGTATCTGCTATCCATTTCCATACTAAACTGGCATCATATCCAAGGTTAAATTGCTTCACAATCGGGGCAGAAGAAGTACCAGTTTTTGACATTTCTCTTAAAATGGTGCATTTCACATGCATGGAAAATCCTGGAGGCCTTCCAGTTCTTTTACTTTTCCCGTAGTGTTCTGGTCCTAAATTAAAAAAAAATTCAACAACATTCTAGGAGCATTTTGCAACTCATGTGTAATTTCCCTTTGTGTCATACCGCCACTTTTTAAATCAATAATCGTTTTCTGCTCAATTGCACTTAGTTGAGCCCCCTGCAGCATATTTTAAAAGAATAAGTGACACTAACAGTCTCTTTTTGATGTGAAAAGATGAACTGAATCTATAATATATAACAAAAGAAATTAAAAATAAACATTTATCAATACCCTAAATTTATATTTATTCACAACATAAATAAGGTTGGTTTACATGGTTTGTTGTTGTTAAGATTAAAAACTGAGGCAAAGACATTTAAATGCTCTCTAATATTGTTTTTTATATTAAGTTTAAAATAATACTTTAGTTACATATTGATTTAGAGATTCTAAAATGTTTATGTTTATCTATTGAGTTTATACTTATTCACATGACTGTATTTATTTATTGGAAGGTAATAAACAATGATTGTAACTAGGATAAAATATTTATATTTTATACATAAACAATATTAACACATTTTAAGCAGGCCACCCACCATATGGTATGAGTTCAGTCCTCTGGTTTCCTTCCTATAACTTCATACTTTTTAACCGCCTTTAAAAAATTATTATTTATCTTCACTTATAAACCATTGGCTTTAAATAAAGTTTTTTTTCAAAAAGACATCTAAATTCTGGTTGTTGTTGAATTATTTGATTGGAGGTAGGCAAGTACACTGAATGTGTCTTAACTTTACTTATAGTTTTTGTTATAATACTGAGAATACATTCATATTCATGCTCTTTCATGCATTTGCAAAGAGCTTGAACAAACCAGCTTCCTGGAAGAAAACAATAAAAAAATCAGAATAATGTTAATATTTTTAGAAGGAAAACATAAAGTAAGTCTATACCTTCATCTGGATTTCGAAAAGCCTTGAAACCATTAACGGTAGACATAGCTATTAAGAAGTCACTAATATGACGTCCAGGTTTAATTATATTTCCTGGAGCCTGATCACATTCTATTAAGCCAGGCCCATCACTAGAGATATCTATAGTAACATATATATATATATATATATATATATATATATATATATATATATATATATATATATATATATATAATTAATACATTTAAATATATATAATTAATACATTTAAATATATATATCTCAGATCGAGTCATAAGTATCTTCTGATGCAGCTAAGTAGAATCTATTGTTTGTACCTACCCGCTATGATTAACCGTGACAAGTTTTTTTTTCACTATATTGACTACAGCTAATCTATGGTCAACTGTTTTGTGCGATACACATTATGTTAAACCTCTAAAATAGAGAGTAGAAAAGTACATCTTCGTCATGTAATGCTTTGGGAATTTAAACCAAGCAATAGTGCTAAGGCGACAGCTGAAAAAATATGCAGTGTATATGGTAAAGGACAAATTACTGATCGAGCAGTTAGAAATCAGTTCATAAAATTACGTTCTAGAGATAGATCCTTAAAAGACGAACCCAGGGTGGAACATTCTTCCGCCTTTGACATCAACCTTTTAAAGGCAATAATGGAGCAAAAGCCACGTCAATCAACAAGAGGTATAGCAGGAAGCATGAATACCCCATAACCTACTGCTAACTGCCACCTGGAGAAATTAGCAAAGTCAGCAAGTTAGGGGTAAGGACGACTCACAATCTATGAAAGAACTAAAGAAGATTACATGTAAATCGCCACAAGTCTGCTCTCACAGGTAAAAATTTAACCATTTTTTAAACATGATTGTAACAGGCGATATAAAATGGGTTACCTATGACAAGATAGTCTGTAAAAGATAGAGACTTGATAAAGATCAACCACCCCTACCAGATCCGAAAGCAAATATTCATGGCAAAAAGATTTTATTGTGGGTATGGTGGGGTTGTTGAGAAATAATTCACCAGGGGGTTGTTGAAGTCAGTTTTACTGCGGATAGATAGGATCAGCAGTTGCAAAGAGTGCAACATAAACTCCATAAAAAGCATCTTGCACTTGTCAATCGCAAAAACATCATTCTATTTACACAGCAATGAGTGACCACATACAGTAATGGGTGACTAAAGAAAAAATTCTTGAGCTTTGATGGTTTGTTTTACCACTTCCACTTTACTCCCCAGAACTTAACCCGACAAGACTACCACCTTATCTGTTCCTTACGGAACTTTTTGAATGGAAAAACTTTCAATTTTGAAGAGCAGGCTATCCAAAACTTTTTCCAGTCCAAATTAATCACATTTAATAAGGAAAGAATTGATGAACTGCCAAGAAAATGGGATAAGGTTATAGATAATAGCGGTGCATAGATGATAAATTAATATAATTTTGTTATTCAATGAGAGCAAAACGAATGATAAACAAAAGTTACTTATGACTCGACCCAATATATACATTATATATATATAAATACACACACACACACACACATATAAACGAATAAACTGAGTTTAATTTATTTATATAAAAACATAACAGGAAAGAAGGTAAATAATGATAATAATTATTCCAGAATACTTTTTATAACTAAAATATGTGCTTGCTTATAACTGTTCCATTCAATAATTATTATTACTTAAAATGAAATAAAATTAAAGATACTCAACCTGTAACGAGATACATTTCTCCCTGACATGCTTGAATTATTAGGACCTTAGGTATTTTGTGTAGTGATTTACAGAATAGCTTTGAAGTAATGAAATTTATATTAACTGGTTTCTCATCTGACGAGTAAATAGCTCCTGAAATTTAAATATTGATAAACTTTATTGCTGTTTAACACACATATGTGTTTTATATATTTGTTTTTTTTTTATCTGTTGCTTTTATTGGAAGAGAAGGGAGGCACAGTAGCTCAGTGGGTAAGGGGTTTGACTACCATGCCACCGCGCCCGAGTTCGAGTCCGACTGAAGGCAGAAAATTTATTTTCTGTAATTTCAGTTGTGGCTCAGCTTTGAGGTAGGGAGACCTTTCTGGAGCAGATCCAGTCTCATTTAAGTGGGTACCCTTAATTGGGGAAAAAACATGGCAGTTGGGCAAATATTCCAGCCAAATCTCCTCCTTTCACAACCTTCGCTCAGGAATAGTACATCCTTACCTAAGTACTGAACCCAAGACTCTTCATGGGTTGAAGTGGTAGTTTGTTTTTTTTTATTGGAAGAATATACCATCTGCCTCATTCATACATCATGTATACAAAAAATAAATAAAAATAGAGATTATAAAACTACTAAAAATTACTATATCAAAAACATTAAACACTGAGAACCCTGAACCAGGTTTTGTCCCCAACTTATGGGGGAAGGGAGCGAATCCCGTCTCAAAGACATTCTAAAGCTGCATCACTAGAGTCTAAGTCCAGTAGATATGTTGGATTCATCATCAAATATAAAACAGAGAACTGGAAAGCTATGTGGGCTGCTTAAAAAAAAAACTTCAAGAACAACAATGTTGTGATTCGTTTAACAGACACCAATTATAAGTATTACTAAATTGTTAGCGGGGAAGTTTACAAATTAAGCCAATTAATTGCTAAACAGGATAAAAGCAAATAATGATTGAAGAATTTAAAACTGACATGTACATACATGGTATATGTAGTGCACTGAAAAAAAAAAAAAATTGATGAGACATAGCACTATAGCAAAAAGACTTATAACAAAAGCAGAAACAGAACAAATTTTAATCATCACTAAGATTGAATCAGATACAGCAAGAATGCAGTGTAATAGGCATATTAAATTTTATTTAATTTATTTTTAAGAAACATATAATAGTGATAAAAAGATTCTTTATAAGTGTATAATATTAACCGTTCTATTAAGATCTAATAAATAAATAATAGAATGGTAGTAGAACAGAGAATAAATAAAGCAAAAAGCAAAAAAATAATAAATAAATTTTAATACAATAAAGTGAAAAAAAAATACAATAATATAAATTAAAAAGAAAATAAATAAAATATAAAAAACAATAATAATAGTAAAATCACCAATAGGATTAAATTAGAAGTTAAAAATGCAATCATACTTATTTACAATATACATACATCCCAGGGACCCCCCCCCCAACTAGACTTGTCCCTTCACTTATGAACGGAAAAGCCAGATTTAAAGAGGCCCATTGGAGGATGAGTGAGAGCACAATAGTACAGTCACTCAGGGCATGAGTAGAGAAGCTAGCCATTGCCAGGACTCGAGTTTTACAATAAATCACAAGACCACTGCCTGATGGGTATGGATTCTAGGACTTCTTCTCCTTCTTTCTCTAGCTCTTTTGTGCCTTTCAGCATAGAGCTTGACGCGCCTCGGCCCACCTTTTCCATTTCTCTCGATCATAGCCATCAGGTTCATGGTCCTTCCGCATTCTCTCCCCAGTTTTTCAATATATTCACAATATGTGATCCGTGGCCTGCCAACGGGTCGTCTTCCTTCTGGTCTAGCCTCCATATACCATTTCACCCTTCTTTCCTCCGGCATTTTACATATAAGCCTAAACCACTTTAGCTGTCATTCCTCCATCCTAGTCTTTATAGATGGCACCTTCAAATCCTCTCTAATGATCTCATTTCGGACAAAATCCCTTCTTGTCTTAACTAAGTCTTAAGGAATCTCATTTCTGAAGTGGTGAGTCTCCTAATATGGCTATCAAGGGTGGTCCAATGCTCTGCTCCATACATGATGAATGGTAGGAACACTGTCTTGAAGACAACTAATTTTGTGTCCTGGGTTATCTCCTTTTTGCCGATTATGGTATTATTTATCTGGAAGTAGACCCCATTTGCCTTGCTTATTCAGTTTCCAATTTCCTGCTCCAATCTACGAGACCCACTTACCACAGTGCCTAGATATTGATAGATGTCCACACATTCCAATATCTCTTCATTGCATAAAATGTGGACATCCTATTTTTCCTCCCCACTTGCATCACTTTACTCTTGGCATTATTTATTTCCATACCCTTCCTGTGCAGCTCTTCCCTCCACTCCATGACAGATTTTTTGTAGGTTCTCCTGAGAGTCCGCTATCAAGACAATATCGTCCGCACATATGAAGAATTGTGCTAGAACAGGGAACAAGTTTCTGTATCCTACAACTGTTCTTGGTGTTCTTCTTTTACATATTTTGACAATTTCATCCATAAAAGATACAAACAAAAGTGGACTAAGGCATGTCCCTGTTTCACTCCCTTCCTGAAAAAGAATGGCTGTGGTTCCCTTCCATTAAAGTGAACTACTCCTTTTGGATCCTGATACACTGACCGTATCGCCGATATAAGCTTTTTGGGAACCTTTTTGTAGTGTAGTGATTTCCATATCTCTTCTCTTGGGACGGAATCAAATGCCTCCTTAAGACCGAGGAATGCTAAATAAATATTTTTCCCTCTGTCCCAGGCCTTATCCACAATCATTCAAAGCGAGAAGATATGGTCATGGGTCTGCCTCTGTGGTCTGAATGCCGCTTGTTCTTCTATTTCCCCTACAATAAATGTCCTTAGCCTCTGCTCCAATATTCTAGTGTATATTTTGTATACTACAGGAGATAAGCAAATGGGTCGGTAATTGTTACAGTAATTCTGTCTTCCCTTTTAATGTATTGGAACAATGTATGTAATGTTTTGGTAAGTTCCTCTTCCCCCATACTTGACCATTTCTTCTAATAGCCTTTCCAGCTTTCAACTGCTAATGATCTCCTCTCCATTAATGCAGTCCTCGATTTCGAATTCTGGTTCAGGTTCAGTATCTCTCCAATGTCTCCTACTCGGGTTCTCTATCATCAGGATGTTGCTTTCTTAGAACTTCCGCTGGTAATGCATCCTCCAGACTTCTAATATTTTCTCATCCTCCGTAACCAGTTCTATCATTCAGTCCATAAAACCAGCCAGGTTTTTGATGTTCCTCACCTGTTTCCCTTTTTAACCCCGTAAGGATTTTAATGTGGTCCAGAATTTTCTTGGGTTTTCCTTGTAGCTGTCTTGCGTTTCTTTTCCAAACTTTTCCCAGGATCTTGCTTTTGACATTTTATTCTTCAAAATAGGCCTCCCATGTTCTTTGGTTTTTAGCTTGTAAATATTTCTTCCAAGCTTCCTTCTTTAGGGCTATTGCTGTTTTTATTTCATTATTCCATCAAGATGTTTACTTTCTTCCTGGGCCTATTATCTTCTCTCCACATATATCTTTGGCTGTTCTTAGTATGGAGTTCCTTAGGTCTTTCCAGTAAGCATCTATATTTTGATCAGCATTTAGTTCTTGTAGTTTTTCTTGCAGTAAAATCTCATATTGTTCCTTCTTCTCATCTTCTCTAAATGATCCTATATTTACTTTCTTATACCTTTTTGGGGGAGATTTTCTATCTACAATAACTTAGGTGTCAGCTACAACAAGTCTGTGGTGAGTAACCAATTCTGCTCCTCTTCTTATAGCCTTGACATTGGTGAAAAACCTACGTAGCTCCTCTTCATAGTTGAAGTAGTCTATTATGCAGGAGACATTACGCCCTCCTTCAAATGTGGTCTTGTGAATAACTTTGTGGTTAAACCAAGAATTGCCCAACAATAAATTATTATTCACGAAAAAATCTAATTATCTTTGGGCACTGTAATTTTTTTCTCTTTCTCCACTGAAAGGGCACATAACCCCATGGTCTCTACCTGTCCTTGCATTTAGATCTCTACTGATGATCACCTTTCTATTTCTGGCACATGCAGCATTAACAACCACTTGCAGGTCACAGTAGAACTGTTTCTTGTCTAAGGCTGCAGCTCCATCTATGGGAGCAAACACTTGTATAATAGTGACTTTCCCAACAGTTACTTTTATGTCTACGAGAACGATTCTGGGATTAAAGTGCTCCTAGTGTTCAACTTTTCTGAAGAGGTTCTCTTTCATTACTAGTCCAACACCCTGACTTGCTCTAGTCCTCGTGTTGACTCCTCCACCATTTCAACTTCCTTCCCATTTAATGTTCCGATGTTCCATATAGCTAGTCTTAAGTCCTTTTCCCAGCGTGGTCAGTTCCGTGAAAGTCATCCAAATCCGAGGCTCGTTTTATTTCTTTGAATCAATTTTACTCCCGGTGGGTAATTAGCCCAAGCCCAGAAGGCCCCGTAACCTCGGGACAACTGGTCTCCTATAATTTATCCCCTCAGGAGAAGGGTGGATAGAAAGGGGTAGGGATTAAATTAAAGGTGTGAGTAGGATTCTAGGAAAAAAAAAAAAGGTACATTAAAGTCATTATGTAAGGTTTGGTGGAGACATAGTAAGGTTGTGAATGTTGTGAGGTCTTGCATAGTACATGGTATAGTTGGCTGAATCATCTGTTAAGTTCTTGTCTTTTAAGTCTAGTATTTGGGTTCCATGTGAGCCTTTTGTCAAAGATGAAACCAAGATATCACACTGAATCAGATCTGGGTAATGAGAGCTTATTAATAGGACTGTTGGGCAGAAACTACAGCATAGAGTAAAAGTCATGTGTAAGCATTTGGATTCATTAACTTTTATCATACATAGTTCGATCTGTGAGAGGTGATTTTGCAGGTTGGAAGAGATTGTTTTAGGATCATGATATGATGATAATATGGCTGTATTGTCTGTGAAAGTAGCACAGAAAGTGTCAGGAGTGATAGGAATGTCAGCAGTGAAGAGGACGTAGACAACAATCAAGAAAGAGACGCTACCTAGCATCAGCAACGAGACCTAATTTTTTTGTTTTTGTTGCTCTTATCTCCTTCAACAACTGAGTACTTCTCTATTCAGTAATGCGTATATATATCTTTATTAGAATTATTTTCAATAAAAACTTAAATGTAACCAAAATTATCCTCTACATCAAAATAGACATATATCAAGATAAGGAATGGGACAACGTGGCAAAAAAATATGAATACTAATTTAAAGTTAGAACTAAACATTTTTATAAACTTAGATAGGAACAATGAAACTTCTATACAAGATAATTTTAAATGAAAATGAAAAAATAATGCCAAATTGAAACTAATATTTACATATAATCTAACTAACTAATATAATCTAATAATGATAAAATTATAATGTGCAGTAAAATTTATCTCTTAAAATACAATGTTTTATCCATTTTATATTTTTACATGAAAAAGACCAATATTCAAAATATAACAATGAGAGAGAATTTTTTTTTCCCTTCCCACTTTAGCAAGTTCATCTTCAAATTATTATTTATCATTATATAAATTATTTTCATACTGTATCACGGTAGTTTAAAATATAAATATATCAACCGACAATTGGCAAAGAAAGTCTACACGAATTAAGCAATGAAAATGGAACGCGACTTATAACTTTGCTAAATCGAGGATTTGATTATCAAAAGTACGATGTTTAAACATAAAAATACTGGAATGAAATAAAAAAATAATCTTTATTCTGAGACGCATTGTCCCCTAATAATAACAAAATTGCATCATAAGGTAGTACAATGGTCTGGCTTGCATAATCACATACAACGCTATTTGTATATAAAGAATATGAGACATGTAAATAAGGTTAATTGTATAAAGAACTTCAGTAAATCGTAATGTCTTCAATAAAGGAGTATTTATATTAATTTATTCAATTCCTTTTAAACAGCATTTACTCCTCTTTAAACAATTATCCTTAAGTTACATGTTTTGGGGTCTTCCGTCCCATCTTCAGACTGAAACATTTTTTACATTATCCATTCACTTTCATTTAAACATTACTACTAAATGAATCACTTAACTAACAATCTATTAACAATAAAAAAACAATAATGTAATACACCTATCCATTCTTCTGGTGTTAAACACCAATTCTATTTCACAGTTACATTTAAAATATTTCAACCCATTAGGGTACAAGAGTCCATTCCTTATTCTGTTTATAGTTATTTCAAGTAGGCCAATCTTATATTTTTAATTTGTCTATTACATTTGCATAAATTGTTCCTATTTTCTCAGTATCTGTTTCATAGTTTATTACTTTATCTATTGTTTTATTTATATATATGGCCTCTTTAATTTTAGTGTTGTGTGTTTTTGTTTCATGTTGTAATATTTCTACTTTTTCAAAATCAAATTGGTGGTTTAAATTTTGTGCATGGTCCAATAGTGCTGTTTTATTATTATTTAATTTATTTAATCTACTTCACTTTAACATTAAAATGTTTCAGTTCTAGATAATAAATAAAAAAAAATGGTATTTAAAAATATGTATTTTTGTTAGTGATAGAACTAAACATATAATTAGGCATTATAAATACCTGTAACAATGTATGATCTAAATTTGAGATATAACTTAAGCAATAAAAAAACTAATTTTACCTGGAATCCCATGAGACATGATAAACATGAAAAATAATGAGTAGTTTTTTTCTTTAAAATGGTTATCAATAACTGTATCCAACTCGTCAAAAAATTTTTTTTGTACATCATTGAAAACTTCTACTTTAATATTAAAATATGCCATGGTCGACTTAAGGACTGATACATCTTCAGAAGAACCATCTCTTTTTTTCTGAAGCTGTAAAACAAATAATAATTAAAAAAAAAGTTATATATTTTGAATACTAGTTGCCTAGTCTCGTATTGTATGATGAATTTGATTATTATAACTGCTCAAAAATGAACAGAGATATAGCCAATTTAGTGCTGATAACTTTGCCTACCATTTTATTTTATTTATCACATAAACTGCATTAATATTTATTAAAAATTATGCTTTTCAAACCAGGAAAATTTAATTAAGGGGTTTTAAAAAATAACAAAATAAACATTTTACGCTGCTAATTTTTTTAAAGAGCACAATGGTTTTTGGAATCAATTAATACCTTGAATAATGTGTGCACCTATTAGGCATAGTGTTAATAATGCTGTCACTAATTTCTTGGGAAAATTTTACTCCATAGATGTTGCAATGCTGCACTCAGTTGTTGAAGGTCAACTGGCTGTGGATGGTGATTCAATAGCATCAGCTATTGCTCAATGGGTTAGAGGTCTGGAGAGGGCAGATAGGTAATTTCCAGGTTTATTAAACTGTGATAACCAAATCTTCTTCTATTAAATGCTTTTGCCAGGATTTTATCCACTTTAATGAGTTATAAGCTTGTGGGAAGTTGGCCGTAAATCTTATGCCCCATTGAGGCAACCTGCTTTAACAGCAGCTAAGAATGTGGTGCAGCGAGCACTTGGAAGAGGATACCAACTGAGATCCAAATTGTTTACTGATGATCTATAGTGATAGCAAACGTCAAAGGGTCTACAGAGAACAAGGGATACATACAATGCCTCAACTGAATGCAGCACTGCAACGTCCATGGAGCAAAATTTGTCAGGAAATTAATGACATTATTAACAGTATGCCTAATAGGTGCACTCATCTTCTCGTTAACAGAGGTAATTATAAAAAGGATTAATTATTTAAATAATAAAATGGATGTGGTTGCTTTACAGGAGATCCGATGGAGAGATATTGAAGTAATATCACTTGAGAAATATTTGTCGATAAATAGTGGTACAAAGGACAATCAGAGAGGCACAGGATTTATGATAAGAAAAAGTATCAGACATACACTGCTGAGATATAACTGTGTCGACAGGATTAGTAAAATCAGATTGAAGGGTAATATTCTGCAATATATCACTGATTAGTGTACATGCACTATGCGAATGATGCAGAAGAAACTGACAAAAGGTGTTCTATGCCCGACTGGCAAAGCTATATAACGAAATACCACAGAATGACACTAAGATTTTACTAGGAGATTTCAATGCCCAAATAGGCAAAGAAAAAATATACAGATCAACAATTGTTAAACATAGCAACCATGAGAAAACGCATAAAGCAACAGGGGAGCGGATTGCTGTTCGGATCATTTTTTGGTATTAGCGAAATATGAACAGCACCTAGCACAAAGGAAGAAAAAACATGTAGATTTGAGATGAAGGGGCTGATGGAAGAATCTACAAGACAAAAGTAAATAGAACAATTACAGCACCGGCATCGTAAGTGGACTGGGGGAGAGCTGTGCACGGAGGAAAGGTGGAAATGATTAACAGAAGATATCAGGAACACGGCACTAGAAATTCTTCGAGAGAAGAGGAAAAATAAGAGGAATTCTTGTTTGATGATGATTGTAAGGGAGCCGAACAAGAAAGGAATGAGGCTCGGATAAAGATGCTCCAAAGGAAAAAACGCATTATATATGACTCATATCCTGAGAAAAGAAGAAATGCGTAGCGAATAATGCGAGATAAGAAAAGGGCATGTGAAATAGGCAAACTTGAGGAGATGGAAGAAATTTTTCAGGCACAAGGAAGCCGAAACTTTCATAAGGGAGTCAAAACAATAAGAGAGCGCTTTAAACAACAGATGGAATTAGGCCTGGATCAAAACGGAAACCTTCTTCCTGAGAGTGACCAAATCAAGAGTATGTGGCAGCAGTACTATAAAGAATTGTTCAATCCTGAGACATGCAGCAATCGACTTCACCAGATGTACCAATCCAACAAGGATGAGGATATAGATGAGAAGGTACTACCTGACAAAGAAGAAATAACAGAAATAATTCTATTGCTAAAAAATAGTGTCTCCAGGACCTGATGAAATTCCGTCAGACCTATTAAAATACTCAGGATAAGAAACCTGCGAGATTTTGAAGGTGATATAGGACATCTGGGAAGAAAAAAAAATTCCGTCCAATTGGAGGGAGGCTGCTATAATCCCAATAAATAAGAAAAGAAATAAACTTAAATGTGAGAACTACAGGGGAATAGCACTACTACCCAGTTTATAAAATACTATCTGTAGCAATATGTCATAGGCTGGTGGAGATGAGTGAACGACTACTTGGAGAATATCAGAATGGTTTCCGCCCAAGACGATCAACTATAGACCACCTATTTTCTATGAGGCAAATGCTCGAAAGGATAATATTGCACCATCTGTTTATTGATTTCAGACAGACGTATGATAGTGTGGATAGAAGAAAGCTGCTAGAGGCGTTACGGTCACTAGGAATACCTGGAAAACTAATAAGGCTGATAAGGATGACATTACAAAGGACAAGTGCTAATGTAAAAACCAGAGTGAGCACCTCAAAAAGCTTTGAATTTAATAGTGGTTTGAAACAGGGTGACCCATTATCGCCATAGAAGTAGTGATCCGAAGAATAAAGATGAACTCGGCGTACACTATTTACAATAGCCTTACACAACACATGGCATATGCTGACGATATGGTAATCTTAAGGGAAAATGTATCCCAGAATAAAAATTATTTCCTGTTATATATTCATTTATAAACTTTTTTGAAAAGATGCATTCTGGAAATAATGAAAAAAGAATAAGACAATTAATGGGGAGATACAGCTGTTACTAAGTAAACACCTCCATAATGTACCAAGACAAACAACATTCATAACATATGACTTGATAAATTAAAAAGTAATATAAAATTATAAACAATTTTCATGTGGAAAAAAGACTCAACCAGCATTACTTCATAATCAGGGTACTTAAATTATTAAAATACACTCAACACCTCGGCATGTTTCACAGTATAATATATACTGTATACAATTTTCATATAGCTACTTCAAATAATAAATAATATAGTGGTATCAATACTTTCAAAGCATTACTTAATCATGTAGGTGCCAAGAATATTTTTCAAGATATATATTTCTTTAACAGTTAAAGCAAAAATATAATACAATAATTAAACATATTTTCAGATAATATACACTAACCCTAAACTTGGGAAATAATAAGAGAGCTTCTAAAATGAGTACAAAAAAAAAATCAAGACTTACTTTGAAATTAACTTGATTTATAATAAAACAAAGTCCAACATTATTTATATCTTTTATTGGATAAACATCATCTTGAGAATCATTCAAGGATATAGGCAATGAATCAGATAACCGAGTTACTTTAACTTCGTTTTGGAAACATGATTCTTCATTCATTTCTTTGAGATAGTTGCTAATCACAGGGTTACTAAATGATGAAAGTGACAAAATAAAAGGTTTCAGGCCATTGTCCAAGGAAAGAATCTTCAGAATAAATAGCTCAAGGTATTTTTCAGAAGATAGAGGTGGTATGGATTTCATCAGCTGCATAGTTTCAGTATTGGATAAATTTTCACAAATTCTGAACAATAGTAATCGCTGTTTGGAAACAAATTTCGATCTTTTAAAATACTTTTCAGCATCATATAGGCCTATTCCGAGTTTTTTTAAGAGGGATATATGTTGCACATAAAGTGTACACTCAACAAATTTTACATCCCAATTTGAATATTTCTCAAATGAATTGTCTGACATAAAATTATAGTTGCGAATATTAACACATTTTTCACAAACGTTTAGAGCAGTAGGAACGTCATCAAAAAATAAAAATGACAAAGAAACTTTTTCATATTCTTCAAACAGATGTTCAACTTTAGGAATGATATCAGGACGTAAAAATTTAATCAATTTTCGTTCTTCCCTTTGAGCAGGTCCAGCATCGAATGAGATGTTTTCAAAACGATCACAAATATTATCCATATCAATAAAACAATTCAACTTGAAAGACAGTAATAGCTTTACTGATAATTTCAAAATTTAAGTCGTTCATCAGTTATGTACAAAGAGGTTAAAAATTTAAAGAATTGTTAAAAAACTTCGAGTAGTTTCGGTAGTTCACGTCACATGTGTCATGCTTAATAGTAATTAACAGGTTACTTTACTACTAAAATCCTGCTATTTTAGCTTAGGCATAGAAAGCCTAAAGAAGGGTAGGAGCTACGGCTTTCTCTGTAATATTAAGAAAGAGATACTCACATAGATTTTGGGTTATATATTTACTTTTTATAATTTTAACACCTTAATATTACATTTTATAAATCTATTTGGCATTCCCTTACAAAATATTGTGTTCCTCTTTGATGTTTAGAATTAAAAGTTTCAAGTAGGGGAGAGGAGGAACTGGAGGAGGGAGAGGAGAGTTCTTAGATGCAAAGAAACAAACTAGGTGAAACCAATTGAAGTGTGCTTAACCAGTATAGTGTATTAGCAGACATAGTTGGAAACCTCAGAAATGGAAGCGGAGAGAAGCAAACCAGGAGACGGAGGGCTGGCGGGAGGCTGAAGCGGTCGGAGGAGTGGAGAGCGGCGAGCGGCGGTGGAGAAGAAAGAACGCGGTGAGGAATGAGGAGAGTGCAGAAAGAGGGGCGTCATGCAGTTATAAATATGGTTGAGATTGGAAGTGATAGGTAAACCTAAAATTGAAGTATCGGGTGGGTAGTTGGCACGGGCATTTCCAATACCATAATGTATCGTAAAAAGATGAGAGCTCTGATGAAAGAAAGAGCTGTAACCTAGTACAAACTTGTAGGTGCAAATTAATTACAGTAAGCGGTCCTTGCAGAGTGAAGGGTGAAGTTGAAAACGGACTGGATAGATGTGGGATTAAGGTAGAACAACTGAGGGTACATATCGTGAAAGCATGTCGTGGGAGTACGGGAGAATAACAGGATGCGATCTGTTGGCAAAAATTGGGACGAGGATAAAACGTAGAGGCAAGGAACAATCGATTTTGCAAAGAGAGATAGAATGTGAAGACAGGGGATAATCGTTGATAATACTTCTCCATATTATAGTTGTTTGTGGGTGGTTAAGAAAAAATACGAGGAGGGAGCAACTTAGGAGAGTTGTGAACTTCTTGATGTTAAACGAGAACACGGTGAAAAGGCGGAATACCATGTAATAAGGCGGCACTCCAAAGACTAGCAAAATACGGCTTTTACGGAAAGGGGTCATAACGAATTTACCAGGATATTGATCGGGTTGAAAAATGCTCTGATCGCTTTTTAGTGACTGATGCATACTACCTAGCAACAAATCTCGGGACAGAAATTAAGCAGTACATCTTAACCGTATGCAGAGATAATGGGCTGAGGCTTTTACTGTTATCAATGTAATCACTCTTCTTAAATCTTAAATCAATGTAATTCGAAAGGAAAGTACTGAGGCGTATATTTGGTCCGATAAAGGATAACGGTATGTGGTGGCGAAGGAAGAACCAGGAGCTATACGATTTGTATGGTGACTTGCCATTGACGATATACATAAGAGTTCAACGGCTAAAATGGATGGGGCATGTATACCGGATGGGTAAGAACAGAACATGCCGAAAATTGTTCTGGGATAGACCGGATGGAGTGAGACCTCGTGGAAGACCGAAGAGAAGATGGTTCGATGGCGTCTCCGAGGACCTTAAAGTTTCTAAAATATATTTAAGGCGAGCAGCTGATCGGGACGACTGGAGGAGGGCAGTGTAGCAGGCCAAGGACAGCTTCATGCGTCTGTCGCGCCAATAAATAAATAAATGTAATAACTCTCATGCTGATCGATCTAGTTAGATTAATTCTAAAAAGATATTTCCTTACCTCCGCGGATCTTCATTAAGTTAAAGAAGAGTCTGGCAGGACAACGATTGCCGAAATAAATACTGAGCTATCTGATTCAAAATATAAGGACAGATTTGGACTCTGAAGCTGTAGGTACACCGATTACCATTACAATTACATACAAAGAAAATGAAGACAACACAGATCTTGATAAGTTTAATTCATATTAATTCCTTGATGCTCACTAACGTTTGGAGTTTCAGAAGGATAAAAAACAATTTGTGAATAAATTAAAAAAAAAATGTGTTTGAATTTCCGGCCGTTGGGACCACTATCGTTAGAAATTTTTTGAATATCATGAAATAAATACCTAGACCAACCCTTGATTTCGGCCCGAGTAGGTGCTGTTTCTGGTGAAAACCGACAAAAAGAAGAATTTAAATAATAATAATAAAAAGGTATTTAGTAACTTTTGTTAAACTATAAATTTCAGAAATCTAAATTAAGTCCGAGACCTTAATAATTACATGGATATAAGTACAACTACATGTAAATAAGAATATCAGTGACAATGAGATTGTGGCCGTCATCAGTGAATTAATTTTATTTTTTATTTTTGTAAATTTTTTCTTTATTGGTTATTGTAAACTTTTTCTTATTTTTTGTAACCCGTCACATATTTTTATTCATTATCTTCTTCTTTATTGACGCGACAGACGCATGAAGCTGTCCTTGGCCTGCTCCACAGCCTTCCTCCAGTCGTCTCTATCAGCTGCTCGCCTTAGATATATTTTAGATAATTTTAAGTCCCCGGAGACGCCATCGAACCATCTTCTCTTCGGTCTTCTACGAGGTCTCACTCCATCCGGTCTATCCCAGAACAATTTTCGGCATGTTCTGTTCTCACCGATTCGGTATACATGCCCCATCCATTTTAGCCGTCGAACTCTTGTGAATATCGTCAATGGAAAGTCACGATACAAATCATATAGCTCCCGGTTCTTCCTTCGCCGCCACATACCGTTATCCTTTATCGGACCAAATATACGCCTCAGTACTTTCCTTTCGAAACAGTCCAGTTTCGTTGCTACCGACTTATTAATAGTCCATGTTTCGCAGGCATACGATGCTACCGGTCGCACTAGAGCAGGGGTGCTCAAACTTGAACTGCTGGCGATCTACCTCAATATTTTTAGACTACTTACGATCGACTCTGAGACTGCAAGTGTGTGTGATGCAGGGTTGTCGTACATACACGATACACCCTACCTACCTAGGTAGGGTGTACCGTAGCATATATAGATATTAGCTTTCTGCACAATATAGGTACATTATTTTAGTCAAGGTTTGGGTTAGGTTTAGTTAGGTTCTTCTCTACAATATCAATGAAAAAACTCATAGTTATTCAAAATTGCGAGTTTATTTGTTGTTACAAAACAAAAGAGTTACATATGGTGTTAAACTTAACTAAGGAGTGGCTTTGGATGTTGAAGCGTGGCACTGCATGTCCTCAGCATACTTTTCATAAGATGGTACGTAACCACTGAGTGCTAATCTCAAGCATGATGACATATGATCGTCAGTTAGTCGATTGCGATATTTTGACTTAATTATCTTCATTTCAGAAAATGCAGACTCGCACAAGTAAGTTGACCCGAAAAATGCCGTCAGTTGAAGGGCGATTTGCCTTACATTCGGATATTTATCTTCAGATATAAAACACCAGAAATTTGTATCAGATGCTGTAGCTTTGAGATGTATATCTGATATAATCTGCACCAACTCATTTTCAACAGAACATGAGTTCATATTAAACTGACTTGCTATTTCAGTAGCTAATTCCTCAATGTTTTTACATGAAAAAGGATAACTCATAAATGATGCTATATTTTCCAATTTACTGCAATCATAAAAACGCATTTCGAATTGTCCCAAAATATTTGATAATTCAGCCTCATACGTATCATAATTCAACTGAGGAATCCTTGCTTTCAAAGACGGAAAATGTTTCAGATCCTTTCTTTTCAGTTGATCTATCATAAGTTGCAATTTACTTTTGAATGCGTTTACTGCGCTAATCATCTCAATAATAGTTTTTCCTTTACCTTGAAGCTCCAAGTTAACGGTGTTTAAGTGCATTGTGATGTCAGTCAAAAATGCCAAATCATTTAGCCATTTTTCGTTTTTCAAAATCTGAGTGTCATCACCTCTTTCGTCTAGAAAAGCTGTTATTTCGGGCAATAATTCTTGAAACCTTTCTAGGAATTTTCCGCGACTCAACCACCTGACGTCCGTGTGAAGAACTAAATCAGTGTGTTCAGCTGACTCCCTATCTTCCAACTGCAACTGAAAGAGCCGCCGTTGCAAGCTACGTGCACGGATGGAATTCACAATTTTTGTTGCAATGCCCATAATTTCCTCCGTGTTTAAAACTTTTGAACACAAAACTTGTTGATGTATAATGCAATGGAATGAAAAAAATGAAGGGAATTCTTCATTAGCTCGACACAATGCCACAAAACCGTTTTTGTTTCCAGTCATTGCTGGTGCTCCATCGGTTGTAATGCACACATAATTTATATATTGGTAGCTCGTAGTTTTTTACAAAATTGAAGAAAACGTCATATATATCTTCGCCACGGGCCTTCCCCTTCAGAGGAATGATTGTCAAAAATTCTTCCTTAGCCAACATGTCATTGAATACCATCCGAATAAAAATACACAGCTGGGCAGTGTCTGTCATATCGATGGATTCGTCGAACTGTAAAGAAAAGTATGTACATTCCATGATATCATGTTTTAGTTTATCTGCGATGTCCTGACTCATGACTTCAATACGCCTTGTGACAGTCGGACGAGATAACTGAAGTTCTCTAATAGCAGACATGATTTCTGTTTTATTTTTAAAATCTCCAAATAAAGTCTCACCCGCTTCAATAAATGCTTCCTTCACCACCGATCCATCTTCAAATGGTTTCTTGTGTTTCGCCAAAATATGAGATATTTTAAATGACGCGATCGTAGCAGCTTTTGATTGTTTGGCTGGTCTTGTGAACATGGATTGTTCTTTTTTCAAACAAGATATCAAATCACTTACTTTTCGTTTTCTTAATTCACTCGGTAGCGGAAAATCCTTTTCATAGTTTTTATGAACCGTTTTATGATGCCTCTCTAAGTTACCACGCTTAGGTATTGCAACTGACGCACGACAAATAACACAAATGCACTTACCATTCACCATACAAAAGAAAAATTCTTCCTCCCAATCCTTATTAAAATGATACGTTTTAGATTTCTTCACTGCACTCATTTTCCACTATTTAATAATAAACTTTGTATCGACGTAGGATCGCCATCAAGTTACAATTCAGAATGACTCCAATTCCTGCAGGCGCAACATTTATATCGGCGTGAACGAAAGTCTCGAATGTTCCCGTCAAACGCGCCGCCCGAAACTAGACTGTACTGTCTCTCGTCTAGAAACAACACGGCTTTTCTTTGACAAGTGCCGCGCGTTCCTTTGATAAAGCCACCTTTTGCCGCAAGCAGTGTTATTTTATTACGTAATACATTTTTGTAGTTTAGTTACCTACCTACTTATTAAAATTTTTTTTCTTCTCGAGATCTACCCAAAAAGCACTCGCGATCGACTAGTCGATCGCGATCGACCGTTTGAGCACCCCTGCACTAGAGTCTTGTACAGTCTTATTTTTATTCATTATATTGTTAATTATTTAATTTATTCACTTCAGATTTAGTAACCTGCTGTAAGAACATATAGTAATTGGATTAACAAATGAGGAGGTTATTAAGAAGTGTTGTACGTGTTGGGTTAAGTATTCCAGTCTATTTATTTTCTTAATTAATAAATTTCCTAATTAATAAGCTGCTGTGTAATAATTTATACTGACCCTAACAACCAGAACAAGATCAAATTTAAATTAAATAACCACAGTATGTCAAAAGTACCCGATATTGTACATTTAATAAATAAATAAAATAATTTGTGCAACTGCATTGTTATCCTACACTTATTTAAAATCGATTATGCGATAGCTATAGTTTTATATTCATCGAAAATCCTGACACGTTTAAAAAGAAGGATTATAGCCGTTATTGTAACACAAATTCAAAATTCATTTTACGGCTGATGCAAGTTATATAATACGAAATGCTGAATGACTTTTTAAAAAGAATTTATTTGAATAAAAACAAAATATAAACACTGATTATAAACAATTAAACAAATAATTAATAAAATAGACATTAACTCAATGAGGACAAGACACGAAGTGAAAACGGAGTGATGGGCTGTCTGGAGGGGATGCTTATATAGAGTCTTGATTATGCTGGAGTCAGCTTCTGCCATTTCTTAAGTTGTCTGTGCCATAAGTCCTCCCTCCCTAAGTTTGAAGCTCCTGCGAAAACGATGGTAGTCCTGGATGTACGGTTGGCATATTGGGGGATACAATTTTGATTCTTACACAATAGTATTTATAAAAAATAAATTAGAGTACAAATTATTACAAAGGGTATTAGTAAATACATGTATGGTGTATAGTTTGTTTGTGTTGTTATAAAGGTGTTAAGTTTGGACATTTCTAGATTTATTGTGTGTAATTTTTCGAAGGATATGTTAAAATCTTGGTGATTAAAAACTATACTATTAATACTAAGTGCCTTAGTTTCTTTAAATACAGGAATTATGTGCATATCTAAAATTGATTCATTATTACTAAGGTTAATTAAGCTGCTATTGGTTACAAATATTTCTTCTTTATTCTTATTTTTAATTATCTCTATTTTATTATGCTTAAATACTAAATATTGGTTTATAAAAGGTATATATTTAATGAAAGGTTCACTATTAGTGGATATAGTTGCACAGGCAAAAAGATTAGTATTGTTTATAATCTGTTGGATACACTTATTATTTACACTTGTAGTACTTCTGCAAAAGAGTAAGTCTTTGTATTCGTCGCTAGAAGCAGTGAGTAATTCTCTTTTCTTTTTCAAAATTAATGGTGGATGCTCGTAGATGGTGATCACTTTATTATTTTTTTCGACCGGGTATGAGAGGAGAAAGTAGGTTTCCAATGGTGGGCTACGTAAAGGAATTTTTACAAAATAATATATATTATTGCCCTTTAATGAACAGTGTACTTTGCTAATTTGCCAAAGGATTTCTATATCTTTAGAAATAAAAGTTACGTTATAAATGTATTGTAAGGTTCTTAAGTCTTTAAAAGATAAAATGCTAGAGTGAATAGTTTGGAGTCTACAGAATTCAAGAGATAGTTCAATATCGTTAAGTTTGTTACTAATTAATACTAAATTTAGAAATATGACATTATAGTTGTGATTTATTTCAATTTGGTTAAGTTTTGAATTGGTAAGGGCTTGTTTAATTTTTTGGTTATTAATTTGAATGATTTTAATGTCGCGGTTAAATTCTTTAATTATTTTTTGATTGATGGCAAGTTGGTTCTTTGTATTGTCTGTAAGTTGTATAGAATTTCTCTCTAGTGATTGGATGACTTTATCATAGTATTCTTTGTCTGTTGCGTCCATGTTACCAGTTTAGCCATGATATAGCTGTACCAAGTCCATTAATAAGTCCTCTTTTGATGCGAGTTTGTTTGTTAAGTATCAAATGGTCCAGTTTATTTCTTAGGAATGTGTAAAATTTATAAAGGGAATCATAATGGTTATTGTTATTGTTTTTATGTGAAGAATTTATGATGTTATGTATGTCTTCTAATTCAGTGTTTATTAATTCTGTGTCAATTATGTGGATGAATGTGTAGTATTTGTCTAGGATATACGCATTAGGTAGTCTGATAGGAATGATTTCGGGTCCCTGAGTCAGGTCCGTTATAGTCAGCGCTTTGTTCATTGATAGTGAGTGAAGGAAGTAAACAAGCGTCAGCAGTGCCAGGATCATCTGAAACAGTGATGATAGGAGGAGTAGTTGCGTATTTTCTAGGTCTTTTAATAAGGTTGGGATGTATTTTAAAAGATTTTTTATTAATTGTTGCTAATTTAGTTTTTTGTGAAAAGTTTCCGCGTTTGAATTTGGGTTTAGATTACCGAATTGTTTATCTTTAATGAAAATTTCTCTTTGGTGTATCGTAATATTCTCGCGATTTGAATTTAGTTTGTTAGTGCGTTTTTCCTTTTCTTTTTCAATTAATTCTTTTATTGTTTTTATAATTACTTGTTTGTCATCATGATATTCTTTTACTTTTTGTTCTAAAATTAAATCTTGGGCTGGTGTCTCTGGTTGAATACCGAATGTTATTTCGTTTGGGGTCATTTTTAAATTAGATACGATTGAATTATTATACGCGATCAGGCCTAATCTTAATAGTTTGTAGGGGGAATAATCTTTATTACTTTTAATAATGTTCATTAATTCGATTAGTGTGAAGTGTGCTCTGTTTATAAGTCCGTTGGAGTCTGAATGATTGGGTGTTATGAAATGTGTTTTAATATTATGATATTTTAGAAAGTTTTCAATAAGTCCGTTTTTGAATTTTGTGCCGTTGTCGAATTGTATAATTGTGGGACAGGGGAAAGTGCTAAAATAAATTTCTAAAGAATTTAAAATTTCATTTGCCGAGCTATTTCTTATAATATTACCATATAATTTTTTTGAAAAGCAACCTATTAAAGTAAATATTAGTTTTCCGTCATAATGTAAAATATCTCCTTGTAGTTTTTCGAAAGGTTTGGAGGGTGTGGGGGTTATTTCATAGACTTGTCTTATAGGATTTCTTTCATATTTTACTTCCTTGCAAAGGGAACAATTATTAATTACTTTAGTTATAGTTTCGGGCATTCTCGGCCAATAATAAGTTTTTCGTAAATTTTGATAAGTCTCATGAATTCCGCGATGTGCCGTTTTTCCTATGTGTTTATTTAATATTATTTCTTCCTGTTCAGATTGATTTGTTACGTCTAGCTTTTTAGTATAATATCTTTTAATTTTAATAGTGGGATAGTTATTTTTTATTAACTCCGTTAAATGGTTAAAGATTTGATTGTAGATTTCGTCATCAATAGAGTTTTCAATTTGGGGGGAACATAGAATACCGTATGTGTGATTTGGCTGTAAAAATTCGAGGCAGTTTTCTTCTAAATCTTTTGAAAAGGGATATCGAGTGTACCAATGAAATCTGGTTTTGCCAAAAGGTTTTTCTACGGGTTTTTGAATTTCAGGATTTCCTCGCGTTATAATTATTTGAAATTTTTCTACGTTAATACATTTTGTTTTGTCGTCCACTATTAATATTTGATCATTTGACGATTCTTGGGAATGTTGGGTCTGTAAGCTTTCTAAGTCCTCTTCTAAGGGAATTTGTAAAGTTCTTGCAATTTCTTCAATATTGTCATTACTATATTCAGGGGTTGGTGCCGAAAAGAATTCATCTAGTACTTCATTAGGGTCGGGGTCTGAATTTTCGATTGCATTAAGGTCATTTATTTTAGCGGGATTTCTGGATAAAGCGTCTGCTACGAAATTAGTTTTTCCTTGTACGTATTTTATGTCAAAATCAAAGTCCGCTAATTGTAATTTCCATCTGATTAATTTAGAATTGGGTTCTTTTAAATTATGCAGCCACTGTAAAGGCTTGTGGTCCGTTTGTATGGTAAACTTTCTTCCGTAAAGATAAGGTCGGAAATGTTTGCATGCCCAAATAATGGCAAGGAGTTTTTTTTCAATAGTTAAATAATTTTCTTCCTGTTTATTTAGTGTCCTAGAGCCAAAGGAGATAGGTAGGTCTTTATTATCGAAATTTTGAGATAGTACTGCACCTATTGCAAAATTGGAGGCATCTGTTGTTAATGTAAATGGTTTATCAAAATTTGGAAGCTGTAAAATGGGGCTATTTTGTAAGAGGGATTTGAGTGTTTCAAACGCTTGTAAATACTCGTCAGTGATTTTAAGTTCTTTGTCCTTTCTTAAAGCTTGAGTTAGCGGTCTTGCGATTTTAGCATAATTTTTTATCATTTTCCTATAATATCCCGTAAGTCCGAGAAATTGCTTAATTTGTTTTTGAGTTTTAGGAATGGGGAATTTAGAAATTGCTTCAAGTTTAGCGGGATTTGGTTGTATACCTTTTTCTGATATTATGTGTCCTAAAAATAAAAGTTGCCGTTTGAAAAATTCTGTTTTGTCTAATTGAATTTTTAAATTATGTTGCTTTAATTTTTCAAAAACCGTTCTTAAATGTTTAATATGTTCTTCTAGGCTATCAGAACAAACGATTATGTCATCCATATATAAATACATTCGGAATTTTGGAAAAAACCATCGTGCGTTGAAATGTAGGTGGGGCATTCTTTAAGCCAAACGGCATTCTTAAAAACTCATAATGTCCGTATTCCGTTGAAAATGCAGTTTTGGGGATGAATTCGCGTTCAATTTCGATATGGTGAAAGTCGGAGGCCAAATCGATTGCTGAAAAATAATTAGCTCTACCAATTTTTCCAAATAGATCTTCGATGTTTGGGACTGGGAATTTGTCTTCGATAGTTTTATTATTAAGTTTCCTATAATCTATTACCATGCGGATTTTTCTTTTACCTGAGGCGTCTGGTTTCTTGGGAACTACCCATACAGGGCTGTTATACGGGGAATTTGAGTGTTGGATAATTTTATTTTCTAATAGTTTATCAATTTCTAATTGAATGTCTTTTCGAAAAACTTCCGGATATCTGTAATTTCTTGTATATATTGGGTCTTCGTCTGTTGTTTTTATTTTATATTTTAATAAATCTGTACTGGTTAATTTGTCTTTTTCTCTTTTAATAACTTCTGGAAAATCTTTTAATAAATTTATTATTTTAAATTTTTCCTCACTATTCATGTGACTTGTTCTTATTAATTGTGGGATTTCTTTTTTAATTTCGTCGTTCATCCTAGCCAGTTCGGGACAATTGGTCACGACTAAGCCAGGTATGGTTTCACTTATCTCCTCTGGTTCGTCAACTTCCATGGGTTCGGGGCAAATGGCTATTACTTCTGTGGAGTCGATATGGCAGAGAATTTTATCATTTTTAACGTCATATAAACCTTCTTTTATAGTTACTTTATCATTTAATTTTATGTCATTATTAATTATTCCATAATTAATTTTTTTATTTTTAATAGGTAATTCTACAATATTCATTCCTTTTTCTAACTTAATCTTATCCAATTCTACTAATTCATGACATTCCATGGGGATGCGTAAGATTATCATTGTGAGGATTCACACTTAATTTTAATTCTTTCATGGTATTATAGCCTAATAATAAATCATACTTTTCTGAAAAGGGAAAAAGATAAAATTTAATTTGTTTTTCGGTACCAAAAATATCGAATGTATTTAAAAAACAAGATTTGTCTCCGTTCTTTTTTTCCTGTCGGTGTCACGATTACAAAGGGGTCATTATATAAAGTAGTACCAGGAGGTACTGAATTTGGATGTATATAATTTTCGGTGGAACCGGTGTCCATTAACCATTTTCTATTTTGGTTGTCTATAAAATACGGTAAGGTTTTATTGGTTAGATTTAAGTTGAATCCGGGGGGTCTTCTTGACTGCTGGAACCTGATCCTAAAAAATGGTCAAATTTTTCAGTCATTTTTAAAAACATATTTTCTATTCTATCCATTCTTTCGTCTCGTGGTTTTTCAACATTATCATCTGAAACTGAATCAGTGCAGTGTGTTAGTTCGTATGGTGAAATAAATTTTTGTGGTCTTTGTTTTTGTAGGTTACTGACTGTCCTCATTGAAACAGTATTTTGTGATCCGTTATTGTTACGGGGTTGGTTCTGGAAATTGTTATATCTGTTCTGATTGTACTGATTAAAAGGATGGTTAGGATTGTTGGGATGATTAGGGTGATTGTAATGATTTGGATTTTGGAAATGTTGGTTTTGAGGTCTTGGGTGTTGCTGCTGATGCTGTGGTCTGTTATTGTTAAAGTTCTGATTAAAATTTTGGTTACGAGAAAAGTTATTATTTCTTTGGTGTGTGTTAGTCTGTGAGTGGTTTTGTTGTTGTTGTTTATGTTGGTTAAATTTTTTTGTATTTAAGTTGGCTATTACAAAAGAGCATTTGTTGTAAATAATAGTTCTTACTTCATCTAGGTTAGTTGGATTAAAAATCATTATATGGTTGGTTAATTGTGAGGGAAAGCATTTGTAAATATGGTAAATAATTTCTTTGTCGGTTCTGTTCATAATTTCTGTCAATGTAACTATGTTTAGGCCATCTAACTTTAATCTAATATAAACTAAATTTCTCAACTCTTGAATTCTGTTTACGAACTCTATGGGACTTTCCTTATAATTTAATTTTGTCTGAAAAATCTCATCTTTCAATATTTCATATGATCTAGAGTCAGCAAAGTTTTCTTTTAATAGTTTTAACAAAGTTGCAATGTGATCTACCTGGTGGGACAATAATATATTTCTAGCAGGACCCCCTAGTCTGCTTTTTACTTTTATTAATAAAACATCGTGATTATAATTTCTTTCTATAATATTATCAACGCAGACTAGTGAATACGCTGCTTCAACAATATCACAAAAAAAACTTAATTCTGAGGGATTGCCGTCAAAAGGAGGAATGTGGTCGTAATTTTCTTTGGATATTTTGTAATGAATTTGTTCAGGCATCTTGAACGTTGCCGGTTTAATTATAGAATTACTCACTGTGGAGCCGGTGACTTCTTACGTTGAAGGTGAGGGGTCTCTTCTTTTCTTCTTGCGAAGCAAACACCTGAAGGTGACCTGAGAATACTGGGTCGAATGGACACAGCTGCTATTCTTCAGTCTTCGTGGTTCCTGTTCGGGCGCCAGTTATATAATACGAAATGCTGAATGACTTTTTAAAAAGAATTTATTTGAATAAAAACAAAATATAAACACTGATTATAAACAATTAAACAAATAATTAATAAAATAGACATTAACTCAATGAGGACAAGACACGAAGTGAAAACGGAGTGATGGGCTGTCTGGAGGGGATGCTTATATAGAGTCTTAATTATGCTGGAGTCAGCTTCTGCCATTTCTTAAGTTGTCTGTGCCATAAGTTGCATTTATCTTCACTCAGAGATAAAACCCTTGGAAATCTCCATGGATTAAAAATGAAGAATTAGGTGGTGCTCCTAAGGTCCTCCTAGCTCCCATATAGCTAATGACTATTATGTTCTTTATGTGGAATATCCTTCCAAACAACACCGGCGAAAAGAGTGACAAATCTTCATTCACCTGGACCTGGACTACTTCAGCCAAGCTTTTCGGAGAATTTACAGTGTTGAACATATCGAGGGCAACCACCGTCAGGATGACTTTCTGATGATCGTTTGCTATCCAACTTAACATCTGCTATCCTTAGCATTATGTAATTACCAAAGGAAGGTTATTTCGCCCACAAAAATTCCTATAAAGAAGAGCTGATTGGTTGTCAATACTGTTTAGACCGTACAGTCAGAAGTCTCGCTACAACAATAGGAAGGGTTAGAAGACAAAAACTTAATTTTGAATCAAATTTAATAAAATACTGGAAAGTCAATTGACCGATATTAATAGTGTATATCATGGCTTCCCAAACTTTTTTTTCTGTGAACCCCTCTTACTAACAAGAGGAGGACACACTCAGTCTCTCACGGATTTTGTTGGGAATTTTTTTGGAGGTTCCTGGTCAAAAAATATTAGACACGTATTTTGCCGTTCCGACCAATGGGCTCTAGAAGCCAAAAAAAAAAAATAAAAAAAAAATAGCATTAAACTAATTTATTTTATATCTCGAGTTTAAAAAATGATATCGACATGATTCTTGTACCAAGATGTTAAGTTTAGATAGCGAATTCAAGGAAAAATACAGATATCTCCATAGATTTTTGTTGAGGTTAATTAAATTCTAAAAAAATGATTAGATTTTCAAGCAAAGTACCTCTATAGATTTTTTCACACAAAAATTGATGTCCGATTCTAATTCAGCATCCTAAAAAACGTTGAAAACGCTTATTCAACAAAATCAAAAAATATAATTTTTTTCACGCTCTTCGCGGAAAATAAAATTGTTAAACCAATTATTGGTTACATACCTTTAAATCGCCATTGCTTTGTTACACAATCCACTGGTTGGTATCGCTAGAAAGAAGAAAGCCTCAGCTTTCCTTTGATGTATATAAATGTAAAATACGATGAACATAAACATATTAAAAAAATTGGAAAATCCTAAAAACATTTTGATTTTTAGCTTGAGTTTGAAACCAGATAGGATGATGAAACCAATGTCATTTCAAGCGTATTACCACCCTATATTTCGTGTAAAAAGATAAAGTTGATACGTTTAACCGTCTAAACGTAATTCATGATTTTGTCAATTTAAACAAAAGTTGCCTACCATTTGGTCGGGCAAAGTTTTTCTTATTTGGATGAAATTTCGTATTTAAGGGGAATGCTGAATTCGAATCCAATGTCGGTTCTTTGGAAAAAAATATATTGAATGCACTTCACTTGAAACATTTTAGCTTTTACACTGTAAAATGTGATAGAAAATTGTTTTAGCCCTAGAATTTCAGCACTCTCAAAACTTAGGAAACGTATGTATATATTGATATCAATAAAACAAATATATATAGAACCACATATTAGATTTGATGGTTAGGTATTTACAATCTTTGTTTTATTTTGCAGTTGAATATGTTAAAATATGATTGTGATATTTGACATAAAAACATTATAGCAATTACTGCCTCACTTCCGTTGCTGACAGGATTTTGTTGAATATAACGATAATGAAATTGTAAGGTAATAAGCTTCGGTTATTAGAACAACCCAGTCAACAAGGATTACACAACGGATTAGAGATGTGTTCTGGGTTTGAAGAAGGGTTTTGATAACAAAAATTGTAAATACCTAACAATCAAATCTAATATGTGGATCTGTCTGTATATCATGTAAATATTAATTTGTAATAAATTATTATGACAATAAATAATAAATAATTATAATTACTTTAATATTTATTATTAAAGTAATAAATTATTTCTCCTAAATAGTATATATATTTGTTTTATCGATATCTATACAGGGTGAGTATCTCTTAGTGTATAAAAAAAATTGAGGGAAACCACATCAAACATGTAGGAAAATGCCGCAGATCTCATCTTTCTTTTCCAATCCGTTGCCGATATATGATAAAACAAAGACTTTTTGAGGAAACCACGTTTTTTTCTAGAAAAGCTGTAATATCTCCATTTTTTTTAAATATTCTTCAAATTTTGACCACATTTTCGGATATAGCATTAAATTTTGTATAATATTTGAGTATCTGTAACTTGAATTTCACAAACTTGGTATCTAAAGAACAGCTTGATCTTCACCTTATTTGGAAAAGTCACAATGTCTTATATTGCTTCAACGCTCACCGTTTTTTGAAAAAACTATTCACAAAACGTCAAATCTCACAAAAACTTGAAAATGTAATAAGCTTTCGAATGATATGTTAAACGTAATGATTTTGTTTCGATTTCATGGAGAAATTTACTTTTGAAACCGAAAAAACATGGTGTTCTCATTTGGCATACAAATCAGTTACTTGTGTAAATGAAACATTATGACTATCCCTTCATGAAAATATGAATTTCAAACTAATAAACTCTTCATTGGATTAAAAAGCAAAGAAAAAAATTATTGTTTAATAGAAAATAAAGGAAAACTGTCAATAAAGCGACAACAGATCAGAGGATCTTATGTTATTACATTTATTTATTTATTATTATTATTTAGGATTTTATTTTATTAACTTTTCAATGTAAGGTTTAAAATTCAATGATAATGAACATAGACCTCAATTTTGCGGTTAGCTTCTGATTGCGTATTGTGTTGAAGAATACAACTTTTTGAGGTGAATTTTGTGGGCAGATGAGACTGTTTTTACAGGGGAAGGCATTTCTACCTAACCATGTATATCGTTGGTTTATATTTGTATAGCTTTCGAATAATGTGGAGGAGCACCATGGTGTTGGAAAATCATCATCAAGGTGTGCATAGGTGCGCAAGGTGTGCTCTCTTAACGCATCCTACCAGAAAGGACGCTAAGCGTTAATGGGTTAAACGGTCTTGGCCGCGTCGGGGGTGCATTTTCGGGGGAGAAAATTTGTACGAGAATCACAGAAGTACCCAGAAAATGGAAAAGGATAATCCGAGATCATTCTATAGAAACGTGGAACCGGTGGTGAGTTGCAATAGGTGGAAGGTGCTACCTCGTGAAAATACTTTCCCACTGTTCAGGCACATAATTTGTATTATTTATATGCGAATTGGGTCCTCCCGGATTACTGGATATCACAATTTCTCACAGGACATGGGGGTTTCCGGGCTAAAATTCATAGCCTTGGTGTAGACATAAATCCCTTATGGCCTAGATGTGGAATGCCAGAAAATGCTGAGCACATCATTATGAATTGCACTGCCTTGGAAGCTCTAAAGAGCCAAACTATTGAGGGAAACCGGTTTATATGTTCTCTCGGAGAATGCTTTCCCTCAGCTTGTCACAGAAGGAAACTACCCGCACTACAAAGCTTTTGTATACGGGTGGAAGACTGCGATTGGATCATCCTATTTCAATTATAGTAGCAGAAGACATATTCCTGGGAGACCGCCGTACAGCGAAGGAGCTGAGAAAGACGGTGACAGCCTTTGAGCTGTCTATGATTAGATATCTCAGTTATGTTGCTTCATTGTTATTGTAGTTATTGTTATTATATTTATTGTTATTGTAGTTATTGTTAGTAGTTAGTAGTTATTGTTATAGTTATGTATATTTTGATATTTTGGCAATATTCAAAGTTAATATTGCCTAAACCTGTATTGCCTGAAGGCAAGGTAGGGCGAACAATAAACAAATTGTTAGTAAGGGAATTAGTAATACTCAAGGGACTCCTCCAAACTGCTAGGATGTTCACATATACTTTCTTCTAGGTGCTGACTTCAATGCTAAACACCAGCAATGGGGTTCAAGAACCATTAACTCCCGTGGGCGAGCATTGCAGTCTGCACTTAATTCCCGTAGATTCTACTTTATTTCTCCCGCCACTCCTACCTATTGGCCTACGGATCCTAACCGAAACCCCGACCTTCTTGACTTCTTCATTCAGGTTTAGAACCTGTCCATTACTCCATAGAACGCCTGGATGAACTTTCCTCCGATCACAGTTCTTTAATCTAACGCTTTCCGTAACCCCAATTCCGAAACCTCCTCCCCCTTATTTATAAGAGAGCCAGTAGACTGGAATGAGGCGCGCCAGCTCAGTGGGTAAGGCACTTGACTACCATGTTCTCGGACCCGAGTTCGAGTCCGACTGAGGGCAGAAAATTTATTTTCTGTAATTTCAGCCGTGGATAGGATTCGAGGTCGGGAGACCCTCCAGGGGCACACCCAGTCTCATAAAAAGTGGGTACCCTTAATTAGGGGAAAAACCTGGCGGTTGAGCGTGAATTCTGGCCAAATCACCTCCTTTCACAACCGTTGGCTTAGAAACAGTACAGCCTACCTACGTACTGAACCCGAGACCCTTCGTGGGTTGTAAAACAAGTAAAACAAGTAGACTGGAACTTCTTCCGTCAAATAATATCCGACACTATAGACCTTAAAGTATTCTTAAAAACTTCCCAGGACCTTGATAATGCTACTAATTCATTCACAAACATGATCCAGTTTGGGCTGCATCCTCACCTCGTTCCCCTCCCAAAGTTCGAAAGAAAAATCCTTACTCCAAGATCTACTGGACCTTGTTCAATCTAAATGCCATGCCAGAGCCATTTGACACTGAACCAAGCTTCCAGATGATCGGAAATCCTATAATCACCTTACCTTTTTTTTTAATTTTATTTATTGTTCACCCTACCTTGCCTTCAGGCAATACAGGTTTAGGCAATATTAACTTTGAATATTGCCAAAATATCAAAACATACATATAAATAAGGTAGAACATAATACACAATAACAATATATAAGTACAATACCAACAATGCACAATAACAATATATAAGTACAATACAAACAATGCACAATAACAATAACTACAATACCAATAACTACAATAACAATAACTACAATAACAATGAAGCAACATAACTGAGAAATCTAATCATAGACTCCTCAAGAGCTGTCACTGTCTTTCTCTTCTGTACGGCGGTCTCCCAGGAATATGTCCTCTGCTACTATGATTGAAATAGGACAAGCCAATCGCAGTCTTCCACCCGTATACAAAAGCTTTGTAGAGCGGGTAGTTTCATTTAAAAGAGAGTGTACGTTTAGCCCTGCTAGAGTGTATATGTCAAATCAGTCCGCTTATCAGTTCTTTGTCTGTGCTTGTTATTAGGTCTTTGTCTTTTAAGTTCTTTGTGTTAAAAGTTCTTTGTTACAGGCTCTTTGTTCCCGAGAATGTGCTAACTTTCTTTTAACTTTTAACTTTTACTCACGCGTAATGGTGAATTGCGTTTAGTGAGTGTTTAAAAATCTTATATCAATGGATCAAGCTCAGTTAGCAAATATCCCGCTAACAGAAACGGAGGATGAAGATCCTACTCCTTTTATCCAGCCATCCAGGAGGGCGACGCGTAGTACTAGGAAGAAGACTGCACCACCCACAACCGAAACCAGGAATAAATTCCAGCCTCTGGACCAAATCCAAGAGCCAGCAGTTCAAGAAACAACCCAAATTAAGTCAATCAATGTTCCACCTATTATTATAACGGAGGCACGCCCTATCACTGAGATCCGGGGGTTTTTTAGCCAAAATTAAAATTTCTAACTATAGCTTGAAAAAATTAAGAAGGGGATGGATGCTGTACTTAGTAAACATCAATGACCGGCCCCTTGTCCTCAAATGCCTAGGGAACACAGACCTCCCTCACCATACGTTTGCAATCAAGCAAACAACCCCTAAGCCCACAAAATTTATTATTAAAAATATCGACCTGGGGGTAACCTTAGACGAGGTTGCAGAGGACCTCGCACCTAACCCATTAAACGATATCAGACGTTTACAAAAAACATTGCCTGATGGGAAGAAAATCCCCATAATCCCCATTCTGATTACGGTTACAGCAAATGTGACCTTAAAAGAAATAAAAGAAAAAGTCAGATACATAGGCAAATGCCGCTATTCAATAGAATCTTACCACCCACGTAAAGATCCTCTACCTCCACAATGCTTCAAATGCCAGCAATTTGGGCATACACAGGCTTACTATGGACATCAGCATGCCTGTGTCCGATGTGGAGAAAACCACCACATATCTCAATGCCCCAGGGAGGGGCAACCAAAATGTAGAAACTGTCAAGAGGAGCACGTAGCTTCCTTTCGCAAGTGCCCTCACAGGCTAGCCCTGGAAAAAACAGTGGCTGAAAGAAAAGCCAAGCTCAACCAACCAGCAACAGAGTCCGCACAGCGGACCAATGAGAGGCCTCACCAAACCGAAGTTAGCCGAGGACAGACGAGTATCAACTGCAGTTTTATCATAATAAGATTCTCCAGTACCTTACTGATCAGCAGAAGAAGACATATAGGTCTATACGACTTAGGAAGCTGCTTATCCTTATCCCCTCCCTTGTAGATGAGTCTTAAATCTGCCATCTTCTAGCTTTTTGGTAAATACCTCATATCTAGGCAATCATTGAAAATTCCTAATAATATATCTTCAATATAGAGGATACTATTCATTAAGATCGCGGCGTCTATAGAATCGTGCCCCGGAGAACTGTCAGTTTTCTGCCTATCAACAGCATATAAATTACCTTACCAAACTCCTTTAAAAAAAAATATGGCTACCATTAGATCCAAATCCTTTAATTCCTAACTTTCTTCAATGTCTTTTTCAGACAACTCCCTCTGGACTACCACCAGAAAAATCCAAAAATATCAACCTACCACCCATCCCCTCCGACGTAAAGATGGTTCATGGGCGGCTTCTGACGAGAACAAATCCAAAGAATTTGCCCAGAACCTTTCTAGCATATTTGTTCCCCATCCTGAATCTTATCTTACCCACACAACGGTTCATGAACTTTTCGATTCACCGATTCCTCTCTCCTTACCTCCTAAAGCAATAAACCCCTCTGAGGTCAAATTCCTTTAAAATAAATTAAAACCACGTAAATTCCCTGGATATGATCTCCTTAGCTCACAGATCCTCAGGCAACTTCCTCATAAAGCTGTCATATTCCTTACCTACCTATACAATTGTATCCTCCGGAAAACCTATTTCCTTTTGCTATGGAAACATTCCATTATTATCCTTTTCCTGAAACCGGGCAAACCTCTTAACAACCCTTCATCATATAGACTAATTAGTATTCCCCTAATCCTTTAAAAAATTTTGAAAAGCTCCTTCTTAAACGGATCCTACCATTCCCTGAATCGCAGAACATCCACTCACACCAGTTTGGATTCCGCTCTAGCCATTCCACTATCCAACAAGGCCTGAGAGTTGTTGACATTGCGCAAACTTTAGACCGGGTATGACATGCCGGTCTGCTTTTCAAGCTCAAAGCCCATTTACCGCAATCACTATTCCTAGTTCTTCGGGCCTAACTCTCTAACCGTTCCTTTCGAGTTCGCTGCTGAATGGAATACGCAATAGATGCAGGTCTTTCACAAGGTAGCGTTCTTGGTCCAGTCGTATATATCCTTTATGCTGCAGATATCCCTTCACCTCCTGATACGGTCATAGCAACATTTGCTGATGACACTGCTATCCTTTCATTCCATTCAGATCCTTTAATAGCTTCATATAATCTACAAAACCACTTATCCTTGATCGAAGACTGGTTCGATGATTAACGGATCAAAGTAGATGAATCTATATACACCAACGTAGAAATCTTTACCCTCCGACGAAAATGTTGTCCTCCTATTTTCCTTTCCTCTGTTTTAATGGAATTCCACCACCTAAAGCTGACACAGTTCGGTATCTTGGTTTCTACTTAGACAAAAGACATACATGAAACCCTCATACTCGACTCAAAAGGCAAGAACTCAACAGACGCTGAGCCAACTATGTAGACTACTAAATAGGACATCTCATCTTTCCGTTGAAAACAAACTTCTCATATACAAAACAATCATCAAACCTATTTGGACTTATGGACTTGAAATGTGGGGGACAGCTAAAAAGTCGAAGATCAAACGCAATCCTTCCAATCCAAAATCCTCCGAACTATAGTGAATGCTCGTTAATATGTTTCCAATAAAACCCTACACAATGATCTCAATATACCATACGTCCTCGACCTCATACCCCTTGAATTTTTGAAATTCCATCGCAACTTTTTCTTCCATCCTAACCCTCTGGCTTTATCACTATCCAGTTCAACGCATCCCGATAACCCACCTCGTAGATTAAAATGGCGGTCGCCCCGAGACCTTTTGTAAAAAATTATTTATGTTCCAGTTCTGGCACTGGCCAGCTTTTCTACTCATGCCCTGAGTGACTGCACTATTGTGCTCTCTCTCAGCCTCCACTGGGTTTTCTTTACACCAGTGACGCAGCTGAAAGAGAAGAGCTGGGACCTCCCTCTGCCGGGCCTGTCCCTTCATGAGTAGAGGGACAGGTTTGGTTGAGAGATCCTTAGGCCCTTTGTCCTATTAAACAAAGGGAGGGTGCGCCCGCACCACGCCCGCTCCACGCCCACTCCACGCCCGCTCCACGTCACTTCTGTGTGAATTGGATCGTTTGTTTAATAGGAGAGACGCGGAAGAGACAAAAGTCCGCGCCACGTCTCTGCCTGACATCCGTTCTGTGTGAATTGGGCCCTAGGATGATCGTGTATTGTAAATAAAGTATGATTTTTGTTTTAACATGTAATTTAATTTATTCTTATTTTTTACTATTACTATTATTTAATTTTTCATATATATATATATATATATATATATATATATTTATTTATTCTTATTATATATATATATATATATATATTTATTGTGTAGGAAAAGAATGATAATTTCCGATGCGAAAAACTCGCCTCGGCCTCTAGAAAATGGACTGTATGGGAAAATATCAAAACGAGGTTTTGCACCTTTGGGGAGATATTATTGAGAAGGTAGCATAAACAAATAATACATAAGAAACTTCTTACCTTGTTACTGCCGCCGACGGTCTGTCCGGAGGCCCCGGAATCCTTACGGTCTGGCAAATGCTTCTCCTAGGCTGCAATATTTGTTCAGGCTCTCCTCCTCTTATATCACCATTCATTAGGGGAAGAACTAAATCTTTAATGACTGGCACCGGAAATAAGATCACTTTTAAAAGAGGAATAGGGTCCTGAAAGGCTATTTCACCTTGGTCAGAAAAGCGATGGAAGACCATGAGGTCTTGGACAAGTTTAATAGGTGCGTACTGGAACGCAGATGCTAGAAGAAAGAGGAAAATTCTAGTAGGGATTAACGCAGATAAGGGCTAGTTGCCCAGAGATCCATAGAGTGCGTCAATGAACAGTATATTAAAGTTTTTCTCCTCCTTTCCCCCCCTCACAAAAGCGCCGATTGGCGCGAACATATATATATATATATATATATATATATATATATATATATATATATATATATATATATATATATATATATATATATATATATATTTATAAGTTATCTTCAATTTAAAAGTAAAGACTTTTTTAAAAAAGAAGTTTATTCAATAAAAGTTACAATATCAGAAAGAAGAGTGGCGTGGAGACGGCTCTGGATGTATTGAGAGAGTGTTACAAAATTTCTTAAGGTTTATAAAGGATTACAATGGCTTCTTCTAGGAAGCTTTATGCTAACATTACAGTTCACAGGAGAGCAAGTTCCCATGAGGGGTTTCTAAGAAATAGATTACAATAGTTAGGAGTCAAAGCTTAAAAGTAAAAATTAAAAATATGTAAGGAAAAATATATAGTGTAACTTATATATCTATATATATATATATATATATATATATATATATATATATATATATATATATATATATATATATATATATATATATATATATACACACACACACACACACACTTTGGATGGGACAAACTTTGGAACAACTCAACAAAAGGACAACCCTTGCACAAATGCATCCCAATCATCACACTACAAAATCACGATACACCAAAAAGTACACATCCCAAATTTACACAACTGCTAACGGAACATGGACAAACCAATCATTACTTGAAACGATTTCACATCAAAAACACAGACACATGTGAATGCGACGGACAGACTCCACAAACATTTCATCATTTACTATACAACTGCACCCTTTACGAACTCAACAGATATTTACTGATAAAGACAGTACTGATGAATGGGGACACATGGCCTTCTCAGGAAGCAAAACTATATAAAAAATATAAGAAACATTTAGTGAAATTCGCTACATCAATTGGACCTCATTCATGAAGAAAGAAGACCACCCCTCATCAAAATCTAAGAAAAATACCTGAAGACACATCAGAAAATCAACTTGTCTACTCGTTTTTTTTCTTTTTTTTTTCTTTTCTCTTTTTTCTATTGTCTTAGACGTATTTATTTTTAATTATGCCTATTAATAGTTCTTTTTGTTCATGATTTTTTTTCTCTTTTTTTTTTTTTATTTTTTTTAATTTTATTTCCTTTTTTATTTTTCCCCGTTTGTTCTAATTTCTATATAGAACTTTTACAATTGTAATTCATCTTAATTAAAAATAATATCACACCTGTTAATTACAGGTAGTATGCAAATATGCATGGAACCTGTAAAAATATCAAAATAAATAAACGACCTTTCCATAGGGTTACTATGGAAGGGAAACACAAAAAAAAAAAAAAAAAAAAAAAAAAAAAAAAAAAAAAAAAAAAAAAAAAAAAAAAAAAAAAAAAAAAAAAAAAAAAAAAAAAAAAAAAATACACACACACACACAGGGTGTCCCGAATTTAAATGGCAAAACTTCAGGAACTAATAGAGGACCGAAAAACTAAGACAAAAAGTCCTTTAGAGATTTGCTCGTTTTAGAGAAAATCGCTAAAAAAGAAACAAAACAAGTTTTCATGTTTATACTTTATACATTTATATTTATGTTATGTTCTTTTTAATGTAAATATTGCTCAAAATGCAAGCATTACACCTAGCACTTACTTGATAAATTGCAGCTAAACATGGTTCTGATGATTCGGTCTCTTAATTGCTCTCTTGTGTTGATTGACACTGAATAAACTTTCTGCATTAAGGTTCCCCATACAAAGAAATCCATGGGTGTCATATCAGGTGATCTGGGTGGCCAAGGTACTACTCCTCCACGTCCAATCCATCGTTGTGGATAATTTATATCCAGCCAAGCTCGAGCAACTCTGCTATAATGAGCTGGACATCCATCGAGTTGGAACCACATTTTAATCCGCTGCTGTAAGGGAATGCCATCTAAATAATTAGAAAAGTCGTTCTCCAAAAAATGTGTAAATGAGATACCATTCAATCTTCCAGGTTAAAAATATGGTCCCACCAGTAATCCATTCCAAATTCCAAGCCAAACGTTAATAGCAAATTCATGCTGAAACCTATTCTTTCTAATAGCTCTGGGATTTTCTAGAGCCCAAACATGATAATTTCTTTGATTAACAATTCCTCCTCTTGTAAAGGTAGCTTCATCGGTCCATATAATTTTTAATGGAAATAAATTATTATCGCGAATTTTGTCAAGAAATCATTTACTAAAATTCAATCTCTTGACATAATCTTGAGGTAATAAATTCTGAACTTTTTGAAGATGGTATGGGTAACGATTATCACTTTTCAAAGTTCGCCATGTTGCTTGCCGCGATATTGCTAATGCAGCAGATGCTCTTCGGATGCTAGTCTCAGGATTGTTATCGAAGTTGCGTTGGACACAATTTCTTCTCCGATAATCTGCTCTTATTGCAGCCTGGAATTGGTCGCCTTCATTACCTATTAAGAATGACCCAGTCTCTCGTATTCTATTAAAAGTTAACGAAAAGAGTCGTCGATTAGGCACTCTTCTATTTGGAAATTGGCGCGCATACTCCCGCACCGCTTCTAAAGCATTACCGTTACAGAAACCATACACAAATATCATATCAGCATATTCAACATTAGAATATGTATGCGGCATTGTGGCTGATGCTATTCACACAAAAATATCTGACAAGGAGACGTTTGCAGTTGTAACTCACAGATTTGAATGCCGATTTTTGTGAGGGTAGTAGGGACCTATAATAGTGCAAAACTAGAGTTGTCTTAATTTCATATTTTTGTTCAAAGTTTATTTTATTTTTGCAAATCCCAGTTTTAGACTGCTTATTTTCTTAAAATGATATTTCACGATTTGTGGCGAAACGGTGCCCCGGATAAAAAAATCCACCCGTATAAAATCGATTCAAAATTTGATTTTTTACTGAAATCCATTGTAAAAAATACCACATCCCATTGGGAATTCCAGAGTTAGGGTCACTGAAGAAGGTTGGAGAGCAGACTATAACCTGAAAAGAAACTTTATTTGACTGTGGAATAAAAAGGGGATGGCCTTCGAATACTGAACACCCTGTATATATGTTTATATATAAGTTATGATTAGACTGAACTCTAACACTAAAAAAGGTGGGGGTTTGGGGTGATAGAGTGAACGGCACGCTTATAAAACAAGAACTAACTTTATTGTGTCTTCTAAACAGATATATATATATATATATATATATATATATATATATATATATATATATATATATATATATATATATAGGCCCGGTGGCCTAGTTGGATAAGGCGCCACGCTAGAGAGGTGGAAACTTGGGTTCGAATCCCGACCGGGTCAAATCTTTTCTCTTCAAAAATAAAATAATATATTTAATAATATTGATTTATATCAAGAAAAAATTACATATATATATATACCAGTGACGGATTGTCAATAGATCCAAGTTAAATGTAATGTTCAATATGAACATTCATCCCCGGAATTAAATCGCGATTTGCGAGTGCCCGGGGGTTATGGATCACTGAAGAGAAAGGATTTGCCTGGTTCGGATGCGACCCCGGTGGCCTAGTTGGATAAGGCGCCACGCTAGAGAGGTGGAAACTTGGGTTCGAATCCCGACCGGGTCAAATCTTTTCTCTTCAAAAATAAAATAATATATATATATATATATTAGGTTTGTTTATAGTGATAGTATTACTTATCCTACTAGGACTCTTATCCTATAAGTTATTATTTACATCTTACACACAGCTAACTCCCTCCCTCCAGTTCCTTTATAAAGAGGTACTAAAATAAAACATAAAACAAAATAAACATATAACTTAAATGATCACTTCTCATATTCTATAAAAACACGTTACACTTCTTATCCTAATGCCAACAATAAAGAAAAGAAATACATATAGTTATTTTACCTAATGATAATGTTATATAAAAAATGAAAAGAGATTTACATATACATATGATATATATAGCTAAATTAAAGGATCGCGGTTTGGAGTTTTTAAAAAGAAGCTTTATTGAGTGACATACATTGATACAAGAAAAATCACAATTTATAGCCTATTACAATACTTCGATCATAGTATGACCGCACGCATCAACGGCTACGTACAGAATGTTTGATGAGGCCAGGTGGGGGTGGCCTTTTATAGGGTTTTTGGGAGAGGGGATATCATACATTTTATTTGTATTGCTAATCCTATCGAGGTTCACATAACTCCTCCCCCCCCCCCCCCCCCCCCCGAGTTCCGAGGTCCCCGATGGAACAAGTATCTTAGTGTAAATAGGTTAGATTCTATACAATTCAAAAAGGTTTGAACCTTATCCATTTCTTAATACCTTTTACACTAAGTGATAAATAGATAACATTCTATAAACAAAAGGGATTGGACCTTATATTCTAAGTCTATACAATAATAAAAGGATTAGACCTTGTACATCTCTCGATACTCTAGGAACTTTATAAAAATAAAAGGATTAGACTTTGAATTTCCTGTTTTCTAAGTTAGGATCTGTACGCTTGAAAAATAAAAAGATTAAACTCTGTACTGGGATAAGATTTTATACAATATCAACTTTTCTATAAACAAAAGGATTAGACTTTGAATACTTCCTAATCGCTCGTTAGGATTCATACTATTTATAGTTTCACATAAATAAAAAGATTAAACTTTGTATGTTTAACGCTAGAATAGGATTTTATATAATTGTCAATTTCCCATAAACAAAAGGATTAGACCTTGTCTATTTCTTAATATTAACAATAAGCTTAAACTATTTAAAAAAATACAATAGGTTACTTACATGCTAAAGTACAGAAAGATAACAGGATATTTGTAGTAGTTCCTTATCAGGCCACTGGGCCGCGCTGAACTCAGTTCAGTGATAGTCAGGTTATGGTTACCTTCGAGTTGTTACTATCCAAAAATGTTCTATTAAATAAAGTATTTGAATACTTAAATCTATCTATGTTCCTTGTCAAGTTACAACAGAGTGGCGACGAGGATAAAACCCAACTGTGGAGAACACTGTCAAATAGTTATCAAGTGTAGTGAAAAATTATTTATCATGGAATCGGACATGCAGGCAGTCTTATCTGCTATGTCAGCAGTTCTAAAGCAGAGCAGTGAAATACTTCATGCTATGCAGGTAAGCCAAAGACCTCTGCAAAGTAATTTTGTTTCCAACTTCGAATATTTTGACGAGTCAAAAGAAACATTTCACCAATACCGCGGGCGACTCGAAAATTGGTTTCACTTGCGAGGTATTTATGAAAACAAAGACCTGTGGGCCAAAGAACTTTTACTTCATATTGGTTCTCAGTTACACAGTATCTTGTGCTCCCTTACTGCCCCTGAAAACCCTGCAGACCTGAGCTATGAAAGGTTAGTTACTATTTTAGAAGATCATTTATGCCCTAAACCGAATGTAATCGTCCAACAACATCGATTTTTGTCTAGAATTCAAAATGATCATGAATCTGTCAGTCAATTTGCAAAGGAATTACGAAAATTAGCTTCCACTTGTAAATTTGAATGTAAATGTGAATGAAAAGTGTGTCAAAAAGAAGTCAAAAAGTCAAAAGTTAAAAAAAGTCAAAAAGTGTGTCAAGTGTCAAAAAGTCAAAAGTCAAAGTCCAGTGTCAAAAAGTCAAAAACTGTGTCAAGTGTCAAAAAGTCAAAGTCAAGTGTCAAAAAGTCAAAAGTAAAAAGTTAAAAAGTGTGTCAAGTGTCAAAAAGTTCCTAAAAAGAAAACTTGATGTCATGTGGATGGAAAAAGGAACATTATCGTCAAAAATTCAAAATATCTTGTTCCGATATCGAGCAACTCCACTTCGATGTGACAAAACCCCCGCTGAACTGTATTTAGGACAACAGATCCGCACAAAATTAGACCTGCTTAGGCCATACAAGATCAAAGCCCGTGATGCCCAAGTGAAAGACTTGCGGTCAAGCCTCAGGTCATTTAGCGTGGGAGACCGTGTTCTTATAAAAATGTATTCTAATGGGAAAGAAATATGGAAGCCCGGTGTTATCACACTGTAAACATCCAAGAGGATGTTTACCAGCTCAGAGCACTCTCAGCTTAGTACCATCCAGCCAACCGATCCCAGAAGTACAACGCCGTTTTACAGAAGGGGACCCTACATCATCTGTTCCCGATTGCCATCCAGTTATTGAACCAGCCATCCAGCAGCCGCCACATCAAGACTTGGTTCGTCCTCAACGTGTTCGCCGACCGTCAGCCTACTTGAAAGACTATATCTATTAAAATTCACAACCAATATGTATTTATTTGTATACTTTTCTATGTAAATAACATGGTCTATTTTGTAGTGTGGGAGATTGTAGTAGTTCCTTATCAGGCCACTGGGCCGCGCTGAACTCAGTTCAGTGATAGTCAGGTTATGGTTACCTTCGAGTTGTTACTATCCAAAAATGTTCTATTAAATAAAGTATTTGAATACTTAAATCTATCTATGTTCCTTGTCAAGTTACAACAATATTCCTTAATAATAAACAATACATTTTAATACATTATTTAAACAAAAGGAAAATAAAATAAGTCTTTGAATTAGTTTCTTCTATATTTAAAATTACTCAATTAAAACAATGACATTTTAAATCAAAATAATAATTCAAATACTCTTTTAATTACAATTAATAATAATTTCAAAATTAAATACATACTTTTCTCAACGATCAATCAAAATAATATTTCAAGACAATATAATATTGTCCTAGTATTTATTATAGTGACTACAAAATATTAATTACAAAATAAATTAAACAGAATATTACTGTGAAATAAAATAATAATTTGAATGATCTTTTACATTGTTAATATTGAACATAATATTTTACAGCAAAATACAAAAGTTCGACTTTATTAAAATAAACTACAGCATTGTTAGTTTAAAATAAATACAGATAATTCTTTCAATATAACATCAATATCTTTCCCTAATACCATTACAGTTATTACGTTTTATTAAAATAAAAAGGGTTTTAAGATATTTTAATATTATTTAAATAAAATTAAACGTTTTCAATCAGAACCACTATATGGGTCGTCTGAGTCGCAATTATCTGAAGCATCCGAAATATTCACGCGAATGGATTCATTATCGTCGTCTGAAACAGATTGTTTCATTTTCCTTTTTTTTCTAGTGGACCTTTTAATGTTGTCAATATGTGTTTTAATTGGTCTTTTATCTTTTACTAGTACATTTACTTTTTTAAACTTGTCCCCACTTTTTATTTTTGCTTGAGTATTTTTTAAATATTCTACGTCTCCTAATTGTTTTTGAATATCTAAGGGGTCTTCTCTCTTTCTATTTAATTTTTCAGTTCTTGTTTCTTTTTCATTATTTATTTTAGTTCTAATTAGTTTATGTAGTAGTTGTTGATCCTTAGGATATTTTAATACGTGCTGTTCAGTCAGGTCAGTATTTTTTTCTGATTCTAATCTGGAGGTTCCGAAAGTAATTTCATTGGGTGTTAGTTTTAGTTTATTATTTAAAGTGTTATTATAGGCTATTACTGCTAATCTTAATTTTGCTGCATTGAACATTTATCTCTCTTTTTCCCTGTTATTCTTAATAGCTCATTTAAATTAGAATGAACCCTGTTTAATAATCCTAGCGAATTTGAATGACTAGCTGAAATATAATACAAGAGAATGTTGTTTTCTTCACAAAACTGTCTTACCAAATTAATTTTCATTTCCGTCCCTTGGTCCAAGGATATTTGTAGAGGTGTGGGAAAGTACGTCATGTAGTTAGTTAATGCGTTACAGGTATTAATTGCATTTTTTGATTGTAACGTTTGGGCAAATAAATGTTTTGAAAATGTGTCCACCGCTGTAAAAATTATCGCGTTATTAAAATTAAAAATGTCAATCATTAATTCCTGAAACGGCCTTTCTGGTGTAGGTGGAACCAGAAATTTGGTTTTTATAGGTTTACGGTCATATTTTGTTACTCTACAAGTTTCACATTTATTAATATATTCTGCTATTTTATTTTGCATACCCGGAAAATAATATTCTTTTTTAAGTTTTTCAAACGTTTCATTTATACCCCTATGTTTAGTTTTGCCTAAATGATAGTTATGTATTATTTCTATTTGTTCATTTGGGTTTTCAACGTCATTTACTATCTGTTTGTATTTTTTTAATTTAACCGACGGATATTGTGTTTCTACTATTTGTTGTATTGTTTTAAAATAGTCTTCATATAAATTTTCAGTTATTTCATTAGGTGATTTACATATTATTCCATAAGTTTTATTGGGTTCAAGTATTTGTTCTAATAATGAGGCGATATCCGACTTTCCGTAAATGTTTAATTCATATCGGCGTTTCCCGAATGGTTTAGTAAAATTTATTTTAGTATTACCCCTTTTTATGATTATTTGATTCTTCTCTATGTTAATGGATTTCTCTGGTTCGCAAATTCGTACCTGTTCATTGCTTGATTCTTGCGAGTGAATTGTCTCTAAATCTTCCTCTGATGGTGCCTGTAGATCTTCCATTATTGCTTCGTATTCCGAATTGTTTTCGTAAGCAATATCTTGGTTCAACAATTCTTCGACATCCATTTCTTCGTCATCACTGGTATGATTTATTTCGTCAATTCCTCTAGAAAGAGCGTCGGCTACGTAATTAGTTTTACCTTGGATATGCTTAGCGTCGAATTCGAATTCTTGGAGCTTCCATATCCATTTCATAATACGTGTGTTACCATTTTCCATTGAGAAGATCCACGTTAAGGGTTTATGATCAGTACATAAAAGAAATCTTGTGCCATACAAATAAGGTTTAAAATCACTTGAGGTACGCATGATGATATAGAAGGATCAATACAATTAGGATTGATTAATTAAGTGCCACTTCTATTGAGATTATTTTATTTGAAAACGAGTTTCGAATGCTAAACATTCATCTTCAGTTCTAAAACATACAAAACAGGGAAAAACCGGACGATCGGTAAATCAAAGAGTAAATGTATAAGAACATATAAGAGCATACACTAATAAGACCCAAAATTCCAATTTCGCTATCCATCTAAATGAAAATAGCCACAAACTTAATAAAGACTCGGGAGTAAAAATATTACATCAAGTAGAAAATAGCCTAAAATTAAATACTTTTGAATCACTAGAAATAATAAAATCGTTTAAAACCAATCCAGATTTTTGTTTAAATGATCAGATTAACATATCCAATAGCTCCATTTTAAATTTGTTTCCCATAGGAATGGAAAAACCCAATGAGTCATAAGGGAAACCCCATTGTATATCTAAAACTTAACCTACCTGCCTCCCCCTTTTACTTCTCACAAATTCAGTGTTTTAGTTACCTCGAAGGTGAGTGCCTATGCTTGATTTCTTGTCTTATCTTTTTTAAAAAACTTTAGTATATATAATCTATGTAACATAGTGCTGATGTGTTGAAAAATTTTTGGATGTTTTAGAACTGAAGATGAATGTTTAGCATTCGAAACTAGTTTTCAAATAAAATAATCTCAATAGAAGTGGCACTTAATTAATCAATCCTAAAGGTTTAAAATGCTGTGTTGCCCATACAACTGCTAACAATTCTTTTTCTATTGCACTGTATTTTAGTTCGGCATTTTGTAATACTCTGGAAGCAAATGCTACGGGTTGTTCTATTTCGTTTTCAACTTTTTGTGACAGTACAGCTCCGATGGCTTTATTACAAGCATCTGTGGTTAGTATAAATGTTTTTTCCCAATCTGGGTACTTTAAAATTGGTTTATCGCTCATCATTTCTGTTAGGGTTTGACATGCTTCTTTTATTTCTTTTGTGCCGTATATTTTGGTCTTTAAAGAATTTGAAATTGTTCTGGTTATTTTGGCATAATTTTTGATAAATTTCCTATAATACCCGGTCATGCCGAGGAATTGTCTCGTCGTCTTTTCATTACGAGGAATAGGAAATTTTAGAATAGCTTCAATTTTTTTCACATCTGTTTTTAATCCGTCCGGGGTTACGACGTAGCCTAAAAAGTTTAATTCGGTTTTATCCAATTGTATTGAGAGGTTATGTTGTTTTAGGGCTTGAAATACTCTTTTTAAATCTTTTAAATGCTCTTCTTCATTCTCTAAATAAACTATAATCGATAATAGACGACAAACTATCGTCGATGTAAATCGTTGAATAAGGAATATTTTGAATCATCATTGTCATCGCTCTCTGAAAGGTTGGAGGCGCATTACACAGGCCAAAAGGCATACGCAAAAACTCAAAATGTCCATTTTCAATGGAGAACGCGGTTTTAGCTGTTGATTGTTCGTCCATTTCTATTTGGTGAAACCCTGACGCGAGGTCTATTGTGGAAAATATTTTCGACCCCTCTAATCTGTTTAATAAGTCCTCAATGTTCGGTAGGGGAAATTTATCTTTTACGGTAGCCTGATTTAATTTCCTATAGTCAATGACCATTCTTATTTTCTTTTATCCCGACGCGTCTGATTTTTTCGGTACGATCCAAAGTGGGGAATTGTACGGCGATTTGCTAGGTCTTATTATTTTATTTTTCAATAATTTTTGAACTTCGTCGTTTATTTGTTTTTTAAATTGTTCCGGGTAACGGTAATTTCGCGTATTTATAGGATTTTCATTCGTCGTTATTATTTTATGTTTGATTAAGCCCGTTGATTTTAAATTTTCATCATCTGTTTTTAATACTTCGCCATGTTGGCTTATAATTTCAATTAGTTTGTCTTTTATTTCCGGTTGTATGTGCTCATGTCGGATTAAGTTTTTTATTTCATTTTTATCGTCGATAAAAAATAAATTGTTTTCTAATTTAAATATTCTTTTATTATATTTTAATTCATTTTTTTTTTCAAATCAATTATTAATTTTAATTTTCTCATAGTTTCATACCCTAATAAAAACTGAAATCTATTGCTAAACGGAAAGATTAGGAATTTAACTTTTTGATTGATTCCTATCAGGGGCTTTAGGTTGATTATCACGCTTTGTGACCCTTCCGCTTTTCCTGTAGGGGTTTTTATCGCAAAGTCCTCCTTAATTATTTCCGAATAACATGGAATGTTATCGGGGTGTATATAATCTTTTGTGGCACCCGTATCAGTTAACCATTTGTTCCCTAATTTGTCGATTAGATCGGGTAAATCATTATTTAAATTTAAATCATGTAACTCTATATTACGCATAGTTTTTTTAGGTTCTTTTTCGGCGATTTGTTTATTATTAAAATTTAACTGATTGTTTATATCTGGTCTAAGTCCGGAGGTCTGCTCGTGCTTGCGCCTGATCCTAAAAAATGGTTTTGTTTCTGTTCTAGTAATTCAATTCTTTCTTGTAATAGTTTTATTTATTTATCTTTTTCCTTCTCTATCGCGTGCACTCTATTAGAAACTGTTCTCATTGAAATTTCTAGAGGGTGGTTTATTAAAAAAATTATACTGTGACTGAGGGTCCCATTGTTGATTATAAATTGGTGTTTGATATTCGATAGCTCGCTGTTGTGGCCGGAAGTTATGCTGATTATTATTACTAAAGGAATTAAAGGTTGGACCTTGTTCATGCTGATACTGTTGCTGTCGGTAGTGTTGCGGATTATTACAAGACGGATATTGCTCGCGGTGATACTGATGAGGTCGGTAATTTTGATAGTCGTGGTGGTTATTAAAATTCGGTCTGTATTCCTTATTTTTATAATGAGTCTCAAAATTTTTCTTTTTATAATTATTTTGCGCTTGGTTATTTCTATATTGTTTTTTGTCTCCGTAAAGTCCGTGTATGATGTGAGCCGCGCTGTTTCTTAATATTTCCTTGAGGTCTGCTAATAAATCAAATTTAATAAGGTAAATAAAGTCAGTTAATGCCGGATGTAAACTATGAACCGTGTGATGAGATATTTGTTTGTCTTATCTGTACATTTTGTCTTGTTTGTCAAGTATTTCATTATCAGAATAAATGCGTGCTTATAAGTCGCATCTTTTCTGGCCCAGTCGTTCTATGAAATCGAGTGGGTTCTCGTTATGGTAAGTCCGCGTATTTAGAATTTCCGAAATTAGTTGTTCCCGAGTTCTTGTATCCTGATATTTTTTCTTTAAAAATTTTATTATTTTTCTGACGGTACTAAATTCTTTATCATAAACGGCGACTTTAGCTTTTCCAGTTAATTTATTTAATATAGTTAAAACTAATTTAGCCTGATTAGTGTTTTTATGAGTGTTATCCTCTTTACAATATAAGTTATACAAAAATTCACTATTCCTGATAAAATCTACTAGTTGTAACGGATTTTCGTGATACTCCGGGATTAACGCTAAATCGTGGATTTCTAATGCCATATTATTGTATTTTTTTATTAACGTTGAACCTGTTATTTTTAAATTACTCAATTGTTCTTCCAAACCATTCATAAAGATAAATGCTAAATTAATATTTTAAATTATTATACTTATTACTAATTATATTTAAATTACAAAATTACTTAAAAATAAAAATAAAATTAATTATTATACTTGTTTCTTGATACAACGATGTCTTCGACGTTTTCTCGATGTCTTCTCGATGCCGCTTCCTTCAGCTCCTTCCCGTCGATTTTTTAGCAAGAGGTTGTAGGTCCTTTTGGTCAAGGTATTGGAATACCAAAGCGCTCCCAAAGACTTGAAGATCTGCTGATATATTCTGCTAATACTCAGCTCCCAATCTTCTCATGCCAGTGGAAAGAGGTCTCGCTGTTCTGTACCTGAAATAAGATAGAACTGTCGCGAATGTACGTTTACGCTTCCAAAAGTCCCTCCGTTCGGGCGCCAGCTAAATAAAAGGATCGTGGTTTGGAGTTTTTAAAAAGAAGCTTTATTGAGTGACATACATTGATACTTTTTTTTTATTTATTTATTTCCCTTCCTTGCCTCTCGGCTACACGGGTTTTGCAGGGATGGCTTGTAGCCATCACTGCTGGTTTTAACAGTTTAACATAACATTTCAATATTACTTTTAACATTGCAAGAATAAATTTTCTTAAACATTTAACAGAATATTTCAATATTACATTTAACATTTAACATTTCAAGATTACACAACCCGTTTAAAGTAACATTTAATATTTAAAATATATTAAACGCTTTACATAACTACATACTTGTGTTTAATACAATATACCTTATATCTAATACAACAACCTATATTTAATACAACATACTATATTAAACTTAACTACTAATACAAACTACTAATACAACTACTAATACAAACTACTAATACAACATACTATATTAAAATTAACTACATACTAACTATAACATACTATAATACATAATAATGACTACATAATAACTATAACATACTAATTTAAAATAACAACATACCTATATCAATTTTTTTTTTTTTTAAATTATACGTTTATATAGGCATTATTCGGTGATGGGGTTGTCCTCAGCATCATTCCTGTCCACCCCCACTTCAGTTTTCCAACCATACACAAAACTTTTGTAATACGGGTAGTTGTCAGCTGATACTAGTTGAGGGAAGTCACTCTCCGTTAGAGCATACAGCCCTGTTTCTCTCTGTAGCTTGGCTCTCAATGCCTCAAAGGCAGTGCATGAAATTACCACATGTTCAGCGGTTTCCGGTACACCACAGCTGGGACAAAGCGGGTCAATATTTTTACCATGTTTCTGGAGCTTGGCTCGAAAGCCCCCGTGTCCTGTGAGAAACTGTGAGATCCAGTAATCCGGGAGTACCCAAGTTGCTTGAAGACGTGACCTAACAGTGGGGAAATATTTTCTAAGAGTAGCCCCTTTCGGGGTTGTTACCCACCGCCTGTTCCATTCTTCTATCGTGTACTCTCGGATTATCTCCAACCATTTCCTTGGATTTGCGTCGATCAGAGACCGGAGATTATTTGGTAGTCCCACCGAGCCTTCCCTTTTCATATTAAATTTAAAGCCATCTTCTTGCAGTACAAGATCAAGAGGTACCCCTCCTGCTAAGACCTGGACCCCCTCATGAGACACTGATCGGTACGCCCTGGTGACTCGCAGCAGAGAATTACGCTGAATTGTTGCCAGCCTACTCATCTGTCTGCGTGAGAGATTTTGGTACCAGGCGGGAGATGCATACCGTAGGATACCAAGTATCACTCCTTTATATATCGCCATCGTAGCTGGGTATCTGAGGCCCCACAAGGCGCCCCCTAACCTACTGAGACAGTTCAATGATAAGGCCGTCCTATTGGCAAGGTATTCCAAATGAGGCGTTACATCAAAATTCCTTCTTATTTTCACACCCAGGTAGGTGACAGTCTCAGTTGGACGTATTCTTTCTCCTTCAATTCTAATAATAGGGTTAGGCCTACACTTATTTCCTTTCAGAAGAATGGCCTGTGTTTTTGCAGCCGCCATTTTCATCTTCTGTTTACTGCACCATCTACTAACTAGGCCAGCACATCTTTCAGCTTCTTGCTTCAATTGGACTATACTGTTAGCAGACACCACGACAGCCAGATCGTCGACATAGGCAATCGCGGGGAACCGTTCTTCTTCGAGTATAGCCAACATATCATTGAAGACTAACTTCCACAGGGCCGGACCAAGGACAGAGCCCTGAGGACAGCCCCTCTCGACTACATCTTCATACTCATAAAAGTTTCCGCGTATTTTAACACGTCGGTCCTGGAGGTAGCTCATTACCAGCGCATACAAATTGCTAGGTGTATCGTATCTCTGGAGCTGGTGAAGTACGCTTGGCCACCACACACTATCAAATGCAGAGGATATGTCAAAGAGGAGTAACATGACGTAGCGATCTGCCCTCTCAGCTACGTCATGACGTACCCTCAACAAAGCATCAGCGGTTCCCCTGCCTTTAGTGGATCCGTATTGCCGTGGATGGCTTGCTCTCGTCAGAACTGGCTGCAAGCTCTTAAGCAGCAAGTTTTCCAACACTTTACTCATTACAGGGAGGAGGCAAATAGGTCTATATGACTTCGCTAGTCGCTTGTCTTTGCCTACTCCCTTATAGAGAAGTCTAATATCAGCAGTTTTCCATAGTTTCGGGAAGTATCCCTTATCTAAGCAATCATTGAAAACCGCTAATAGCCTATCTTCTATGTAGGGAATACTGTTCTTGAGTATAGCCGTGTCTATACAATCCAATCCTGGTGCTCTTCCCACTTTCTGACTGTCCACGCTATTCCGAAGATCCCATATGTCCCATGATGGGCACATATCAGTACCAGGTGGATACGTAGTAGTACGTCTCATAAATGCTTCTTCATCATTGTCTTCAGATGGGTTGTCTCTGGGGTATGTCGCCTGGATGAATATCCTTGCCGATTCTTCTGGTGTTACTGCCTGTTCGTCTCCTTGCTTCAATGATGCAATCACCTGTAGTGGAGTAAGCTTGCCAAAGGCAGTCCTATAAGGAATACCCCAAGGATTCTTTGCCGACTCTTCCTCAATAAAATTGTCCCAAGACTTTCGCTTTTGTGAGCGCACCTGGTTTCGATATACTCGGGCCTTAGACCTGTACTCTTCACGGAAGACAGTACGCCTCTCGTCGCAACTACATCTCTGATACAACCGCCGAGCCTTATACACCTCTCTCTTTAAGGTGGTTAATCCCGGTGTCCACCATGGGACTGTTCGAGCTCTCGCCTTCCGGTGCTGGAGAGAATCCTCTGCAGCATCGAGGATGACATTTGTGAGCCTAGACACTCTATAGTCCAGGTGATCTGTATCATCCGTCTCTGCTGGATCCCATTCTTCATCAATCAATTTTCCCTCCAACGTAGCACGAAAGGTACTCCATTCTCCTTTTCGAGTAACGTAACCTTTATGGAAGACGTGGTAACATCCTGCATACTGCACTAAGTCAAAAGCAATTGCATTGTGGTCGGAGCTCGTCTCAGATCTAATATTCCAATCGACAATATTTCTTATCAGTGTCGGTGAGGCAAGAGTTACGTCGATCCAGCTCTGACCCCTTGGCCCAGAGAATGTAGGGGTGGTAGAGGGTTCATTAACAACCACTAACTGGTTCCTGGCAATAAACTCTATGACTCTAGCACCTCTTCTATTTGTTCGAATGGATCCCCAAACGGTGCTCCAGGAATTAGTGTCTGAGCAAACAATTACATTTCTTGAGTTTTCTGTGATCGCTTCCATAGCAGATATACCATCTTCAAGATTATTATTTCCATCGGGAAGGTACACTGATGCTAGGGTGAAAGCAATGTTACCCCACCTGATATAACAAGCCACACTATCTGCTCTGGTATACTGCTCAAGACCCATTACATCAAGATTCGGGTTGATAATGACTATGGCAGCTCTAGGCCTCCTCTCTCCACTGCTCAGGGCTATTATTCTCGACGTAAGGCCAAATCCAACAACCTTGTTCCCATGGCAGCTCGGTTCCTGGATCGCCATAATGTCATAGTGTAGGGTGAGAGATCGCAACTCATCCGCGACAAGACGCCGACGACCCATATTAAGCTGAAGGATGGTGATTTTATTCATAGAAGGTTCTTTTTTCGCTACCTCATTAGACCACTTTAGATGCACAGGGCATTCCCGACTGCCTGCCTTGTGCTTCCTTTGACCAACAGGAGTATTTTCTCGCTCACAATTTATGCAGGAAGGGCTTTTCAGCTCTTTCTTTTTCAAGCAATCCTTTATTATGTGACCGCTACATGCACACCAGATGCAGACTGGTACTTCAGCTGTACAAGTGGCTTTTGTGAGACCGTAACCTTGACACTTAGTGCACCGAGGGGCGTCGAGGTAGTCCTTAAAGGTTATTGTCCACCATCCTCCATCCATCTTGCCCATTTCCAAAAGCAAGAAACGGACCATTGGATGCACTTCCAACACCCAATTTTTGGTGAAGCCATTTCTAGCTACTGAGGAGAAAAGTGGACGGAGATCATTCTTGATAAGAGGAGTGGAGCCCGGCTTCTCGGGCATTCTTCCCCATAAAAACGTCACTAAATCATCTGAAGTCCAGGAGTGAGGCACACCATGCACTTCCATTCTGGGTTTCTTCCTGAGGGCTAATTTGGCATACAGGCCTTTTTTCTCGCAGTCCTTGACATCCAATAACTTTGGTAGCGTCGCTAATATCATCCATTCGAACTAGCACTGAGCCGGCTTTGGTCGCTCGGACTATAGCAGCTTTTACTCCTATTTCCTCCGGTGATGGCAACCCGTTAATTATATCTACTGGACTTTTACCCAAGCCGCTGATTGTGACATACGTCGATTTTTGGATCTGGGCCGGCTTAGCTGGCAGGGACTTAGCAATTTCAGCCATAGATCTCGGTTTCGCCTGGTTCGAAACATGGGAGATGTCTTGATTTGCGCTATTTTGGTTACTTTGTACCTTGTTTCTCGCAGTTTTTGCTTTTTTTTTTTTTTTTTTTTTTTCCTTCTTTTACTTTTAACAAATTCGAAGGTCTCGGTAGGCGAGGAGGTTCCGTTTAAGTCCATGATTTGAGGTTCCGTTGCCCCTTCTGCTTCAGGCTGTGTGCATTGGGGTGCCGCACTCGATGCTGAAAGCGCTTGTATGACTTTTGGCACTGCGGTCTCAATTATGATTTTCGTAACCAATTCATATACTTTCTGCGACGAGAGTGTTTCATTTACCGCCCTCTCAACAATAGAACTGATTTCACTAGGACTGTTATCATTTTCTCTGTCCGCTAATCCTTCAACGATTTCTATAAGACTCTGTATTTTGTTGTTAATGTGTTCACGAACATTTATAACAGTTTTCTTATCGTTTCTGACCATGTAACTTCGGAGATTTTCCTGAATCCGCCTAGCATCATGAATCAGTTTTTTTTTTTTTCTTCGGATGTTTCTACATCTGGGGAGCCTTTCCTGGCTCTTTTAGCCGTCGGTTTTTGTCCCTTATGCCCTTTGTCTTGATCCATTCCCTCTGTGTTTCCACTATCGAGATTAATATTAGAGAAATTCATCCTCTTAACCCCTAAACTTTTCAAAAAATAAAACAGCTTAACCTACTAAGAACTTAAAATTTAATCTTACTAACTACTTAACGGATATCACTGTGAATAATAGTTCTATATAGGATATTAAACACTTCTACCTTACAATGTTAAAATATCTTACCTTTAGATCCAAAAAAGATTGTATCAATGAGCTCATTCACTCAAAAGATAACCTAACCTACATTACAAACCATAAAAAAAAAAAAAAAAAAAAAAAAAAAAAAAAAAAACATAACTAATACATATAAACTAAGAGAATACCTAATTAGCAACGATTAAACAACAAATTAACATTAACTACGAACAAGAAGGAAAACAGAAACCGTAAATATCAAATTAAAAGAAAGGCTAATTAGCTACGATTTAACAACAAAGTAATATTAACTACAAACAAGAAGGAAAACAGAAGCCATAAATATAAAAGAAAATTTTTTCTCATACATTGATACAAGAAAAAGCACAATTTATAGCCTATTACAATACTTCGATCATAGTATGACCGCACGCATCAACGGCTACGTACAGAATGTCTGATGAGGCCAGGTGAGGGTGGCCTTTTATAGGGTTTTTGGGAGAGGGGATATCATACATTTTAATTATATTGCTAATCCTATTGAGATTCACATAACTATATATATATATATATATATATATATATATATATATATATATATAATATATAACACTTAATATTTACACCTGTAAGTAAAACAAACAAAAATAATTTCTTGGTTGGTACTACGTATCGCTCTGAGCGCTGCCACCCTGCTGGAGTTCTGATACTCTGTGGGGTACCCGGAGTTCTTCTAGATGAACCGTGCGTGAACGGAATGGATAATTTACATCTCTAATGGTAAACAAGAATTGTGGTGACTCTATAAGGACCCTCATACCGCGTGGCCGTTTTATTTCTTGCCGTTCTCAATAGCCTTTTTTTTTTTTTTTTTTTTTTTTTTTTTTTTTTTTTTTTTCACCCTTCCTAGCCTTTTCAGGCATACGGGGGTTTTGGCAGTAGCGGGTTCAACATATGGGATTTATGTATGCCGCCACTGCCAATATAACTCTTTATTTCAAATTAACTCTTTATTATATACATTATTATTATGAGGCCAAATATATTTGGGGGTACAATCCTCTGGTGCGACCCGGCAGTGCATGCACGCCTTAGCGACAGCACCTTCTTTTATTTCCTGTGGTGCGGCACGGCCATGCATAAGCACGCCTTAGCGACCGCACCTTTATCCTTCCGGACAGTAAGCCCGTTCCAGCCCTCCTGGGTCGCTGCATCCGTCCGGCCTGCCTGGTTCAGCCTTCCTGGTCCACAGCATCCGTTCGGTCCTGCTCCAATCCTCAGGGTCACTGTTCTTGTTCTTACGGTGGTGGCTCGTCAACCGCGGGGATGGGCCTTCCTAAGGTAAAGTGCGTAGGGCCCACCACTTCCTTCCACCCGTAGATGAACTCCTTAAAGTAAGGATAATTCTCCTCTTCCATCAGTCAGGGGAAGTCCGCTTCGACGAGAGCGAAGATTCCGGTTTTCCTTAACAACCTGGCTCGGTGTCCTTCCATCTCAGTGCAATATAAGACCACGTGCTCGGCCGTTTCTGGGACTCCACAAGTAGGGCACCGGGAGTTGATGTCCTTTCCATGTTCATTTAGATTTCCCCGGAACCCTCCATGTCTTGTGAGTATCTGCGAGACACCCAGTAGTCGGGGAGAACCCATCTCGCTTGTAATCTTGCTTGGACGGTGGGTAAGGACTTTCTCAACGTGGCGCCCTTCTGGCATGCCACCCACCGCCCTTCCTACTCTTCTACAGAGTCCTCCCTCAGTATCTTTTTCCATTGGTTTGGGGTCTCGCCGATACGCCGTCAGAGTCCCTCCGGAAGCGCGTCCAGCCCCTGCCTCTTTACTTCATACTTAATTCTATCCTCTTTGTGGACGAGGTCCAGGGGCATCGCTCCGGCCAGCACCTGCACTGCCTTATGCGACACCGTTCTATACGCCTTCGTGACCCGTAGCAGTGCCAGTCGCTGTATCGTGGCCAGTTTCCTCATCTTCTGCTGTGCGAGGTTATTGCTCTACGTAGGGGATGCGTACCTCAGTATACCCAAGACCACGCCTTTGCTGCATCGTTGCCGGGTATCTTTGCCCCAGAAGGCACCCCCTATTCTGCTCAGTCCATTGATTGAAAAAACGTCAGATCCTGGCAGATCTGTAAAACAGTGTCCTTAAAAACAGAAGCCATCTCCTAATCCCGCCCCGAACCCCCACCGCCACTCTTCTATATCGTACCTTTTTAGCAAAAAGAGTAAACGGGAAGGAGTCGTTAGCGTTGAAAAACTATCTCCAGCCTCCCGTAGAATGGGTTAACAACGAATTAATATCCTTCCGCCGCCTTAAAACAGTTAAATAGTCGAATATTTTTTAAAGAGTGTCCTTTTTAGGTCCGCCATCTTAAAACCGTTAAATATTTTAAAACAATATCCTGGATGACAACAATGGCAGAAGATATCCTTCGGATAACTTAAAAACCCTTTAAAACAGCAATCCTTATGGACGAAAAAGCTAATTCTAATTGTGGATGGAGAGAGTGGCCAAAGATGTCCTTCGGCCTCGAAAAAACAGACCGATTCTCATGATTCGAAAAATTTCAAACGTTCTATTGTCATTTTTTTTGGGCTGTGTGAAAACAGACAAGTAAGAAATATAATCTCAGCGGATAGAAACTACCAGTTTTTCTGTGGTTCTGTTTTCTATCTGAAACTTGAAAACCCCTTTCATAATACGATAGCAAGGTAAACCTCTTGGTCTTTATGAACCCCTAGTTACTGTTGGCAGAGTTCAAGGTCTGAAAGGCGGTCATCAAAATACAAGAACCGTTTGCTTGCTAAAGCATCATACCATTATGTCAAATACTATGCAATTTTTTTCTTTCACCATTTAGAATCTTCACGGTGATAAGTTGATTAACTTTATTGGAGCTGTAGTAGAATTTTACTTCTATTAATTCATAAGTTATTCCAAAACAGTTCAGAATGAGAATGTTTCATGTTGTACCAGTTTTATCTGGCTGTATAGCCTTAAGCTAGAAACATACTAAGATTTACCTTAAATAAAAATCATTATGAATTGATAAATACTTGCAATTTCTATTATGTTTATTTAATTTGAAAACTAACCTTGAATCGATTTAAATTTTTAATTAGTTGAAAACATAAACTACATTCAAAACTAGTTTTCTATTAAAATTAACATTTTAAAAATGACAAATTAATATATTCAATTCTTTATTAGATTGGTACTACTTTACTCTGTCATACACATGCCAACTGATAAAAATAAAAGTTAATCCATACGGTCTCAGTTGATAACTGATAGAACAATAAAAATAATTTATTAAAATTTAAAAAAATCAAGATGTATTGTGACGATTAGTTTTATTAACAAAAATGGAACTAGTCAGGTTTTATAACAATTTCCATTTTAATTAAAATATTGAACCATAATTTTTTCTTTAAGTGACTGGTAATTAAATTTTTCCCCATGGTGATACAGATATACAAATATACATTTTTTTTTTTTACCTATTGTCATTTGTTTATTCTGGGTATGACTGGTTGCTCTAGGTAACTGTATAGTGATTTATGAACCACTGTATTTATACTTTTATTCATTATTTTTTTATGAATACATTACATTTACATAATAAAGTGTATAAACTTTAAATATTCAAATTAGTAAGTGTTGTCATTAGTTAGTATATTATTGATATCCTAAGTGCCTTTTGTGTGACAATTGAACTTTGAATTGGAGATCTAAATCGAATGCTATGCAGATATTGATATGTGGTATGATTTTTTAATTTTTGAATTATATTCATATTTTTATATGTTTATAAAATTTGTTGTAAATAATTAAAGTGTAATAAATTTATTTAGTCTTAATTACCATATATAATCATAGATTTTTTTTAATCCTTTTTTTAATTCTCAGTAAAAGTAAAATTGGCAAACTATTAAGTAAAAATAAAGTTTTATTATCATCCGATGCAATGCTAACTCTGGTTTGCAAATGAAATTTTTCTTTCACAGAAATAAAATTGTGCATCTAGGATTGATGAACGATTTGCCTCTTCTCAAATTTTTTGACATGGATATGTCTTTTGGTTGGGGGTCTATACTTTATTAGTGTAATGGTTTTTCCACCCTCAAAAACACAACATTTTTACAGGATCTAGCTCTGTTGGAGCTGCCTATATAAAACAGTTGATGGCAACTTCTTTGTCATAAATTTAATAGAGAATATGTTTTGTTATAGAACATTTTGTCACTAGAACCTACTGTTAAGGAACTGTTGATTTGAATGAAAAAAGTCGTGTTTGAAACCTCTTATTCTCTCTCAACTTTGTTTATTTAGAATATCATTAATTGTTAATGTAATTTAATTATTAGTTAAAGTAATCAGATCCTTTTAATTTAAAAAATGCTATTAATGTATCGAATTAACTTGAAACCACACGTGATACATCTTACTTGCTATTGGGATTAAAAGTTAATAAAAATACATTTACAATATTTCATATAAGATTGTACGAGTTTACATTTTTTTTTAATGCTAATTTTTGAGTTATGGCACTTTCGAAAAACATGTGCGATATGTGTGAATGGAATCATGAAGCTGTAGATATTACTTATTGACCACATTTGAGGCAGATTGTAATACTATTCAATAAAAGTAAAAAAATAAAATAAAATAAATTAAAAAAGATTTGCATCTTTTTTACGTCTCATTAGGCGTTTTCTTCTTTCTAATTTCGGACCAACTTACTCTTACACGGCTCCCAAAATAATATTTTATTATTATTGTTATTATTTACTATTTATATCAATTAGTTTGAATAGTAGTATTTTTTTTTTTTTTTTTTATTTTTTTTTTTTTTTTTTTTTTTATTTTTTTTATTTTTTTATTTATTTTTTTTTTTACGTCTCATTAGGCGTTTTCTTCTTTCTAATTTCGGACCAACTTACTCTTACACGGCTCCCAAAATAATATTTTATTATTATTGTTATTATTTACTATTTATATCAATTAGTTTGAATAGTAGTATTTTTTTTTTTTTTTTTATTTTATTTTTTTTTTTTTTTTTTTTTTTTATTTTTTTATTTTTTTTATTTATTTATTTTTTTTTTTTACGTCTCATTAGGCGTTTTCTTCTTTCTAATTTCGGACCAACTTACTCTTACACGGCTCCCAAAATAATATTTTATTATTATTGTTATTATTTACTATTTATATCAATTAGTTTGAATAGTAGTATTTTTTTTTTTTTTTTTTTCTTTTATTGAAATATATGTACAATCTGTCTCAATGAAGGGCAATAGGTGACAGTGTTAAAGATTTATTCATTCATACAATATATACAAGTACACATACACACAAAATTAAAGGTAATAAAAGATAAAAATAAAACAAATAATAATTATAAATATAAAACTAATAATTTAATTATCAATAATAAAAATCAAATAACAAAAAAAAATTATAAAAATAAATAAGCCACTTTCTTACTATATGTACAATACAGACACAATCAGCCTGGGGAACCCCGAATCGAGCCTATTCCCCTACTTATCGGGAGTCAAGGAATAGTAGTATTCAAAACTACAAAATCGTCAAACGAAATCGATCTCGTGCATTCACTTCGATTTTCACTGTAGATATAGAAATAAAACATTACCTTCACTTTGCAAAGTGATTACAGATGTGCAAAGGCACATCTGTAAAACAGTGTACAGGCGTTGCGGTGTAACAGGGTTTCCGTCAACCACAATTCCCCAGTTTTGCTACAGACAGACGTGATCCAACAGCAAGTACTCGTCGAATCGGAGCACAATTAGGTATATATAGGACCGTCCACAGCATTTTACGACGAAATGATTTATACCGGACCATCTCACGAGAGTTCAGCATCTTTTGCCTCCTGACTACCGCGCCAGAATGCAGTTCAACATTGGTATAATAATAAAGAGACTAAGTGGGGAAGAGAATGAATAATATGGACTGATGAGGGCTCCTTTATACGTACAGGCATGGTAAATATGCACAATACAATTTGTGGATGGAAGCTAACCCGCACGTTTCTGTTGTTTCCCATTACCAGCATGAATTTAGGGTGAATGTATGGCTAGGACTTATGAGAGGTGAGCTTCTCGGTCCTGTAATGCTTCCAAATCGATTGAACTCTGAGGCATTCCGTCAAATATTAGACACTGAAATATTTGATCTATTAGAGTGTATGTTGCTACAGAGGAGGGAAATAATGTGGTTCCAGATGGATGGATGTTCGGCACACAATGGAAGACTCATATCTGAGTGGATGAACCAATATTTTAGGGAACGATGGATATCCCAACATCGGCCAACAAGGTGGCCAGCTAGGAGTCCTGACCATACGCCACTGGACTTTTACATGTGAGGTACACTGAAGAAAAAAGTGTACAAAGTAAGAACAGAAACCCGAGAGGAGTTGGTCGAAGAAATTTATGAGTGCTGCAATATAATGCAGCAAAATCATGATGAACTTCGCCTAGCAGTGGAAGCAGTCAGAAGAGATTCGATGTTGTTTATGAGAGAGAGAAGAGAGGTGATATTTTGAACAATTATGGTAAATAAAGTATGTAAATTTTAATTAAATTCAGGTGTGAATCAAAATTTAATAGAGAAAAAAAAAATCATCTTAAAAGTTTCTCAAATTGTAAATATTAGAATAAGATAAATAGATAATTGTGATTAAATTACGTTTCAATTAATAAAAAATAATTAAATTATTTAACATTTCTGAGCATTCTCTCAGTATTTTCCAAAATACCGATGTTGCATCGCTTTGTATTTTGTAATTAATAACTGATTTCAGTATCGATTTTAAAAATTATCACTATTCATGGTATACCACTCGAAAGATGTTTGTTTGCAGAAGCTTTTTTTGTGTAGTGCACTTTGAGATATGTAATATTTTTGAGAAAAATACAGTCAAAATGCGGCTATTTTGAGGTCTAAATAAGCTTATTTTAAAGGAAATTTAATCTTCTTTCTAATGAGCATATGATATTGTTCTAGCTTTAGTACTTCGGGAAATATAAACAATTATTTATTAAAAATAGTAATTTCTTGAAAAAACATAAAATTAAAAATATGTATAAAAAGGATGAGAATCGAGCTATAGTTTATAGGGAATTTTTTGTTGCAAATGATACCCAGAATCGCCTTCCGAAGTTACTGCAGTTTTATGAATGTATATAGTTAAGACAGTAACCTTTGTAAAAGGGGTCATCACCCCTTATCCTACGCCCTTCGCTTCCTTATTCACTATTTGCTTTCACACCGATAACAACCCCTATAGTTAAGGCAGTAATCTTTGTAAAATGTCATCACCCCTTATCCTACGCCCTTCGATTCCTTATTCACTATTTGCTTTCACATCGATAACAACCCCTATAGTTAAGACAGTAATCTTTGTAAAATGTCATCACCCCTTATCCTACGCCCTTCGATTCCTTATTCACTATTTGCTTTCACATCGATAACAACCCCTATAGTTAAGACAGTAATCTTTGTAAAATGTCATCACCCCTTATCCTACGCCCTTCGATTCCATATTCACTATTTGCTTTCACATCGATAACAACCCCTATAGTTAAGACAGTAATCTTTGTAAAAGGTCATCACCCCTTATCCTACGCCCTTCGCTTCCTTATTCACTATTTGCTTTCACACCGATAACAATCCCTATATATGACCTCGTCTTTTAGGACTTACTTATTTAGCATAATATAAAATAATTAAGGAAAAATATATTAATAGAAAACAATTACTAAAGAAAACATTATTATTGGTAAAGTTTAAGGATGGGTAGAATTGTTACAGGATTAGCTGTGAGGGTAATTACAAAATTAGGTTTGGATAAAGCTATAAGAGTTAAATACGAGATTTGATGGTAATACAGTGAATTACTAAAATTGCTATAATCAAGGAAAATAATATAAAGAGAATAGTAAAGGAAAATGATAAATACCACAACAAAAATGAAGAATTCAAGATAGTGAAGTGATATCAGAAACAGAAACGGTTGTGAATTTCATAATGAAAATGAATATTCTTGTAAAAAAATAATAAAACCAATGATAGATTAAAATAATGAAAGATATATTAATAAAACATAATTTTTTAAGTAAAAAAGATACTTCATTCTGTCGGATTTTGATAGCATAAGTCTATATTGGATTGAGTTTTTCTTACATTCTTATGTTGAATTTTTGACATTCAACGTTGCCATCTTATAGCATATCAAAGCAGATTATAAATTTTAGCCACGACACTATGTGTAGATTACCCTTTTATATCTAGGAAGAAATGTATTTCTAATTTAGCCAAAGACTTAAAAAAATTTCTTTATTTGTTGTATTTGCACTACAATATTGCATCAAGAATAAAATGTTAATTTTCCTCTGAAGGAAAGCGTTGAGAGTTGGGAGAGGGGATGCAGTGGCGCAGCTCTGCGAACGAGGACGGACTTACTCCGGCGGCTGTTGGCCAGTCGGGCTGCTGCTCTCGGCGGGTTGTGGACTACGTTCGTTCTCCTTCACTCTTACGCGAGTCGTCGTATCCTTCACCCCACTCGCACATCACCCAAACCTTCTATTACAAATTGGCAATAACCCGAGCCAAAGCCCGGTAAGTTGACTAAGGAGCCTTGGATAGTACTCATAATTAATTTTAACTTAATGTTGAGTTGATTTTATGTAACAACACTCAAAATTGAGGCATTTAACAGTTTCAGTAACGTTTGTTAACTTTTTCTAGATATGTTAATGTTTGAGAGTAAGCGTTGGTATTGAAATATGGAATATAATGGATATTAAAATATAAAAGGAATTGGTCTCGCTTTATCTATTTTCATTAGATTTTAAAACATCAGCGGTACTTTCACTTGTTAACTTGATGGCCGTTGATGGGCTGTGGAAGTGCATCCTTGTGCCATAGTCTTTTCACTATATACTATTTCCAATTATATTACCTATTTTGATGAATATACTTGTTAAATTATATCAGAATTAGGAATTTCCAACTACGTTTCTATCCGAATCAATTATATATTCTTTTGTTCTTTCTTACCCATACGTGAGAGTTGCTATGGCATAATAATCCATTTTTAAATATTCAGGAAGCAAGTAAATAGTGAGTAAAGAAAATGCATACTAATTTTTTATATTTCATGATCATTCAAACGTTTATTTCTTAGAAGATTGAGAGAAAATATGTATATATGCATTAATCTTTTTTTAAGAGACTACGAAATTATATTAATACATTATAGGCCATCATGACATATTTTAATAGGGTGTTATTATGGCCTGATAACATTCTTTATTGGCAGATAACCATTAGTTATTAGTTATTTAAAAGCAACCGATTGAATGTAATTTACACATAAAAAATCAAAAGCTGTATTGAACACAAACTATTAGTTGAAATACTTCTTTTGATCGTATGAATTTAGTTGCTTGTAATTGGAATTTTTATATTTTTATGAATAATATTTTATGAGGAAGATTTAATTGTGTATTAAAGTAAAACAGTAGATACCTTCCTAATTGTAATTATATATCATGTATAATTATATATATATATATATATTTTTTTTTTTAACAGATTTTTTTTTCTAGAATTCTAAATACATGGTACATACATATTATATTAGCCACTAATAACAATTAAATAAATCATCAATATAACTGAGTTAAATTGAAAGAGTTGGAATTTCCTGATTTTTTTTTAATATTTGATATACCACGGAAACTGAAAGTTATGAATATAAATTTTAATGATTTCATAATTAATAATACTTAATAATCATGATAATTACATACACACAAACACACACACAGGGTGTTTCAGGGTTAAGTAGCCAAACTGAAAATTTGAACTAAGGACCACAAAAAAAAAAGAAAAAAGATTTCATATATAGCTATGTCTGATAAATGTTATTGAGAGTTCCCAATACTAATTCTAAATAGCATTAATCCTTAAATCATCCTTTATGTACAGTCAGGTTATCTAATAACTGAAGATTTATTTGTCTATCGATAAAGATCTTGTATGGAAGTATGCAATTGAACATTATTTCTTCAATGTTGTTTCACACACAGTAGTAATTTGAACCTGGTTAAAATATGCACTGATTAAGTTTTTAAAGATTATGTAAATTATAATTGGACATCCAATTTTTAATTTCAATGTTGGATATCCAGATGGACTGAGACTATTTAGAAACTCTTGGTGATGAACTGCATTATCAGTGGTTATAACAAAATAACTACGAATCAAATTTTTACACACAATATAAAAAGTTAAAGGATCGATATTTTGATTTAGTAATAATGTTTATTTGGCACAAATAATTTTATTGAATACACCTGGGTGGATTTCAATTTCTAACCAAATAATTATACGACAGTGTGGCAAACCTCGTTTCTGGCAATCAACACCGTACATTTAAATTATTATTATTATTATTATTTTTACCTAAGAAAGATCATGTGAAGCTTTTGTGGTTCTTCTCTCCTTACGACGCGTCGCACATGGGGGCAAACACGGAAAAAACCCTAAAAATGATTTTATTATTTTTGTCATGTTTGATGAGCTATTATATTCATTATTAGTTTTTGCAAACATTTCTAGTTTGTTTTTTTCAATTTCATTTTTATTTGCGTATCTGAGGCCTTCTAAAGTTGGACAATATTACTCCACCCCAAAGTGGCTTATTTCTATCGAGCTACAATTTGTGTCACTGTGGATTTATTTTTGTAGATAAACCTATGAAACTTGACGGATTTGTAGTTCCAACACTAAAGAATAGTGGAGAAATATTAGATTGGTCCGATGTATAAAATATATCATCAAAAAATATACTAGAGCGAGAGGGAAAAAGTTAGCAGAGAATTTTAAACATGTGTGGTCCTACAAAAAAAGCTCCGCTGAGCTCCGGTAGAAAATTGCCATTTTCATAAAGCTTATACTACTACTGAATATTCCTATAAATTTCATTGACAACCGATGACAACTGTACATAATAAAAATAATTTTTAGAAAAAAAACAAAACCGACTTCAAGATTAAACCAACATATACAAACTTGAACTAAAAAATAATATTTTAATTTCTTCGAAACAAAAACCATTAAATGACAATCAACGAAATTATCGATACTTATCGAGGTATAAATTTTTATACCTATTCACAATTTATGATCAGTTATTTTTAGAGTCGGTACCAGCCAAGAAAGGCAGTTTAATCTTGCGTTAGCAATAAACTTTCGAATGGCCGGAGACAGTGGTGTGGCGGTGATGAAACAGTGGGAGCATCTTTACAATTACCATTACTTTTCAAATTCTGTTTGTTTTGGTTGGCACCGACTCCAAAAATAACTGATCATAAATTGTGATTAGGTATATAACTATCGATAATTTCGTTGATTGTGATTTAATGGTTTTTGTTTCGAAACAACTAAAATATTTTTTTTTATTTTTTAGTTCAAGTTTGTATATGTAGGTTTAATCTTGAAGTCGGTTTTGTTTTTTTTCTAAATATTATTTTTATTTTTACTTTTTAGTGGTGAGTGTATTTTTGTTTATACAGTCAATTCTCGATCTTCAAGCTACCCTGAAAAATAGTCGACTTACTGGACAAAGAATTATCGAGGTTATCATTCCACTTATCTGCATGTAAATGGGAAAATTGAACACAACATTGTAGTTGAAATCATTACGTACATTTTCATTAATGGGAATGTTGTTTTTACATACATATAAAATCATTGATACAGAAAATTAAAAACCCGGTACCAATTTATCATATAATTTTCAACTGAACTGAGTTTTTTTCTGAGGGTGCCTAAAAGTTGACTTTCCGCCTTCCACCAGTGGCGATTTTTTCTTTATTCTTTAGGAAGGTTGAAAGAGAACTACGCGGAATTCGGATTTCACTAACAACAAACTCCAAACTTCTTTCTCAACTCTCCACTTTGCAAATCAATTTTAACTTTTCGTTAATTGAAAGAATTATCAATAGCCACTGTAAAACCACTCGAGTGGATAACTAATAATAAGTGACTGGTGTAACTATGAACTGGAAAGATAAACAATGACGGGAAACCAGAATATAAATTACACATGAAACTCTTTTAATTTCAGTTCGAGTTAAAGAGGCGATGACTTCTAATAGTTCATTTCATAGAGGTGGTCCTAGAAGTTCTCTCTTTTGAACCCTATTTTCAGTTCGACTGGTTTACACAATTTTTAACGTTTTCATATCTGAAATCGTATCTTTGAGGTGAAATTTAAGTGTAATGTACTTCCGACCGTAGATTTTATTCGACTTATTTAAGAATTAAGCTTATCGAAGTACGACACATCGAGAGTTGACTGTAGATTTAAATTATTTTTTTTAATAATTTAGATTTAGTTACTATGGAGATTTTAGATTATCATTATTATAAATATGTTTAAAATGGAAGGTTATATAACAGTGATTTTTATTAACTTTTTTTTGATTTTTCTTAAAAAGTGACCTATAATTTTCATAATTATTTTTCGTTCAGCTTTTTTGATGTTTTAAATTATTAATATTAATATTATTATTGTATGAATTTCTAGAACTATTAAGATGATGCAGTTGAAATTTGGTAGAGATGGGTTCAATAGTTATACATTGCAAGCGATGTTACTGAGTGTCGCTAGTCACCTATCGGTCGAACTTCAGTGGGATCACTTCATGTCAAACAAAATATTTATAGCTTTTCTAATAATAATTTAACTGAAAATATGTAAATTTTATTATCAATGTCAAGCTCAATATAACACTGTACCTTTGTAACCACTCATGCACAACGGCGATCGCCACCTATCTCTCATTTTTTAATTTTCACTGTTATCCACTAATTACGGCTTTTTTAATAATGAATTTTTGGAAAATCGGTAGATTTTATTACTGCTAAACTATCCTGGGCCTATAAAGATGATGTGGTCAAAATTTGGTAGATTTTGGTTCTGTAGTTTTCGCGGTTTGTGATCTCAAACGAAAAATTGCTCGCCCTTTTATATAATAGCATAGATATACTCTATGAAATTTTCTGCAGGGTGTACAATAAGTTGCGGAAGGACCTATTCTCTCGCTGGGTCAGCATTACATATTTATACATAAATTATATATTTACTAGGAGGTTACAATTTTATTATGCTAACTCAACTAGAATAGCTAATTTATGATATAATTGAAAGTGTCACATGTTCAGGACAATCACACACATATCCTGATGACGCAAGGAATTTAGGAGGAGAAAATTACGCTTAATTACTGTGCCCGTCATACAGTCATCAACATTAATTATTTGCCAATGTGAGAAATTTTAAAAAAAGAATGTCAGACATTGCAGGATTTCTGTGCTTTATGTTAATATATGATAGAAATTGTGGTGAGGGAAGAAAGGAATTTTTACTATTATCAACCAATTGTTCCATTCGTCTACAAAGTATTTGACGGGCCAAGATTTTAGATTTGCATGTATATAAGAAGACTATAGAAGATGAGACATCTCCCCCTGCCCAAACTTTTGCAATCCAAAATCTTGGTCACGTGAGGGATGGATGCTCTTCAAAGGCTTTCTAACCGAAACCTGCCCTCACTTTGCCCCGGAATTTCCAAATAGTTCTTTGGGAAGAAATTCCACAGGGACATTATAAACTGTATTCAAGGTGGTTTTAGATAATTTATGATATTTTATTAATTTATTGATATAAAATATAAAAAATATTAAAACTACTGTTGGTTTGTGAACGTTAACTTTCAATATTCTATGTTTTTTAAATAATAATATTGTATGGTTGTCATATTTGCTGGATTGTTTCAAGTTGAATTGAATTACTGATTTTCGAGTAATTGATGTTTCTAGCTCTCTATCAGTAAAAATGCGATTTTATGGTAAGAGGGGATCAATAAATAAATACATTTAAAAAATCACCATTACAGTGAAAAGAAAAAATTGATTATTATGGCTAAACGTCCTTATGTACTCCAACTAGGGCAGGAAAAATGGGTCATCCTACAGGTTATCAACCTATTCTAGCCAGGGTAGCAAGGTCAAGATTCATTTCATTGGTCCACTTCAAAATACATTTTAACCCGCTCAGGTGGTATTTGTACCAACGATATTCTGTCCCGGAAAAGAAAAAGTGAAGCGGTTCAAGTTAAAATGATCAATTAATTAACCATCATGAAGCATCATGTATTATGGATATTGGTCCCTTATTATTATACACATATATTATTTAATGAAATTAAATAAAAAATGTCATCAAATAAATGTTTGATCAAACATGAAACTATTTTCATTGTTAATTAATATATTCCATTTCGTGAAATTGTTAGAAAGAGGATTGACAACTTTAAATGCATGAATATAAATTATTTACGTGAGTATATTATTTGTTATTATTTTATTTTGACGATAAAGTACGTATATTATGGTTGAACAGCCCTGCCGGAAAAAAAAAAAGTTTCCAAATAATGTAAAAAATGTATTAATTTTAGCTGCTCAGTGTTCAATCAATCTTATCAACGGATATCGGTTTTATGACTTTAACTATTTTTGTTGAATTACTCATAATATTATTTATAAATATTAATAATCGGTAATGTAATTGTGATTAGGATGATAATCTATTTGAGGTGCAATTACCATTTTCACCAAGTAGAATTGTATAAAATCAATTAAAAATGTCAATAGCTATCCCATAATTTTATTTGTATGTTTATTTATCGATATTTAATTTAAGTGAGGCCACTGACCAATATTTAAGGTCAGAACCTCCAAAATCAAACTATGTTGAAATGAATTGGAATTAAGTTAATTCTATTGTTCGATATATAAAAAAAAATAATCCAATCAAAAGAAGAGGTGAAATAAAAGGTAAACAAGTATTTATTAACATTAATCTGCCACCTTGTGAACTTGTCTCTTATTTGACTTAAACATAGTGTAGTTAAGTTATTTATAACTTCCTTGTTTTTAAAGTTCACACTTTGATTTTAATATGAATTATTCTCAAGCAGGTATGTATAATTATGGTAAACTTTTCGAAAATTTTAAATTATTCTTTTATAATTAATGGAACCCTTAAATTCAAGTTTTTTTTTTTGTTTTTTTTAATGCAATGTCGTAAATAAATGAATTCATATCTTTTATGTTGAACGCAGTTGAATCGCGGGCTCTGTGTGGTACTTTAGAGATACTATCTGGTAAACATAATGTGAAAGAAAAACGCCCCAAGTTACCCCTTTTTGAAATAATGATATTTTACTGATCATTTTCTCAGACTGGTTATTTTTGTGATTCTATTATAAATATTTTAAGACTCGCAAAGAAGCATTAAGACACACGGTTTGTGAAGCGGAGACCTCAGACGTAGTAAACCTTTCCCAAATCCAACATGAAATGTTGTGTTCAATGATGGATCGGAACATTTATAACTCTCTAGCTGATAAAAAATCAACTCAAAGGTGCTATTTGTGTGTCCTCACTTCTAAAGATTTTAATGACCTGAAAAAATTGTATGCTCCAGTCGATGTTTCACGATTCGATTTCGGATTGTCTGTACTTCATTGATGGATAAGATTTTTTGAGTGCGCTCTTCGAAATTTCAAATACAGGTGATTATTTTTTTTACAGATGTTATTTTAAAACTATTAAATTTACAACATATTAATTAATCAAACGAATTTAATTAATTGATATGGTTAATTAATTAATTAATTGAGTAAATTACTTTAACAAGCTATAAGTTTCTAAACAGAATTTAAACAACAATTATATTGACACAGCTTTCTATATTTTTGGTTATAAGAAACAATATACAATGAATCATCTTATAACTTGGGCAAATTACAACACATTTCTTAATTAATCTTCTGACGATTCGAAACTTTCATCAATCACCGAATCCAGGAGTCTCTGACGACCTATTTGAATGGAAGATTCAGCAGAAAGTGATGCTAACGTATAATAATGGCTTGCTTCTTTTCTTCAGTTCATAAACATCGTGTTAACTAATCAGTTAAAAAAATATGCGCAAATGAAGTACCATATTCCCTACTTACTTATTGTCCTACGATAAAGTTCTACCAGACCATTGTTGTTTAAACTTACGATAACATTGGAAATGTCCATATTTCCTTTGATCCTATGCCGTCTTGGGATTTCCTTTGGAATTCAACAAAACCAGTTAATTATTTATGTGCTAAAGGAGGAGTGACAGCTAAGACAGCAGGTGCCAAGTAGTACTTTTACCTGCCCGGCAGGTATGATCTGGCACTGTAAAATTTAGTGGCAAGGTTATGCAGGTTATGCAATAAATTAGACGTAGGCAGATAACTAGTCTGATTGATCTATTAAAAATTTTAGAAATATTTAATCGATTCAATCATAGTGCTATTTATTCAATTAAACGAGAACGAATTCATCAAACATCGAATACAGATGTTTTTATGTTCGAAGTTCGTTAACCTATCTAGATAAAACAAATTACTATCTGTATTCGTATCAAGGTAGATTGTTATATAGATATTGCCCAACTCAAAATACAAAAGGTTATTTTATTCTATATACAAAATATTTTTCTATAGAATAAAAAAGTATCTTGTATCTTCGAATACTTTTCATATTCGAATTTAATTTACTTTTTTCTTCGAATACTTTTTGTCGAGGCCGACACTTTAGTATTTAGTATAGATTTAGTTTAGACTCAAGTGCTTAAATTATTTTATTGTTGTATTAATCACATGGCCTCATAAAAATTTAGCCTGAGACTGTATCTTGCTACTTCGTTGATCTTCGGGCGATTACGTGAGTCACATGACGTGCTACAAGGCCCAGAGACAGTCAAGGCAAGAGCATGCCCCCTGGAATAAGGTTATGGCGAACGAGAAAGCTCTCACTACATGTTTTGCATTCGGAGCGCAAGGCCCGACATTTCCAGATGTGATAGTAAGATACTATATAGCATCATTGCAATTGTTTTACTTACCACGTGCCTGTGAACGGTATTTATTACTATATATTCGCACGCAAGGTTAAGGCCATGGTTAAACCAAACTCTACTGAACTTTATTTTGATTATGTATTAGTGGTTATTTGGTTAATCCAAAAAAAAGAAAAATTGAATTGCATGTAACGTTAAATTATTATAATATTATAATTGTTAAATATTATCATTATAGCTTCTAAGATTTATTTATTATAAAATAAGAAAAGGAGGCTGCATGTTATTTAAATTAATTTTGTTAATAATGAAATATATTTGTAGGCAAAATGTTCATTGAAGTATATTTATTATATTGAGCTACCAGCTTCACAAAAGTGGACGGTTTCGGCAGAGTTCGCTACGAACCCCTAGCCGCCGCTACACTTTTCATATTCGAATACAAAATCTTCGAATAGTATTTGTGTGTAGCAATTTTTTAGCTTCCTTTCTGAATTACTTTTCTATGTAGGTCGAGCTACTAAAAACTAAAGAAATTATGTAAATATATAGTATATATGAAAATAATGAAATTTAAAAAAATGGCGATAATCAGAAAAACAAGGTAATGCGATAATTAATGACCCTATTATCTTATTATATTAATGATTTCATTTTATATTTTAATTTTAAATTGTCACTCCATCATGGATATTATCCATGGAGGAGGAATCCAGGAATAAGAATTACCATCTCCATATAAACATAAATGTAACTCTAATATAGTTGGTAAAACACAGCGCTTGTCGAAAATATAAAATTATTTAAGTTATCATCATTTCGAACATTGCGGCGGCAGTCTAGTGCTTGTGAGTTCTAGCTCGATTTTTCCCTCTGCAGCCTCAAGGAAAAATTCTTCCTTCCAATATACGTAGATCTACCTAAAAATTCTAGTGGACTCACACATATATACAATATTGTGGTAATATGTAATTCATTTCTAGCTGTCACTTAAGATGATGACGCTAGCAGAAATACTATTTATGAAGAAGGTCCTCCTTGAAAGCATTCCAATGAGCAAAAGAAAGAGGAGCCGAGATCATTTACTTTTCATACGCCTCAGGGGATTATCGGGATTCGTCCTGAGGAGGATTAGGTAGGAGGCTTTGTGCCAGAGGGTTTTATTTTGAGGAGATTGTTCTTTCCGACTAAGTATTCCACATAAGAGTTAATAGAAAATATTTTTTAAATGTTCATATCATTTTGATAGTAAAATTCAATTCTTAATTTGTGTAATTATAGAACAGTTACACATTGCCCTTTGGCCCGGTAAATTATATGTGTTTATGTAAAGAAAATTGGTTATATCTATGTAACACAAATATCAAACGCTTGAGTACTAAGGATTTTATAACATTGGCTCTATCATGATAAATTCTGTATAAACCTTATATCATAGTTAAAATAAATGTGATTACGAAATCTGACCTCCGTGAAACGTTAAATAAAGTAATCCCAATAACCTCGATTAATTCGTTGTCTTTAACAACATATTAGTTTGAGGAACAGAGTATTCTCGGCAGAAGAAAGAGCGTTAACTAGTCAACGAATAAAGAATACTAGCAAAAGAGGAAGGAGAAATAAAACTTGAGAACATGATGAAAGTTTTGTAATCCCCAAAGCCCAAAAAACGAAAAAATAAAGTGCTACCAATGAATAAAGCAATGCCTGAGATTTCCACCCAGTGAAATGAACAGTGAATGAAGAATCACTCTTAACTCATTTCAGGCGTTAAGGAGCACAGCTGCTGAAACTATGGAGTTGTCTTCCTTCTTATTTATTTATTTATCAAACGCCTTTCTGTGGCAGTTTACCCATCCGACACCGAACCTCCCATTAACGATTTACGATGTCTTTTTTAGGGTTGGTGGGAGTAGTCCAAACCCTCAGGTGGTCTTCGTCCATGCTTCCGAGGTGGTATAGGGGGGGAGAGAGAGAGAGAGAGAGAGAGAGAGAGAGAGAGAGAGAGAGAGAGAGAGAGAGAGAGAGAGAGAGAGAGAGAGAGAGAGAGAGAGAGAGAGAGAGAGAGAGAGAGAGAGAGAGAGAGAGAGAGAGAGAGAGAGAGAGAGAGAGAGAGAGAGAGAGAGAGAGAGAGAGAGAGAGAGAGAGAGAGAGAGAGAGAGAGAGAGAGAGAGAGAGAGAGAGAGAGAGAGAGAGAGAGAGAGAGAGAGAGAGAGAGAGAGAGAGAGAGAGAGAGAGAGAGAGAGAGAGAGAGAGAGAGAGAGAGAGAGAGAGAGAGAGAGAGAGAGAGAGAGAGAGAGAGAGAGAGAGAGAGAGAGAGAGAGAGAGAGAGAGAGAGAGAGAGAGAGAGAGAGAGAGAGAGAGAGAGAGAGAGAGGAGAGAGAGAGAGAGAGAGAGAGAGAGAGAGAGAGAGAGAGAGAGAGAGAGAGAGAGAGAGAGAGAGAGAGAGAGAGAGAGAGAGAGAGAGAGAGAGAGAGAGGGAGAGGAGAGAGAGAGAGAGAGAGAGAGAGAGAGAGAGAGAGAGAGAGAGAGAGAGAGAGAGAGAGAGAGAGAGAGAGAGAGAGAGAGAGAGAGAGAGAGAGAGAGAGAGAGAGAGAGAGAGAGAGAGAGAGAGAGAGAGAGAGAGAGAGAGAGAGAGAGAGAGAGAGAGAGAGAGAGAGAGAGAGAGAGAGAGAGATTTTTTTAAAGTTCTTTCTTCATAGCCCATCATTGTCTGAGGATTTTACTGAAAATTTTCCTCCTTTAATCCATGCTTTTTTGAAATAACTATCAGGAACTGGTTCAAGGATTCAGATGTAGAGTTCTTCGATGTTTTGAGACCATAGGTCAGCGGCTACACCGTCATTGATTACTTCTAAACTAGAAGATCTTGAGAAGAGTTACCACTTTAATTCGGCATAAATTCCATTACAAACAGAATAAAATCAATCCAAACCAAATAATAGGAACCTTAGATAGAGTAGCAATCTCAATTCTATTAAGATTATCTTCAGATTTCTTTTGTCTTGGATTAAGATTCAAAGCAGCCTTCAGTCGAGAAAATAATGGACTTAGTTTAACTAAATGTTCAGAATCAAATCCTGTATCATCAAGATTTAATGTTTTATAGATCCTCATTTCAAGGAAATTTATATGGCACTTTGGTTTCAGATAATCTGTTACCAAGATAAAGAGGATTGGGAATTTTCGAGCTTTAAAGGTAGGTGATAAAGAAAATAGTGTTCTATGGCTAGAAACGGTGAAAAGCGTGTTCTCTAGGGAAGGGGTCGGGTGGTTAACAGCTTAGCACTGTCAAGCTCAGCTAATCAATGGTTCAAGCTGGCTTGGAGCTAGGATCACTTGTCTATTTATCAACTTACTCGTCCCTCCTAGCTAATTGCATTTTTCTTTCATATACATACGTTTTACATCACATTTAAAAGACATTTGTTTTCTTATAATAGGAAAATCGACAAATGATATGTATATAATATGTCCCTAACCTTCACAAACAACATAAATCAAAATAAAAAAATGTTTCCTTATAAAAAAAAAAGTTAATCTAAAAAAATAAACTATATAAATCCAATTACAATACATTACAGGCAATCTCATGAATTCATATTTATATATGACAACCATAAACATCTACCCTCGCTATGCAAAAATAACAACCGTACTCCACGAATTGGAACAACCTGAGAACCGAATAGAATTACCTGTTCTAAACAAAATTAAAGCATATTTAGAGGAAAAATAGTTTCATAAAATTCATCATATTTTTTTGAGAGATTAAGAGCTTACAGAATTTAACAATATACAATTTTGTAGTATATTTGTATAAATACATGTTTTGCTAATAAAACAATTCACACTACATATTCGTTCAGTATAAATTAAACTTAGAATAAATTTTTTTAAACTGTAGGAAAAACTGACTAATAAAAAACCTACTAAGAAAAAAAAAATGAATAAATAAATAATAATAATAATTAAATAAAACAAAGTGATAAAATAAATAAATAGAAAATATGCAAAAGTTTTGGGCGTAAAAATTAATTGCTATTTAAGAATAAATTATCTCTTACAATACTTTGATTTGCTAAATTAAAATTTACCTAAAACTAATAAATTCAAGAATGTCTTATTAAATAAATTTTATTCTAGTAATATATGTCTAGTTCGTTTGTGTACGTATCTTCTTAATGTTAGCTTGTTATATTTGCCTATTGCTTGTATTATGGGATTCCTTGAGTTTATTGTGGAGTTGAAAAAGTTCTGAGTCTGGGTGTAAATAAACTGTTTAATGGTTTGAAAATCTAGATCGTGCAGCATGTCAGTTATTTTTGTGTATCTTGGGTAGTCGTTAATGATTCTCAAGCATTGGTTTTGAATTCTTTCTAATTTTTTGTAATTGGAGTCACATGTGTAGCTCCATACCGGAGAGGTGTATGTAAGTAATGGTCGAATGACTGATTTATATAAAGTGATTTTGTTGCGAGTAGATAGAGGGGATTTTCTTCGGAAATATGGTGACATTTTACTGATAAGTTTTTTGGCTTTACAGCAATTATTATTAATATGGGATGTGAAAGTTAAACGTTTATCTAATTCGAGACCTAGGTAGGTAACAGTTTGTGCCCAGGGGATTCGAATATTATTTAGGATGATATGATCTACCATTTTAGGCCTTCTTTTTGTAAATATTATTGCTGCAGTTTTATGTTCGTTTATTTGTATTTTCCATTTTTTGTAATATTTATTGAATTTGGAGTATAGTGATTTTAATCTTTTCCCTATTGTGTATCTATCCTGTAGGAACTAGTGTAAATGGCGGTGTCATCTGCATAAAACGATCTTTCAACTGAAGGAAGAGAAGGTAGGTCGGATATGTATAGGTTAAAGAGAGTAGGGGAAAGGCAGGATCCTTGGGGAAGACCAGCTGATAGGGAATGTTTAGGTGTTGTGGTGTTATTGATTGTGATTTGAAAGGATCTATTAGAAAGGAATGAGTGGATAATATGAATGATGTAGGGTGGGAATTGGTAAGTTATAAGCTTGTATATTAGTCCGTTAGGCCATATTGTGTCAAAAGCTTTTTCGATGTCTAGTAAGATCATCCCAGTATGTTTTTTTTCCATTAAAACCTGCTGTAATAAAATTTGTCAATCTAGCGAGCTGTGCCACTGTGGAATGATTGTTTCTAAAACCAAATTGTTCGTTAATCATGATATTGTTGTCCGATATAAACTTGTTCAACCTCTTCAAGAATATTTTTTCAAATATTTTTGAAAGAGTATTAAGAAGGCTAATTGGTCTTAGAACATTAACGGCTTCTGAAGGGTCTTTATTTGGCTTAGGTATTGGTATAGTTTTTGCTGTTTTCCAGGAAGTAGGGAAATGTTGGAGGCGGAAGATGGAATTGAAAAGTTTAGTCAAGAACATTATTGATTTTTTACTAAGATTTTTAATTACTATTGTAGGAATATTGTCTTCGCCAGGACCTTTTTTAGTTTTCAGCTGTTTTACAATATGGATTATTTCTTTTGGTGATACGGAAGGGAAGTTAGATGCTACCTTTTGTTGGAGATATTTATTTACGGTTTTGTTAACTGAGCGATTGTGGTGGGGTGAGCCAAAGTCTTTGGTGATCTGAGAGGTGGAAGTAAAATATTCTGCTAGTAAAGTTGCTTTGCTTTTATCAGAGTAGGCAAATCCATCCGGTATTTTAAGGGGTGGTATACATTGCGAACGATTTGTAAAAATACGGTGAAATTTCCACAGAGAATTGTCACCTGGTTTTATGTCTTTAAGGGTTTGGGTACATTTGTGATTTTTCCAATCATTTAATTTATTTTTTACGAATAAATTTAGTCTATTAATTATTATTTTATGTATTGGGTTATTGGAGCTTTGATATTTCTTTCTTATTTTGTTTTTTAATTTTATGAGCATTTTTAAATGAATTGGAAAACTATTATTATATTGCTGGGATATTTTAGAAACGGCAGTTGATATAGCTGATTTAATTGTTGAATTGAATTTATTTATGTTATGTTCTAATTCGGTAGAAGATGTAATTTCGGGATTTATTTCTATCTCTTGATCAATCATTTGTCTAAACATTGGCCAGTTGGTTTTTTTAAAGTTCATTCTAGGAGCTGTGTTGCTTTTATTAACTTTAGAAATTATCCGGAAAATCATAGGGTAGTGATCCGAAGAGAGACATGGTAGCGAGACAAGACGAGAGATATGGATATTTTTAGAGAGTGCTAAGTCTGTCATACTCGGTTTAAAACGGCTTTGAGATGGAATATATGTGGGTTCTGTGAGGCTATGCAATTCTATGTTGTGTCTTGATATTAAATTTAAAAGTATTTTTCCATTTTTGTTGTTATTATGACAATTCCACTGCTTATTTTTGGAATTCAGGTCTCCGAAAATTATAAAACTGTTACTGATATGAAATAATTTTATTAGGTCTGGAGTATATAGTTTATTAGGAGGTATATAGGTAGCAATAACTGTGGTAAATGTATTATTTGTTCTAAGCTGAATGGCGACTGCTTCAATGTGAGTGAGGCCATCTACCGGCAAATATGTGTGACTAATATCCTCCCGGGCTAATATCATAATACATACGCCCGCCTAGCCTGGTTCGATCCGATATATTTTATATCCCGGAAACGAAATTCTGTCACCTGGGGCTAGTCGAGTCTCACTTACAGAAACGATATCCGGTTTATTTTCTAATAGAAATTGATTAAATTCAACTGCATTACTTTTTATGGTTTGGGCATTCCACATCAAAAAATTGACTTTTTCGTGATTATTAATCATATTATGTTAATTTTAGAGTTGATATTGCTAATATAACCGATTAGAGAAATTAGATAGGAGAATAATAACAGAAATGACAGGTAATAATGAAGAGATTGTTTATTATTTATGTTTATAGTACGCGGGTACTGTAAGTTGTTTGTTTTGCACGAGGCATATTTCAGTATCGCTTTACTATCTGTTAGGTGAAGGTCTATAAGTTGAGTGGTGTAAAAATATTTATTTAGACGGGCGAGTATGTAACTGTAACAAGATGATGTGCTGTTGTTATTATGAGTGTATATTGTAAAGTTAGAATTCGAGAAGGCGAAGTACGTAAGTAATTCTATAACCTTTGTGATTATAACATATTTGAACATATAATTATAAAATATATTAATATTTGTTATATTTATCATTAATCGATAAAAGATAATAGTCCTTCTATTAAAATAAAAATTTTAGACGTACCGTCTTCAGCATTTTTTAGTTTTGCCATTGTATTTTTAAAATTTGAGATAATTTTCCCAATGTTAAATGAGCTAAAAAAGTTTTTTATTTCTTTAAAAACAATCGGAGAATGAAGGCTCCTGGTTCTGTTGGTCTTTCAACGGGAAGGTGTTTTGAGGCCACTGAGATTTTGTAGTCGGAAGTGATGGAAATGCTTCGTTAGTTGTTTTGAAATTTTTCCTTGGTGCAGCTTTAATTGTAGGGTTTTTCTTGCTTAATTGCAATTCCAAGTTTCTCCTGTATTTGGTGCAGTTCGGGGAATTTGAAAAATGTTCTTCGGAGCAATTCATACATTTTGGTTTAAATCCGTCGACAAGGACGTTGGGGCAGTCTTTTGATAGGTGATTTTCTGAACATTTAAGACACTTTGGTTTCTTAAAACAATTTCGAGCCACATGATTAAATTCCTGGCAAACATAACATTGCGTGATTATTTTATTAGATCTGTATTTTTCCCATTTTATAACTAAATCGCAACAGTAGTTGATTTTATTAGTTTTATTTAATTGTTCTTTATTTTCCAGTATCACTATTGCTAATGGGAGTTTGATTAGTCCTGTTTCTGATTTTTTTTCCATTTGATATATTTTGTATACCTGAAGGCCTTGGTCTTTAAGATTTTCTGATATCTCCTCCATAGAAAATTCCGGGGGAATTCCTTTTAAAACTAATTTAGGTTTAATTTCACTTTTAGGCGTATATGAATGAAATCCTACATTGTTTTCTTTATATGTTTTTAATTAATGAAAAATCTTGATTATTATATGTGTAAATACTGGTTTTATTCCCATTGTACTTAACTTTAATTTCTTTTACCTGGGATTTTATTTCTCTTATTGTATTTTTTATATTATTATAACATCTATTTATTATGATTGGTGGATATTGGTTGTTATTTTTTCCTTTGGTATTTATGGATGCAGACAATTCCGAAATTTCATCTTCGTCCATATCGGAAAGAATTTCGTAGCAGTTTGCCACGTCAATGTTATATTGTAAAGCATCACCTCTTTTTCTTTTAATGTGTCTATTTGATGATTGTGATGTTCCCGGTGGTTCATCCATTGTATTTTCAGCCCCTCCTCCAAGGGCTCTGGAAAGTATTGCTAACTTCGTAAATAATTAAGAAAACGAAAAACTAACTATAATAAAAAAAATGTCTGTAATAAAAGAAACTTTAATAAAAAACAAAACAAAAAAAAAACGTAACTATAACTTTGAACTGCACTGTTTACTCTGCGGCTGCTACAGCGAGACTGTATCATATTTTTCTTTCTCTAAAAATAGCTTATATTCTTGTTTTATCATTGCATTCTGTTTATGTATACATTCATTCGTTTTTTTTTTTTTTTTTTTTTTTTTGTTTATTTAGTTATTTTATATATTTTTTTTTTTTTTTTTTTTTCATATTTCTTACTGGTATAGAAAAAATGTAATATGTTAAATCACGTTATTGTAAAATTCTGTGTATGTAAAATAGACTATTTAAACACACCATGTACGTATATGTACCATATCTTCCATTTTTTATTCGTACATTTGTAAATTTTTTTTTTTTTTTCCATTTATTGATATTTACAACTGTACAAAATAATATACAACAAGTAAATGTGTTGACAGTGAATACAATGGCATGTAAATAACTTGTGAAGAACTACTCACTAGTAGCACTTCAATAAAATCTACACTAAAAGATCTCTAGGCCATCTTCTTTTCAGACGCCTCGGAGGATTATCAGGGATGGAGGAGGAAGCAAGTTGGGAGACTAGTGGATTGGAGTGGTTATGAAGCTTACTATAGAAGGATAGGTATCTGGTTTGGGCTAAATCAGAAACATATGGAACATTAAGATCTTTATGGATAAGTTTATTGGTCACATAGTAAGGAGCATTGAGGATTTTGGATTGCAAAGATTGCATACGAGATGAATTGGATGGTTTAGTAGAGCCCCAAAGCTCAACTCCGTACGTCCAAATAGGTCTAATCACTGTCATGTAAATGAGTCTTTTGTAATTAATTGGGAGCTTTGAACGTTTGTCTAGTAAATGTTGAAGTAGTCTGTAACGACGGGCAGTTTCTTGTCGTTTTAGTCTTGTATGTGGATTCCAAGTAAGACGTTTGTCCAAGTGGAGTCCTAGGTAGCTGATCTGTTCAACAGGGATTAGTGGAATATCATTAAAGGATACTGTAGGGCAGGATGTCGTAGGTTTACGACGAAGGGTAAAGGTTATTTGGTGAGATTTTTTTGGATTTATCTTGATTCTCCATTTTTGACACCATTCTTGAAGGTTTAGGATATGGGATTGGAGTGTTTGAGAGGCGATAAAGGGATCATTGTTTACTGATAACACACATGTGTCATCAGCGTAAGTGGTGAGGGTAGTGGTAGGATGAGTTGGAATGTCAGCTGTGTACACTGTGTAGAGGATAGGACCTAGGATACTACCTTGAGGGATTCCGGCAGACTGGGTAAAGAGGGGAGAATAGGAAAATTTATGGTTTACTTTGAAGGTTCGGTCACTGAGATAGGATCTAATAATAAGGAAATATGTAGAAGGTAGGAATTGACGGAGTTTATACAGCAGTCCCGGGTGCCAGACTCGGTCAAACGCTTGTTCTACATCAAGAAAGGCTCCCGTGCAGTACATTCCGCGCTCCATTGCAGAGGAGATAACGTCCACCACACGATGACATTGCTGGATTGTTGAGTGTGATGTTCGGAATCCAAACTGGTGATCTGGGATTACATGATGGGAATCTAGGATAGGATACAAACGTTTTAAAATGAGTTTTTCTAGGATTTTACTCATGATTGGCAAGAGAGAAATAGGACGGTATGAGGATGGGAGCTCAGGTGGCTTTTTGGATTTAGGTATCATTTTAAATATTGATAATTTCCAGGAATCAGGGAAATATGTGGTGCGGAGTACAGCAATATATATGTATGTTAGGAATAGGATGGCTTTACGAGGAAGGAGTTTAAGGATGTGGGATGTAATTAGGTCGTGTCCAGGAGCTTTGTTTGAAGGTAATCTGTGAATTATGTTTAATGTTTCTGAAGGATGGAATGCTTTAGGGGGAGGAGACATTTGGAGTGGGATGTTGAGTTCTGCTTCAATATATTCTAGGTGAGCAAGATTAAGGATATCAGGATGTGGGTTAAAAGTTTGGAAAAGGTGCTGGCCAAAAATGAGTGATTTTTCATCGTCAGATTTTGACCATGTTTTGGCTTCGGTTAGTAGAGGATGATTACAGTTTCTGTAGTTCAGTAGTTTTTTGGTCGTATTCCATAAAGATTTGTCAGTGGTGTTAAGATTTTCTGTGTTATAATGTAATTTTTGAATTTTGTATTTTTTAATTTCCGTCCTAAGTTTGTTTGTTAATTTGCAGTAATTATTCTTATCTGATGGATATCTAGTCCTGTGCCACTTCGCTCTTGCTCTACGTTTTTCTACTATTAAGTCGCGAATATGGCGTGGCAAGTTAGTCTGAAAAGAATTTAATTTTTGTCTGTGTGAGGTGTTATCGTTAATGCTGATGGATATTGATGTGGTAAGTTTGTCAATGGCAGTGTCGATATCATGTTTTGTTTTGAGAGGAATTTTCAAGTCTATTTTGTTTTCCAAATCGTAACGAAATTTGTCCCAGTCTACTCGTCCTGTAATCAGTCTAGGAGGAGAGGGTTTCGGAACAGGATATGAATACAAGTGAAGCAGAACAGGACTATGGTCTGATGAAAGGTCATCCAGGGATTTGACAAAGGTATGAGAGTTGGAAATTTGGGAAGAAATGAAGATATCGAGGATATCAGGACGTTTTTTCAGGGGTTGAGGTTAAGGTTGGGAGGTCTGGGGTTGTGAATTGGAAATACGAGGTGCCTGACGTCGAATTTGATACTTGATCTTATCGGAGTATGATGTTCCCTGTGGATGATGATCGGATGTTGAAGTCGATTGCTGCGGTTCTATTCTGTGGGAATTGGCTTCTTGAATTTCTTGAACTTCAGGCACATTGTTTCTATGATTTTGTGATTTTCTGATGGTCGAATTTGATGTCCTCTGACTGTGCACACTTTTATATACTGAGCAGCCTCTGTAGCTTGCTGGATGGTCTTGACCACACAGCGCGCATATTGCTGGGGTATCCCTTGTTTTTTTGGCATGACTCAGTTGCATGAGGGCCAGCACATTTCACACACCTGGCTTGGTGGTGACAGTACGTCTTGGTGTGTCCGAGGCTTTGACAACGGGTGCACTGGACAATGGTTGCCCTTCTTCTCGGCTCTTCAAACCTCACGACTGAATATACCAGCCTGGTTACATTGAATATTTCATCGTTGTTTCTGGCAGGCTCCAAATCGACGAAGAATAACGGCAAAGGATATTTTTCTTTTGGGTGAAGCACACAAGAGACTTGCCTCACGTTATGGCCTATTGCTTCCAAATCGTGTTTGATTGCGCTCGTTGGGGTGGTGGAATGGAGACCACGCAATACGACTCTATAAGATTTTTCTTCTTTCAATTGGTAACAATGAAAGTCGTAGTTTTTGATGGTGAGATGATTTACCAATTTTTTGTAGTTTTCTTTTGTTGAAGTTTTGATTTTAATGTCTTTGAAACGAGAGAAACAGTTGAAGTTAGTCTGTCCGATCAAAGCTGATATTTCTTGACAGAATGATATAAAATTTTCAATTTTTGCAACAAAGATTGGAGGTGGTACGGGTTCAGAAGAATGATGCGGATTTATGATATTGTTATTGCTGGTAGTTGAAGTAGACGGGTTGGGTGTAGGTAGTGTGGTTTCCTGAGATTTTTTGGCTGCAGTAGATTTACTGCGAGTTTGAAGAGTATTTGTATTATTATTGTTTTGTTTTTTTGATTTTGTAGTTTTATTTTTCTTTTTATTTGGTGAGTTGCCCGCTGAACCTGGGGCTGCGTTTCTATGGCGCTTCTGAAGTGTTCTTCTAGACTGGTACTCAGTCTCACTGAACTCTGAATAAGAAGGGGTTTCAGTCTCTGAGTCATCAGATGTTACCACTTCCATTATGTAATAGTATTAAAAAAAAATAAATAATAATAACAATAACAATAACAAAAATAATGATAGCTGTGAAGTAAATAATTAAAAATTAAAATAATGGCATAATTATCCACAACATGTAAAATAAAAAAAAAACATGATTATAAAACAAGAATAAAAAAAAAATAAAATAAAAAAGTTCTTACGTAAAAAAAAAAAAAGAAAAATTAAATTAAATTAAATCTTTGGTTACGAACTAAAGGTAACAGAAAACAATAACAGGCCCTTGGCCTTGTCTGATAGTGCTGCTGTATTCAAACAGGCGGGAGGATTACGGGCTAGGCTGGCCAGTTAAACTGCCTCACCTATATATATTGAATCAGTTCACTGTTAATAATGTTTTAACTCACCTCACTAAAATTTATTTTCAAAATGATCTATAGTTCATACTGTCACTATTCGATAAATACGAAACTGTAACATAAGTTAAATACACAGTAAAAAATGTCACAAACAGAGAGCGATTCTAAATGTGGTGCGTAGAAGCGGCCATCTTGTCTGAGACTTTTGTAAATTTAAATTATTATTTTTACTTAGATTTTCACAAATTGTTTTTTGAAAGTTAATTGTTTTTTTTTTTAATTTAAAATCTTTTATTGAGTAATAATTACAATCTGCCACAAATTTGGGCAATAAGTAATATAGATGGCGTATGACTACATACACACATTATGTACAATGAGAAAAAAAAAATTAAAATAAAGTAAATAAGTAATATAAGAAAATAAAAAGAGAGAAAAAAAAGAACTATGCTGTACATAAACAATATAAAATATACTATATACAAAATGAAATAGTAAAACTTAAGGAAAAGTAAATAATACTAATAATAAAAGATAAAACAAAGGTAAAAATACAATTATACTCTATTTACAATTCACACTCATCCTAGTGATCCCCCCACCAGACCCGTCCCTCCACTTATGAAGGGATAAGCCAGGCACAGAGAGATCCCAGCTCTTCTCTCTCAGCTGCGTCACTGGTGTAAAAAAAACCCAGTGGAGGCTAAGTGAGAGCGCTATAACATTCACTCAGGGCAAATTGTTTTTAATGACGAAGAGGATCCCAGCTTACAAAAAAACTTGTAAAAACTTTCTTAACCTTCGTTATACAACGTACGGGTCAAATTTACCCGGTTATGACAAAAACGGGCCTGCCTTAAAGTGTAGGGGTGGGAGGGGGTGGAGGCCGTGAGTAGCTTTTCATCTAGCATCTGTGCAGACGTGGACACCGTTTGACAAGTGTTCCAAAGTTGAGTGACCTTGTAACATTTGAATACATTGACAGAATCTTTGTTACGGGTCAATATGACCCCACGTTGTATGATATGACGTTGTATGATTATACTACTTATAATTCAAACTCCTTAGCTTCAGGGGCAAATGCCCATTTAAAATGTATATCCCGGCCAAACCAGATAGGTACGGAATGAAAATTGTGTCATTGTTTGACGCAAGAATATTCTTTGGTGGTATGCCATACGTAGGAAAAGGAACTATAGCTCGGGAAGGTTTGCTTTTACCTACCCAATATCCTCTGAAACTTACTGATCCTCTATGCGAAACAAATCATGAAGTCACATTTTACAATTGGTCTCAAAAATCAAATAATTAAAGACTGATGAAAATCTTACCTAGACTAAATGTTATCCTTTGTTTATAGTTACTAAGTAATTATCTTATGTTTGATTTTACTTCTGTTTCTATTACAGGTGTTAAATACCACCATTATTTTCATTAATTGTTTCCCAAAATGTTTAAAATGATCAATACAACTAAAAAAAGAGTTGGGTCAAAAAGACACTACGTTGTATTTATTACATGTCCTTGCATTTCACATTGTAGACCGAAGGTCAATAATAATCTTGTGCATAGGCAATCAATTAAAGAATAAGAAACGTTTATTAAAGAAAAATCAAGAAAAGGCCACATTGGTGATAGGAATGTAAATTTAATGAATCCCTGGGCAGGTGTTGAGTTTGGGGGATGGTTTTCACAGTTTGTAGTCTGTACCCAATTAATCGATAAAATCGTTATCTCATCTAGCAGTGACTATGTGACTATGTGGGTGTGTGCACGCAGGTATCAATGCATGCGATTTAAATTTTTTAAGAAATATTTACAACAAAAATGGTAGAGTCAAACATCTATTATTACATAATTGAGTTTCAATATTAGTTGTATTGTTATATATCCAAAACGATTAGGACTAGGAGACAAAAAATTATCAGTAGTGATAGAAACATTTGAAATTATGGAAAAAAATAATATAGGTAAAAAGAAATATATTTATTATGAATTTTAATTAATTAACCTTTGTAAATTTCGCTTTGCAGCTCCGATGATTTAATTCAAATCCGGAAATGTGAGATAGGATCAAAAAATATTTGTCCTGGAAGCTTAATTACTCTAAGTATCTAGAACGGTATCACAATATGAGTGGATATTAGGAAGAATATTTATCTTTTATCAAAGCGTTTTCAAACCCTTATTGTTGTAAATCTATTGTAATTTCTCAGTTACTCAATGTATTGTTTAAGAGATATTATTGTAAATTTAAATATTTAGTGTTCCTAACCTAAATACACAATTACATACTGTTGACAACCTATTCCCCTTTCATGTGGAAATATCCCTCCGTTTTCCTATTCCAGAATTCGGGCAAGCCTCCCAAAACCCTTCATCAGATAGACTCAATAGGCTTCTCTCAATATTTTTAAAAATATTAGAAAACTCATTCTCAAGCGTATCCTATACATCCTTGAGTCCCAAACTATTTCCTCACACTAATTTGGATTCAGCTCTAGTTATTCCATAACAAGGCTTCAGAATTATGGACCTCATATCGTCTGCACTTGAAATCAAACTATATTACTCCAGCGCTATTCTATTCGCATTTCATTTGACAGGGTATGGCCGGTTAGTTTTTCAAGCTCGAAACCCATTTACCTCAATCCATTTTCTAAATTCTTCGGATCTACCTCTCTGACTGTTCTTTTAGTGTTAGCTGTTAAAAGGAATATTCCAACTTTTACCCGATTGAGACCGGTGTTCCTCAAGGTAGCGTTCTGGAACCAGTCCTCACTATCATCTACATCGCAGATATTTCTTCCAAAATTATTACGAAACTTATCTGTTATGGGTATCTCTCTGTATGGGTACTCTTACTTCTTCTACTGTTACATTATTACTAATATCGTCAAATCATCCATAAAAGGCTTACCAGGCCGATCTAGATATAAAATAAAATAATAAAAAAAATATATTACATTTCCGATAGCTCACACAGTACGTTAGTTTGGCTTCTACCTCACAAAATACTTAAAAAGTAAAAAATTAAAGACGGTTCAGCCGATTGTGTAGACCTCTAAATAAATAGGACACCTCATTTCTCATAAACGAGGCCATCATCAAACCCATTTGGAACTATGGTCTAGAGCAGAGGTTCCCAAACTTTTTTGTACCACGCCCCCTTTTGTTGAAATGAAAGCTACTCGCGCACCCCCCCCCCCCCCCCCTCCGATAACAATAAAATGTATGGGCCTAGGAACAAAACAAAAACAAATAAGTGTTACATTGAAAACAAAACATTTATTTATACTGCCATAAGATACAACAATATCAGTTTTTATAAAATACAAAAATTATTAATAAAAGAAAAATAGATTAGGTTGGTTAGTGAGATGGATGGGCTTGCATTTTCTTTACTAATATGCCTATTCGTGGCTGAGTTTTAGTAAGTGCACAACGCAAGTCACTAGCAACATCAAGTTTATTCCGACACTTTGTTTTAATTGCCACAAGTGTTGAAAATGTATTTTCCCACAAATAGATGCTTGAAAAAGGCTTCCCGTGATACACTAAGATACACTTTGAAATATTTTAACCAAAATGAAGGTTTGTCCATTATATCAAAGTTGTATTTGGGAGAGGAATCATGTTTTATTTCCAAAGCATTTTCTTGAAGTGATTCAGGCAGGGAGTCTATGTTGACATGGAATGGGTCAGTTGAAATTCTGTAAATACTATCTTCATAAGTGTTTGGGAAGTATTTCTGGAACTCTTCAATTAGGCTCTCCAAATGGTTTGATACTTGGATTTTCAAACTTGATCCTTCATAAATGTCATTGAAGCGTGTTTCTTCTGGGATTGGCTCTACTTTAGGGAAATTTGAATAATTGCAGGGGTTAGCTGATATTTGACGCCTCCAAAGTTGCAATTTCTCAATATACATCTTGATCACATCACGATGAGTTACTAAATTTGAGTCTCCACCCTGCAGTTTTAGGTTATGGCTGTTCAACGGGTCAAAGATGTCTAAACATATTATCCAATATTACTTGGGTACAAGGTTTTTTGAAGGCCACGATTAGTTCATTTTGCTTTTGATGTTCCAAGAAGGTGATTATTTCTGTCAGTTTTTCTGACTCAGGGAAAAAAGAAACAACCGGCTCACTACCGAAACACACACATTGAAGGTTCAACTACAACTCTGTATTTAACCCAAGCATAACATAGAGGGCAGAGCAGGACGTGCCACAGCCATACTTTCTGACAATTTCATCTCGAAGCTCAAATAATCTTGCCAACATTTTTCCTTTTAAGAACCATCCTACTCCTGTATGAAATAGCAGTGTTTTTTGATCACTTCCTAAATCTTCACAAAGAGTTTTAAAAAGTCGAGTATTCAACGCACTGTTTTTATGTAATTCACTACTTTAATATACAACTTTAAGACAGTATTGAGTTCATTTGGAAGGGTTTTTGCTGCCAAGACTTGTCGATGTATAAAAAAATGTATCCCAGTCACATCAGCATTTTTCTCTCTTACTAATTGCACAAAGCCTGAGCGAGAACGAAGCATTGAAGACGCGCCATCCGTACATACACCGATCAGTTTTTGCCAAGAGAGTTCATGTTTGTCAAAAAAGTCTGACACTGCTTTCATAACATGAATAGCATTTGTCGTGGGCTCCAACTCTGTAGAAAAGACTAGCTCGTCTTTCATTCTTTCGTTATCAATATACCGAACATAAACAATTAACTGAGAACATTGTACTATGTCTTTTAAAATTTAGAATTTTAGAAAGACTACCAAAATTTAATTTAATGTTTAACTTATCTTGCCCCCCCCTGACATGTCCTCACGCCCCCGAGTTTGGGAACCAATGGTCTAGAGCAGGGGTCTCCAAACTGCGGCACGACAGTGTCATCAATCCGGCCCGCGGCAGCTACGCGCTGCACCATTCAGGTGCGTATAAACTTGGACTTTTCGCCCCGAATGAGCAAGCGTTCACCTTTATTTTCTTAAGATGTGTATCGCCGAGGCGAAAGGATCAGCCCGATCTGATAGCTGTCGGTAACTCAAAGTGAGCACGCAGTCGAACACAGTGGCTCATTGTAGTCATTAGGGGTGTGTATTTACACATATAATGGTTTTTTATTGTTGTGATATGTTAAAAAAAACAAAAAAAAAAACATCGATTAATAATAACTCCGTTTTATTTACTTGAGCTAGGTAAAGGTTAGTAACAAGTGCCTATAATACGCATACAATTTAAATTAACTTTTACAAATAAATTAAATGAATCCTACAAACATTATAAATATATATAAGCATTAAAATATCTAAAATACTAATGAGATTCATGTAGTTGTGATTTTCCACTGATTGTAGTTGCTAATTTTATTTTATATCAAAATTTATATTCAAAGCGCTCAAAGCATCGACTGCAATATCGACGGGAAACTGAGTTTCAGTTGTGTGGCTGAATATTTCCCATGTTTTTAAAATGTGTAAAACACCTCTTAAGCAATTGTGATTGAAATAGTTAATCGTTATTTTATAATTCGGATGAATTGTGATGCTTTTCATTTTAAAACATTTCAATCACTCCTCGAAGTTCAAAGAAACGCTGAAGTACTTTTCCACATCCAAGCCAACGTACGGCAGTATGATATGGTAAAGCAGTTTCTCCAATCTCTTCAGGAAACTTGCGGAACTCTCTGTGATTCAGTCCATTGGATCTGATGAAATTAACAATTGATGTAACTCGTTTTAAAACTTACATATTGACATATACAAACATTTTCCGCAACAGAGACAGTTGATGAATGATATTGTGCAAGACTAACGGTTTTGAACCACCATCATTTTCTACAGCTTTTGACACAAGAGCGACCACTCCTTTATTTTTACCACACATGTTTTTGCCTGCACCAGTTGTAATTGATTTCAAGTGTTTCCACCGAAGGTTCTTTTTATTAATGGTATTTTCAACTCCCTTAAAAATACCTTCTCCAGAAGTCGTGCCGTGAATACTAGCAATATCAAAAAGTTCTTCATACACTTCATATCTTATATCTATTCCCCGAATAAAAATCACTGAGCAGTGTCTGACACACTCGTTGACTCATCCAAGGCAAGAGAAAACCACTCAAGATGTCCATTTTTGTCAGACAGTTGAGTTGATATATTTTCTGCGATTGCTTCTACTCTCCGAGCCACGGTGTTTGCTGACAAACTGACCGATTTTGATGAGGGTCTTATATAGGATAACCTTAGTGCGCTGAAAAATGAGGTTGCTAGAAAGGTGCGAGCGGAGTCCATAATAACAGTGATTCGCTAAGATAATTTTTCTCCGGGCAGTCGAGATTCTGTTGTCGCACGTCACTTATGAGCCAAAGTATTCAAATTCAGAAACTTGTTCAAACATATAAGTACCAAAAGCAACTTCAGTACCATATTTTAAGTTGGTGTTATAAAATGCGTTAACTGAGACAGCAGAAGTTCTGGGTCTCAAGGGCAAACAGAAACAAGGACCAGGGTTTGATGAGGAATGCCTGCTGTAACAGATAGAAAAAACAAGGTCTATAAAAACATGATTCAACGAAGACACAGTAGAAGTTCGGTGGAGGAAAATAAAGCCACAAGGAGACACGAGAAGTACATTCATCGAAGTTCTTTCTATCTGTTACAGCAAGGCATTCCTCATCAAACCATGGTCCTTGTTTCTGTTTGCCCTTGAGACCCAGAACTTCTGCTGTCTCAGTTAACGCATTTTATAACACCAACTTAAAATTTGGTACTGAAGTTGCTTTTGTATACCTTGGCTCATAAGTGACGTGCGACAACAGAATCTCGACTGAGGCCCGGAGAAAAATTATCTTAGCGAATCACTGTTATTATGGACTCCACTCGCACCTTTCTAGCAGCCTCATTTTTCAGCGCACTAAGGTTATCCGATATAAGACCCTCATACGCCCTGTTTTACCTTATGGCTCTGAGACCTGGACCACTACAAAGGCTGATGAAGAAGACCTTATTTTTGAAAGGAAAATCCTCTGTAGAATATACGGGCACATCTTTGAAAATATACAATGGAGAAGGCGTAGTAATAGAAAAATATATAGTCTCTATAACGAGCCTGATGTAGCGATCGTTAGGGCAGGGAAGTTAAGATGGGCAGGACACCTCGTGCAGATGTCGGATGGGTCGGTACCAAAATAACTTCTAATAGAACAAATATCTGGCCGGCGCAGAGTTGGGAGACCCAGTTACGGTGGTCGGACTGTGTGGTAGGGGATTGTAGGTCAATAGGAGTACGGAATTAGATGGCAGCATCTCAGGAGAGAAACACCTGGCAATTGCTGTTCGAGGTAGCCAAAAGTCGGTTGCGTGTTGTTTAGCTAAATAAATAAATAAACTTAAACTTTAAACATAAAAAGCAAAAACTAAATGTGACCTGTATGAGAGGCAGAACTCTAATGAACCTCTCAAGGTAGGTGGGGAGAGAACCGGAAACCCTGCACCACTCTCATTGGCCCTGACCAACCACACCTCTCTCTCTTCACTATTGCCCAAGTGCCATAAGCCAGCGCTCAGACTATAACTTCCTAACACCTGTAACATTACAGTACAACACAATAATGATTGAACTAGCGAATTTAGCAAGCCTATGCTCGCTCAGAGTGCGTACTCGGAGACTAGTCTAGAAATTATAGGTCCTGGCAGGAAAAATAAAACGGTGTTGGCCCGCGGAACCCTTGGAAGTTACCAGTATGGCCCGAGGGCTGAAAAGTTTGGAGACCCCTGGTCTAGAGCTGTGGAGGACAGACAGCCAAACAGTCAAATATCAAATGTATTCAATCTTTCCAATCCAAAATTCTTTGTAATATTGCAAATGATACGTTTGTGGCTCCAACTAAACTTTACTTAATAATCTCAATATAGGTTTTGTTCTTGATCTAATATCCATTATATTCAGTTTATGTTATGCTAAATTATAAATAATATGCCTTTGGGTTATTATCTCCTAATATGGAGTTATTATTGAAGTGTTACCGCTGGGTAGTTTCTTCATTCGTCATTAGAATTATAGGTCCTCTAATTTATTTTGTAATGCAGTTTTAAATATTAATAAAAATATTTGACAATATTTTGAATTTCTCGAACTAATTTTGAATTTTGTAACATTTATTTTTTATTTATTTTCAGTGGTGTAGCAGATATACAGTATTCGCCCTTTAGGATTGAGTTTTATCCAGGTGTGTTGTAAATGCTATTTTTTATTTTTTAAATATGCATATACGAGACTCAACATCCAGTTCCTTCCCAAACAACGTCCTTTTCAACATATCCTTCAACCTCAAAATACCAAACAACCCCTAACATCCAAAGATGGGATCCCTCCCCAGCCAACACTTACGGGACCAACAAATCCTCCACACCCTATTGCAATCCAAACTCCAGATGATATCAAAACCATCCTTTCATCATTCTTGACAGAACTGAAAGAAACAATCAGACCTCTCATTTCTCTTCTCACTAGAGTCCTTTCTGAACTCCCATTCAACATCCCGAATTGAGCAAAAAGCCCCTTGCTGTCGTTTTGTGGAATGCAAATGGTCTTCATAACCATCGAGACGAACTTGATGTATTTCTACATGACAACCACACACACATATATATATATATATATATATATATATATATATATATATATATATATATATATATATATATATATAGCCCTACTGACTACTGAAATCCACTTCACGTGACTACATCACTTATACATCAGACCACCCATAAAGCACAGCCCATGACGGTTCTTGCATTCTTATTCATAAATTAATACCCATCTTCTCCAACTGACAATATTCAATCCATCCCAGTAACCATTTCCACACGTCCTTTCCAGATAAAATTTTCAGCTGTATACTGTCCTCCTGGAAATTCTCTTTCTTATAACGACCTTGATTTCTTATTCAGATCGCTTGGACCGCGCTTTATTGCTGGAGAGGACTTGTAGAACGTCCGTACCGCTTATATTCCTGACTCCTGGAAATTATCTATAGTTAAGATGATTGCAAAATCCAAAAAGCCACCTGAGCTCCCATCCTCATACCGTCCTATTTCTCTTTTGCCATTCATGGGTAAAATCCTTAAGTAACGTGGTGGACGTTCTCTCTTCCGCATTGGAGCCTTCCTTCAACAAACTTTCTAATTATCCGTTCCTATCTCAGTGATTGAACTTTCAAAGGAAACCATAAAAATTCCTATTCTTCCCTCTTTACTCAATCTTTGGGTGTTCTTCAAGGTAGTATCCTAGGCCCCATCCTCTACACAGAGTATACAGCTGACATCCCAACTCATCCTACCACTGTAATCAGCACACGCTGATGACAAATGTGTGTTATCCACAAACAATGATCCCTTCATTGCCTCTTAAACACTTCAATCCCATATTGGTCCAGGCAACGATGGAAATTTTGAGGAATTACATCTTGTAGAAGCCAATTTTGGCACAGTTGTAGGGGAAGGTGCCCTTAACAACACACTAAAAGTTCTAGGGGGTGGGGGTGGAGCTAAGGTTGGGAAGGCGCTCTAAAGGTCGTTGTTTTTCAGTTTTTCGTTAATAAGTCGAAAGCTCTTGCCATTAGCGAAAATGTGTTTATGTACTAAATTAATCAACATAAAATTTAAAAAAAAAAAGATTCTATACATTTTTTACTGTGATCAATGCTTAAGGAGACATAGTGGTTGAATAAGGAAAATAAAAAAAAAAAGGTTTTATTGGTAAAAATTATATGTTTATTGTTAAAATTAAGGTTTTTATTGTTACAAATGAATAGTTTATTATTATTAATTAAATGTTTATTGCTAAAAATAAAATATTTGTTGTTAAAGCTAATATGTTTATTTTGGTACAGGGTAATTGCAGTTAGATACAATAATCCAGAAACCGTTACTTTCAGCACATTTTGTGTTCTATACATTATTAAAGCTGAGCAAATTTGTAATAAATTTAGTTCTATTCATTTTTGCTCAGATCAATAGTTTTAGAACTTTGGAGGACGAAAAATAGGCTAACTCGCACTTTTCCTCGAACACACGTTTTTTCGGTACTCTTTGGTTTTAACTCCAAAACTTTCTGTTCAATCTAAAATTTGTCTTTCATCTGAAACCTGGTTAAATTTACTGTCAGGCTCTGTGTTTTTATCAAGTCCCATGAAACATCCATGCCAGCACGCTGAGAACCCCGTACTATTGTGAAATCCTCATTTTTTCGGCACATTTCTCGTTACAACTCTAAAAACATTTTTCCGATCCGGAATTTCGTATTTTCATCGCAAAGCTGGTTAAATATATCAAATTTTAATTAAATTTCGTGTAATACCCTTGCCAGCACGGTACAAACTGCGAACGTTTACATGGTGTCTACCAATTTCAGCTATCAAAATTCCCGACATATTCCCGACTTTTTCAAGAATTTTTCTGGAAATTCCTGACTTTTTCAAAAAACGTTTTAGAAATTCTAGCCAATCGATATTTTAATGGTGTTTCAATAATAATCTCAACAAATCAATCTATGCATACTTTGCTACTTTACATATCACAGTTAAACAATATAAAAAAAAAGACAATTTTTTTATATTTCAGATTACTCTAGATAAATTTCAAGAAACACATCAATGTAGAGTATTGCCATTCGGTTTGAAAATAGTTACGAGGTTACACGAGGTTGCCGGATAAAATAACTTCTAAAATGTATGTCCGATCAGAATATTCTTTTTTTTCCCATCAGAAAGCTGGTTAAATTTACTATGAGACCTTTGTATATGAAATTGTGATCAAGTCTCATGATATACTCACCCCATCACGCTGAGAACACCATACTCTTGTGAAACCGACCAGCTTTCAGATGAAATAAAGAAATTTGTATCAGACAAATAATTATAGATTTATAGCCAAAAGAGTACCGACAAACTGCAACTAACGCAAAATGCGTTAGTTACCGCAACTTACCCAATCTTTAGACGCTGATGGTGGCCAAACCGCTGAACCGATTTTAATGTAATATTATTAAAAAGTAAGTTTAATGTGACGTTTTACAGTTTTCAACAAAATATTGTATTTTTCCCTGCCCTACTATTGACTGCGAAAAAAAATAAATAAATAAAATGAATGGAATCAAATTTGTTTAATGTTTCGATGACAAACTTTGAATTATTATTTTTCTTTATTATATAATTAACTTTTTAATTATAATTACCTAGTGCCCGTAAATATTTTCGTTATTATGGTTTGAATGTAAAAATTTAAATAAAAGTTATAACTGTAAAAAATGTTGAACTATTGATCCACTTAAAAAAAAAGTAGCAATGGGATACATAAAATTAAATTAAATTTAACTCAATTTTGGCGAAAAGTGAGGTGAAAATGATTTTTTTCCGAAAATTATTTGCAATAACGTGTATCTCAAATACCGTTAAAAGTTTGACAAATACGTATAGAAACAATTTTGTAGGAGATTTAATTAGCTTTAGTTTTTATTCAAATTATATTTTTCTAGTGTCCACCGTTTCCGAGATATCGAAAAACCCTAAAATGGAACCTTTTCCCCTCCACCCAACCGTATGCTCACCCTCCCCCCCCCCCCATGGGTGGGGAATTTATGTTTATCTTCTAACTACTCCTAGCGAAGCCCAGAAGTAAAAAATTATTGCATACTTCATACACTCTACAACATATTTATTGACTGGACTAAACTGTAAGAGCTTCTCAGTGTGCTGGCATATGTGTTTTACGAAACTTGTTCAAAATTTCATATATAGATCGGATAGTAAATTTAAACAGCGTTTGGACGAAAAAAAAAATTTAAATCGGACAAATAGTTTCGGAGTTAGAGTAAAAAAAGTACAGAAAACGTGTTTTCTCGGAGTAGTGCGTTGTCCTACAGCTTTAAAACTATTGATTTGGGAAAAAAAAAAAATTCATTGGATCAATTTTTTTCCAAATGTACTACAAATAACGAATTCCGGGTTATTTGATCAAACGGCTGTGAACTTACGATTTTCAACCCTTTCCCCCTCCCCCATGCGATAACCTGAGGTATATGATATATATATATATATATATATATATATATATATATATATATATATATATATATATATATATATCGTAGGTTATCGCATTTATATATATATGATGTTTGTTTAAACATTTTAGTTTGTAGGTATATAAAACAATATTCGATGGTGACGTAATTCCTGATTATGCTATCTTTTTCTTTTTCATCAATCAATTATTTAACAATAACTAAAATTTTGATAACAATAACATTAATTGTTATTGATAAATAAGCCATAAAAAGACAAAAAAGTATTTTCCCCCAAAACCTGAGATCGCAATTCGCTGAGATCGAATTTGAGAGATCGCTGGGCCCACAGGTAGCATTCTGGTCCCAAATGATGTATTTCAGGAGATATTTCACAAAATAAGTGTCCATATAAAAAAAAAAAAACCTTTTGGGGGGAAAAAGTATGTGGAGTGACTATACCAATCAGACGCTTCCTTAACTGACATATAGAGCAAAAACTGAAAATATTCAGAAAATTTTAGCATTAACGACGACTTTTTCCCGACTTTTGAAAATTTTCTGTTAATTCCCGACTTATTCCCGAATTTCTCCCGACCACACGAAATTCCCGAATGTCCCGACTAGTAGACACCCTGGTTTATATAACCCACTTTTTTTTCGGCTCATTATCTCTATAACTTCTTAACAAGGGTCTGATCCTAAATTTCTTTTTTCCATCTTAAAGCTACTTTAATTATCTATGAAATTGGGATTAAAATTCGTTTAATATCCATGCTAGCACGCTAAATGTGTATGTTTTGGAAAAGCATGACATTTCTGATATGTTCACGCTAGCTAGCGTGGGTGTTTCACGGAATTTAATCAAAGTTTGATATAAAGGATCTTTAAGTAAATTTAATCAGCTTTAAGATTTAAAAATTCAGGATCGAACAAATTGTTTTCGATTTATAACGAAAAATGTGCCAAAAGAAGTTTAATTTCACAACAGTACGCGGAATTTAGTGGGGTGGAATGGATATTTGACGGAATTTAATTAAAATTTGATATAAAGGATATGATAGAAAATTTAACCAGCTTTGAGATGGAAAAAAGAAATTTGGGATCAGACAAATAGTTTCATAGTTATAGCCAAAAGAGTACCGACAAAAGTGCGACTTAGCCAATTATTCGTCCTTCACAGTTCTAAAAATATTGATCGGAGCAAAAAAAATGAATAGAACCAAATTTATTGCAAACTTGCTTAGCTTTAATAATGTATATACAACACAAAATGTGCTGAAAGTAACGGTTCCCGAGTTATTGTATCTAACTGCTAAAAACATACAATTTTCAACACTTTCCCCCTCTGCGGTCTAAACCCGATGCTAGTTCGAGGAAATCTTTTTACCACATTTAGAGCTAAGGTTGGTGAACAATTTCCAGTAGTCAGACCTTTTTATTTTTTGTTCGATTTCGGTTCGAATGCTAATTACCCTGTACTATAATAAACATATTAGCTTTAACAACAAATATTTTATTTTTAGCAATATCAATTTAATTAACAATAATAAACTATTCATTTGTAACAATAAACATTTCAGTTTTAACAATAAACATACAATTTTTAACAATAAAAACTTTAATGTTCCTTATTCCCCCACTATATCTCCTTAACCATTGATTCCAGCAAAACAATGTATTGAATCTTTTTAAAAAAAAAATTATGTTAATTAATTTAGTGCATAAACACATTTTCGCTAACGACCTTTAGAGCCCCCCCCATCCTTAGCTCCACCCCAACCCCCCAGTACGTTTGAGTATGTTGGTCAGGACACCTTCCCCTACAACTGTGCCAAAATTGGCTTCTACATGAATTATGTCTCCTATTTGGCCTTTTTTGCCTGGACTACATCCTAAACTTTCAAGAATGGTATCAAAAATAGAGAATCAAAATAAATCTAAATTAATCTCATCCAATAACCTTTACCCTTTGTCGTAAAACTACGACTTCCTGTCCTACAATATCATTTAATGATGTTCCACAACTCCCTGTTGAACAGATCCGCTACCTAGGACTCCACTTGGGCAAACGTTGAACTTGAAATCTACATACAAGACTAAAACGACAGGAAACTGGTCATCATTTTCAACATTTACTAGACAAACGCTCAAACCTTCCGATTTACTACAAAAGACTCATTTGCTTGGCAGTTATCAGTTATCTGCCATTTACTTATTAGGGCATATGGTTTTGAGCTTTGGGGTTCTACTAAACCTTCTAATTCTTCCCGTATCCAATCATTACAATCCAAATTCCTTCGAAAAATCCTTGATGCTCCTTACTTTGTTACAAATAAACTTATCCATAAAGATCTTGATAGGGAATGTGAGGCTGCAACTCAAAGGAAGAATGAAGCCTACAGAGCAATGACCCAACGAGAGACAAGGAGAAAGGTTGAAGAATATAGAAGACTCCGCAGAGAAGAAAAAAAGTTACATCGGCAGAAAAAGAGAAACTACGAAAGGGAAGAACTCCAAAGGATCGAGGAAGTGCATGATGCCAAAGAAATTAGGGATTTTTTCTGTAAAGTAAATAAGTGGAGGAAACCATTCGCACCCCGTTTGACCTATTGTTATGACGATGATAACAATCTCTTGACCAATATGCCAGAGATCTTAACACAATGGAGAAACTACTTCTCAGAACTTTTAAAGAATAATTGTTCACCCACTACTGAAAATATTGAAATACCCCTCGAAAATGATGAAGTTGAGTGGGAACCTCCAGATGAGGAAGAAATTATAGATTCTATAGATAAACTGAAAAAAAAATAAAGCCCCTGGGCATGATGGAATCCCTGCAGAGCTCCTTAAATATGGAGGAAGTGAGACAGTGAAGGCTCTTCAGAATATACTGCAGACTGTTTGGACGGAGGAGATAATGCCTTCTGGATGGAACAAATCTATAATCCACCCGATACAGAAAAAGGGTAACCCCCTGAAGTGCTCAAACTACAGAGGTATCTCCTTACTACCCACTGGCTATAAACTCTTCTCTAACATCATATTCCAACGCCTATTACCATACGCTGAGAGAGTCTTGGGCCCATATCAAAGTGGTTTCAGACGTGGTAAATCCACCACTGACCCAATTTTTACACTCAGAACTATCCTGGAGAGAGGGCACGAATATAATATTAAGACTCATCACCTATTTATAGATTTCAAGTCAGCATATGACTGTATCAACAGGGAAAAGCTCTACCAAGCAATGGGTGAATTGCAGATACCCAGAAAGCTCATACGGCTAGTTAAACTGACAATGAAAACTGTCATATGCTCAGTTCGTTTAAGTGGAGAGCTTTCAGAAGAGTTCAACGCCTCAGGAGGAGTAAGGCAAGGAGATGCTCTCGCCTGCCTCCTCTTTAATATCGCCTTGGAGAAAGCAGTAAGGGACTCAGGTATACAGACCGGTGGCACCATATTTAACCGTCAAGTTCAACTTTTAGCCTATGCTGATGATATAGACATCGTAGGACGCTCCTTCCAGGTAGTCAAAGAAGCTTTCTTGGCACTGGTGGAATCAGCTGGAAGACTCGGGCTTAAAGTGAATGAATCAAAAACTAAATATATGGTGACGGGAGATAAACCGAACCCAAATGAAAGCGTTTCATTTGGGGAGTATACTTTTGAAAAGACTGCAGACTTCGTATACCTAGGATCAATGGTATCGCAGGATAATGATGGTGGAGCTGAGGTAAAAAGAAGAATAATATCTGCCAACCGATGCTATTTTGGCCTACAAAAACTTATAATTGGACATACTCTCTCAAGACAGACTAAACTCCACCTTTATAAAACTACAATTCGTCCTGTTCTGATGTACGGTTCAGAAACCTGGACTCTGACAAACACAAGTGAGCAGGACCTTCTAACTTTTGAAAGAAAGATCCTGCGAAGGATATTTGGTGGACTATGTGAAAATGGTGTATGGAGAAGACTTAAAAATCAAGAGGTTTATAATAACTTTAATGAATTAAACATCGTCCAGGTCATTAAACTGGGCAGGTTGCGGTGGGCCGGACACTTGGCCTGAATGGAGGGTGAAATGCCAAAGAAAATACTAACTGAGCCCCTTTATAGAGCAAGAAGAAGAGGAAGGCCGAAACTGAGATGGGCCGACGGAGTGGCGGCTAATGCAAATGAATTCCTGGGGGTCAGGAACTGGATGGTAGCTGCCCAGGACCGTGAAGATTGGCGGAGGCTTTTGATGGAGGCCAGGACCCGTCTCCGGGTTGTAGTGCCATAAAAAAAAAAAAAAATAAAAAAAAATAAAGATCTTAATGTACCTATCCTTCTATAGTAAGCTCTATAACCACTCGAATCCACTAGTCTCCCGACTTGCTTCACACTCCATTGCTGATTATCCTCCGAGGCGTCTGAAAAGAAGATGCCTAGAGACCTTATAGTGTAGAATTTATACCGAACAGATCACCCTGACGGAAGAGGCCATACAGGAGCTGCTGTGATTATCCACCATTCCCTCTCTCACCACTTACTCCCTTTACCTGAAAATGAACTCCTGTAATCCTGATAATGTAATCAGGCTATAATCAGAACCTTCTCATTTCCCGTCACGATTGCAGCGGTTCACTGCCTCCCGAATAAACCATTTTCCACAACCCCGTTCAATTCATTCTTTAATTCCTTAGGCCACCGCTTTCTCTTAAGGTGGGGTTCCGCATGGAGCAGCCAACCGCAGCTGCTGCAGCCAGAGGTGGGACAGGGTGTTTCCGCATGTAGCTTCCAAACGCTACAGTTGGAAGTTCATCAGGTCGTTTTCTGGCTTCAGCGGAGTATATTGAGAAGAAAACTGGTGTTGTGATTGTTGATGGAGGAAGAGGGGTTCCATGTTATGAACAGATCAATTGACCCCATGTTTTCCCAAAGAAGAGAAGAAGGTTTTCTCTCATCGTTGATTGAGCTGCACTTCCAGAACGACGAGGAGAAGTTTTCCGGCTGAACTTTATTCAATTAAATTTTATAATTTATCTATATTTCTATTTCTCTAACGCACTAAAACGAGCCATTTTTCATACAACTTTTTAATAAACGGGTGCTCAACGAGGCGTATCATGAAAACTAACAAATTGTGGGCAGACCTGAAATCTAGCATATTGTGGGAAGACCAGAAAACAAACAAAGAAATCTCCAATGCTGTGAATTCCACGTTTTCCCTTTGGTGATTTTACAATATATAGAAAAACAATTTAGAAAACTTGCTGGAACCACAATTTTATTATGTTTTCAGATGATGTATAAAGTTCCAGTTTTTTTATTACTATTTTGTCCAATGAAAATTTTATTGACAATCCTGTTTTCGTTAAATAATTTTTATCATGTAAGATATAATATAATTATGTAAGAGATATTTATATATAAATAAATTGTGGTATTTCAACCTGAGGTTGCATCAAATTATTTATAAATGTATATTTAATATACCAAAACCTGAAAACTGTGTTCTGTAATGTCTTTTTAAGAATTGTTTTTCAAAAATACCATATATACATATACATATACAGTTTAAAATGGCACAAGAAACTTTGGTGATGTGGGTTTGCATAACACAGCCACGAAGGAGCGCATCTGGACTGGTCCCTAGAGCAGTTCGATCACAGCAGGCCTTTTAGTTTTCTTCTTCCATTCAGGCTTAGGACTACCATTACTCCATAGAACGCCTGGATGATCTTTTCATAGTCACTCCGATTCTAAAACCTCCTTCCCCATCATTTATAAGAGGGCCAGTAGACAGGAACCACATCCGTCAAATAATATCCAACACTGTTGACCACTTTAGAAAATTTTAAGTCACACAGAAAATTTAAGTCATACAAGGAATATTTTAGTAGGAAGACGCTACTTAATTTCACTGCTACCCAATTGAGGCAGGTTTTCCACAAGGAAACGTTCTTGGTCTAGTCCTATATATCCTCTACGCTGCAGATATCCCAACTACTCCTGATAATTTCCTGGCAACATTTGCCGATGGCACTGCTATCCTTTCATCCCATCCAGATCGCTTAATAGCTTCCTATAATTCGCCACACATCCTGCTCTCCTGTTTATATCAACACTGTCCCGATACCCAAAGCTGACACAGTACGGTATCTTGGCTTCTACTTAGACAAAAGACTTAATTGGAACCCTCACCCTAGACTTAAAAGGCAAGAACTTAACAGACGCTTCACCCAATTGTACAGACTACTAAATAGGACATCCCAGCTCTCCATTGAAAACAAACTCCTCATATACAAAACCATCTTTCAACATATGGACTTGAACTGTGGGGGACAACACAACAATCCAATATCAAACGCATTCAATCCTTCCAATCCAAAGTCCTTCGTACCCAGTCCCAGTTCTTCGTAAATGCTCCATATTATCTCCAACAAAACCCTTCATAATGATCTCAATATACATTTTGCCCTAGACCTGATACCTCCAAATTTCATCAAAACCTTTCCAACCATCCTAACCCTCTGGCTCATTCATTATCCTGTTCCACACATCCTTATAGCCCACCTCGCAGATTAAAACGGTAATGGCCCTGAGATTTATCGTAAATATTCAACATTGGAATTCTGGCAATGGTCAGCATTTCTTCTTAAGTCCTGTGCGACTGTGCCATAGCGCTCTCTCTCAGCCTCCACTGGATTCTACTAGTGAAGCAGCTGATAGAACAACGCTGGGAGCTCTCTGAACCCGGCTTGCCCTCCTAATTGGGGGGCGGGCTTGAACAGGTGTGTTCCCCGGAATATTATACAAAATTTTTATATAGAGTATGAATTTAGTTACGGTTCATTCCTTTCTTTCTTAAGTTTTATTTAATTTTTTATTAATTTCAATCATTACCTATTCAACAGGGTGAGTATCTCTTACAAGGGGAGGACACACTCAGTCTCTCACGGATCTTGTTGGCAATTTTTTTGGAGGTTCCTGGTTAAAAAATATTAGACACGTATTTTACCGTTCCGACCAACGGGCCCTAGAAGCCGAAAAAAAAATAAAATAGCATTAAACTAATTTACTTTTTATCTCGAGTTTAAAAAATGATATCGACGTGATTCTTGCACCAAGATTTTTAGTTATGATTGCGAATGTAAGGAAAAATACAGTCGCTCCATAGATTTTGGTTTAGGTTAATTAAATTCTAAAAAAATGATTAGTTTTTCAAGCAAACTACCTCTATAGATTTTTTTACACGAAAATTGACTTCAGATTCTAATTCAGCTCCCTCAAAAACATTTAAAAATGCTTATTCAACAAAATCAAACTATATCATTTTTTTCACCCTCTTCGAGGAAAATGAAATTTTTAAACCGATTATTGGTTACATACCTTTAAATCGCTATTACTTTGTCACGCGATTCACTGGTTGGTATCGCTGGAAAGAAAAGAGTCTCAGCTTTATTTTGATGTATATAAATGTAAAATTCGATGAACAAAAACCTATAAAAAAATTGGAAAATCCGAAAAACATTTTGATTTTTAACTTGAGTTTGAAACCAGATAGGATGATGAAACCAAATACATTTCCAGCGTACCCTATATTTTGTGTAAAAAAATAAAGTTGATACGTTAAACCGTCTAAGCGTAATTCATCTTTTTATCAATTTAAACAAAAGTTCCCTACCATTTGGTCAGGCAAATTTTGAAGCTTACAAATTTTTATTTTTCTATTTGGATGAAATTTCGTATTTAAGGGTTCTTTTGAATGCTGAATTCGAATTACGATGTTGGTTCTTGAAAAAAATATATTGAACGTACTTACAGTGAATCACCTTTTTGAGGTGAACTTTATGGGCAGATGAGTTTGTTTTTATAGGGGAAGGCACCTTTAAATAGTAGTATTCTCCAACACAATCTGCATTCAGAAGCTAACGGCGAAATTGAGGTCTATGTTCATTATGATTGGATTTTAAACATTACATTGAAAATCTAAAAAAATAAATCCTAAATAATAATAATTAATAGATAAATGAAATACAAGTAACTGATTTATATGCCAAATGAGAACACTATGTTTTTTCGGTTTCAAAAGTGAGTCAGTCGACTGTGTCCTATTTTGAGTCGGGTGATGGCGACTTCTTCTCGGCGTATGCATCGGTTAGAGGTATTCACGGCTTCTCTGTTCGTTTTATATTTTTCAACTTGCTCGAAGGACTTTCCTCCCACATCGATTGCCAGCAGTTATTAATTCTATCTTTTAATGGTCAGGCAAGTTCGGAGGCAGTTAGAACTGGAGTTCCTCCCCCTGGGAGCGGATAATGCCTCAACTGGAGCTTTATCCGCCATCTCGTTCCCGGTGAAGCCTATATGTCCCGGAACCCAGACAAAGTGGACCGACTTTCCTATCCCCTCTAATATTTTAAGGTAGTCATGGATCCGTATAACAACAGGGTGGTTCGAGTACATATTATTTAGTCCGCGAAGTACTATTATTTCTTTTACTTTATTTTATTTCATTGTACATATTGGATGAATGAGTCTCTGTCATCCACATTACTCATTGCCCTTAAGTGAGGCAGCTTATAATTCAAATAAAAAGTTGAAAAAAAAAATTATATAATTTATAATATAACAGGCGTTTTTAATCGGCTGTTAATATCTGCTGTTCTATTGATAACTTACTTTAGAAAAATGCCAACATAAAAAACGAAATCATTCGATTTCTATGTCTGTGACATGTTAACAATGGACAATCTAGCTTAGACATCATTACATGTAACATTACATCTAGCTTCATTACGGATTTTGATAGTTCTAATTTGCAAAAACTTTTTTTTTTTGGGGGGGGGAGGAGGGGTGAGATAAAACTAAAGTTGATTCAATATTATATTTTGACAGATTCTTTAAAATGTCCGTGAATATTAAATAACTAATTTACAGAAATTATGTAAAATATATTACACAGTTATACAGTTTTAATCCTGAAAATATAGTTGATATATATATATATATATATATATATATATATATATATATATATATATATATATATATATATATATATGTATGTATGTATATTTTTTTTTTTTCGTTTCACCCGACTTTGGGGTATGTTGGACCAATCACTTCTGAATGCACAGAAGAAAGGCACAGATTTCTTTCGACCCAGTATAGCTTCATTCTTTCTGATCTTGTTTTCCTCTCCTTTTCAGAGATTTGGAATGTTCGTTTTGGTTTGATTTTGAATAGGAACCTCTTTTGTTTTTTGTTTTTTTCACTTTTATCTATGAGCATATTTTCTGTGATACGGAGTTTTTTTAAGTCCTTTTCTGTATGGTTGAACCAATTTGGTTTGGTCGTTTTGTTGCGGAAGAAGTCAACAATTTTTTTAGCTAGTCTGTCTGGATTCATTCTGAGGATGTGTCCATAGAAATCAATTCTTCTCTTCCTCATTGTTTCTGAAATTTTTTTGGTAAAGGGTGTGATGATTTCTAGTGTGGATTAATTTGTTGTTATGAAATTTGGGGCCTAAAATTTTTCTTTCTTTGATTTCAAGCCGTTAAATTGGGCCATGGTTGCTAATGGACAGTGTTTCAGCTGTATATAGTGCTTCCGGCTTAATTACTGTGCTGTAATGTCTTATTTTTGCATTCCATGAGAGGGACTTTTTGTTGTAGGTGTTTTTGGTGAGGTGGAAGGCCAGTTCAACTTTATTTATTCTAGATTCCATTGCTCTTTTCTCTAAGCTATTCCAGCTGATCCATTCTCGCTCCAGAGTCGCTCACTAGCAGCCGTTGAGTACGTACGGATCTCTCCTTATTATACTGTGCCTTGTTTTTGTTATTTTTTATTGTTATATTATTTAGTTTTTGTTCCATTTATTTCAACCGCAGTAAGATATAGATGTTTAGTGTGCTTGTTTGGTGAAAGAAGAGAATTTTAAGAGAAAATAGTCAAGTATTTTCTTCATATATTTATAAATGTAAGCCTAGAGCTTAATTCTTCACGTTATGATGAGAGGAACTGCCAGTCCCCACTCTAACTACTCCCCACTTTGACACTAGCTCCGCCCACTCTAAATCATGACGCTGAGTCCAGTTTGTAATACTTCCGTTAATAGAGACGTAAAAATCTCAATTATTTGGAGCACATGCCACGTAATTTTTCATAAAAAATGCAAAGGGCTTAAAGAACAAAATGATAAAGAATTAAAAATCTGGAAATGTGACCCCTTATGCAACAAAAAAAAAAATCACAAGTCCGTCTGGTAAAGACGAAAACTTAACGACCAAATCTGGGGATCAGTCCGAGTCCAATTTAAAAGAAATTTTGGTTCAGATTGGTAATTTGGCCATAAAGAAATGGAAGACACGCTAAACAAACAAACAGACATTTCCTTTGATAATTCCGCAAAATTAAAAAAATTAGAAGACCATGCAAAGAGGCAAGAAACATTGATAGAAGAATTATTAGCAGAGAATAAATTTTTGAAAACCAAAATTACAAAGTTGGAAACAAAAATTAACAGGATAGAACAGAAGCAGCTCTGTAGCTCATTGGAAATTAGAGGTGTGCCACAGAAGTCTGGGGAAACAACAGAGGGAATTGTTTGCTCTATTGGATCGGCCTTGGGTATAAAACTCAAGGCAGATGACTTAGATTTCGTGGAGAGAAAAAGATCGAAAGGGGAAGACACTAGACCAGGTCCTATCATAGTACGTTTTGTCCGACAGACAGTAAGAAACGAAGTTATTTTCTCCACTAGACACTTAGGGTGGGAGAACGACGAAAAGATTTATCTAGGAGAGGAAATGACTCCAGTCAATCGCCACTTGTACTGGCTGGCGAGGCAAAGGAGGGCCGCCGGCAAGTTGAAGTTCGTTTGGTTCGCTGGATGCAGAGTACGATGTCGCCAAGACAACGGACATCCTGTTGTCCTGGTAGACCAAGATGAGGACCTAGATGTTTTCTCCTGAGAGAGGAAACTCTGTTAACTTAGCATCCCCCCACTAAACACTTCATACAAGTTTTATTTAGCAATATTTATTTTATTAATGTATCTTTCATGGTTTAGTTCCATCATTTTTTCTATTATCTTCGTTACAAGAATATTCATATTGATTATAGAACTCTCACTGTTTCTGTTCCTGATATCATTTCTTCACATGAAAATTTTCGTCACTATTGTCTTTATATTAATTTACTGTATTATAGCCATAATAGTAATTCTCTATATTACTATCAAGTTTCGTATTTAATTATTATAGCTTTATGTGAACCTAATCTAATAATCACCTTCAGCGCTAATCCTTCATCAATTCTATCCTCTTTTAACCTGTACCATGAGTAATATACTCACTGCTTGCCATGTTAATGCTCAATCAATCCCAGCTCACTATGATGAATTCCTATTCCACTTTCAGCAGAACTTTTACCATGTAATAGCAGTTTCCGAAACATGGCTAAAACCTTTTATTACTTCCTCTTCTGTTTCAATACCTTACTACAACCTTCTCCGTCATGATCGAGTCAACAGAGTTGGCGGTGGTGTCGCCCTTTACATCCATGAAACACTCCGATCTCATATCCTCCATTCCTCAATCAATTCAGATTTTCCTCACATAGAATACCTTTTTAGTGAAATTACCATCAACACCCGAACTATCCTTTACGCAGTAATATACCGACCCACACATGTACCCTTTGATCCCAGCTTCTGTACTCATATATGTACTCTGATCCTGAGTAACCTCTTTCAATCCCTTGGTCTCTTCATTGTTCCTTACTCTGCAACCCATCACCTTGCCCAATCGGATACTTTGCTTGATTTACATGTAATTGACTCTCTCACAAATTTGGTATCCCGCTCCCAACATCCCATACCCTCTCTTTCTGCACATGATTTAATATCGATTTCTTATGACTTTCCTGTTCCTTCCTTCTCTCCTCGAATTATTACGTACCGTAATATTGACTCTTTAACTTTCCCAATGGTTCAAGCCGACCTAGAATCCATAGATTGGAACCCCTTTTACTGCACACCATCCTTATTTACATTATCCACGCATTCCGATTCCCGCCAAAAATGGAAACTCCTCCGTCAAATCCCCTCCTTACAATTTAAATCTTGTCCCTCGTACCATGCCACCCCAGATGAACTCAATAAGTATTTTACCTCATCCGGTTCACCTTCCTCAATCCCAGTTTACAGCCCGAATAATACAGATTTTGATCCCGATAAATTCTTCTTTTCTTATATCGAACCCTCCCAGCTAATAGAGGCTGTGATAAAATCACGTTCCAAATCATTTGGGCCAGATGGGATTCCAGCACGATTTATTAAACTTTGCCTCCCATTAATCCTAGCACCTCTACTCCATATTTATAACTTTTCTCTCCAGAACTCAATCTTTCCATCCGCCTGGAAAAAAAGCTACTGTCCTTCCCCTAAATAAAGTTCCTAATCCAGCATCTGAAAATGACTACCGACCCATCTCACAACTTTCCAATCTTTCTAAACCTCTAGAGCGAATAGCTCATGCCCAGATATCCTCTTTCCTTGAACAGCATCTTAATCCTTTTTAGTCAGGCTTTAGAACTGGCTTTTCCACACAATCAGCTCTTGCAAAAATCACCTCAGACATCCACCTAGCTATGGACCATCATAAAATCACCATCCTCATCCTCCTTGACTTCAGCAAAGCCTTTGATACCATTGATCACAACCTACTCCTTTCCAAACTAGCTAATAACTTTTCCTTTTCTCATAGTGCGACCAAATGGATCCAATTCAGATAGTCCAAATTCCTAACCTTCGCCCTTCCTCTCCCCTCCCAATCACCTCTGGTGTGGTTCAGGGCTCCTCAATATCACCTTCTCTACTTAGTTCCTACATTAATGACGTTTATCCCCTCATAAAACATTGTTCTTCTCATTTTTACGCGGACGACTCACAAATTTACCTTTCCTTTTTCCCTAGTGAATTGCAGGAAGCTACCGCAAATATGCAAACTGATCTTGACACATTATCCTCTTGGGCCTTTGCTAATAAATTGAAACTGAATGCTAGCAAATCCAAGGCTATTGTGTTGGGCTCTAGGGTCCTTCTCAACTCCCTACCTGGAATCCCAAATTTTTCCATAGACTCCAATCCCATAAACTTCCACAATTCCGTTACGAACCTCGGCATTGTCTTTGACCAAACCCTTTCCTGGAATGATCATGTTTCCCTTATTATCCGCCGAACAATTTCCACTCTTCGACTCCTAAACCGCTCCCGTAAATTCCTCCCTCAATCAACTCGTCAACTATTAATTTCTTCCCTCATATTCCCCCATTTTGATTTTGGTAGTTATTATATTGTCATTTATGGGTTGTTGTAATAACACACACAAATTTAGAATGATTGAACACAAGCACATTTTATTGGGGTTAAAACATTACACAAGTACAACAGATGTCAACATAACTTCACTTTTTCCCACAGCTGATCACATTGGCGGGAAAACTAGATAGCAATATACAACAGTCGTCTGCCACTTTTAATAAAAAAAAAAAATCAATGGTAATGACAGATAATATATGGTATTGTTGTTATATAAGATATACAAAAAATCTATAAGATATAAAACATTGAGTCGTCCTCCACTTGAGACGAAAACAAGGAAAACAATAGTAGTGGAAAGAAAAGAGAGAACAAAAAAAAAAAAAAAATATATATATATATATATATATATATATATATATATATATATATATATATATATATACAAAAATTATCAATAAACATAAGCACATAAATAAAGGATCCAAATATAGCAAAATAATAACTAAAAGTCATTATAGAAACACTATTAAAATATCTTCAGGTCAATTCTAGCCGCTGCAGTCATATTCCTCGAGGTATTTAGGTTTACGTCTTTGTCTTTGAAGGCGCGTCTGAATTTGAGGGACCTCACTGTTGTGCTCCGGTGAAGGCTGCTGCATCGCTTCATTTCTATCGGAAGGCAGGTCGGTTGGAGTCAAGTCCTGTTCCGGATCCATAGCATTGCCCATGTCTTTGGGTGTTCCAGAGGGAGTAGTAGGCGGTAGTAGAGATACTGTCCTGCTTTTTAAATGGTTTTGTAGCCCAAAATAACATTTATTTGCAGTTATGATTCTTCGTTGGACCTCAGCCTGTATTTCGTTGTTGGATTTACTTATGAACCAAGATATACAAATTCGTTCACCGTTTCAAACCAAAAGCCTCCGGGAACTAAATGTGACTGCTCCTGCCCATCAAGTCGTGGGCCAGCATGCATATATTTTGTCTTTTCTTCATTCACCTTCAAACCAAATCTCGATGCTGCTGCCTGAAGGCTAAGGAAGATATTTTTCAAATCAGTTGGAGTACTTCCAATTATGTCATCATCTGCGAATGCTAAAATCATACTGGACTTGTAAAATATTGTTCCCCCGACCTGTATCCCAGATTTTCTCACTGCACTTTCGAGGGCCAGATTAAACAGTAAACATGCGAGGCAATCCCCCTGCCTCAGCCCTTTATGGGTTTCAAAGTTAGGAGTTCCCCCTATCACCCTGGATTCGCACTGTGCATTCTACTTTCTTCATTGTAGCCCTAATCAGACGTACCAGTTTCGGTGGTATTCCCATCTTAAGAGGTTCCTGGTACAGTTCGTTTCTCTTTATACTATCATAATTACTCCATAGAACGCCTGGATGAACTTTCCTCCGATCACAGCCCTTTAATCCTAACCATTTCCGTCACTCCAATCCCAAAACCTCCTCCTCCCTCATTTATAAAAGGGCCAGTAGATTGGAACCTTTTCCGAGAGATAATAACCGACACTATAGACCTCAGAGTATCCCTAAAGACCTCCCAGGACCTAGACAATGCTACTAATTCCTTCAAAACCATGATCTAGCAAGCAGCCTGGGCTGCATCCTCACCTCGTTCCCTTCCCAAAGTTCGAAAGAAAAATCCTTTACCCCAAGATCTACTGGACCTTATCCAATCTAAACGTCATGCCAGAGCTATTTGGCAAAGAACCAGGCATCCAGATGATCGAAAATCCTATAATTACCTTACCAAACTCCTTAAAAAAAATTTCGCTACCTTTTGATGTAGATCCTATAATTCCTATCTTTCTTCACTCTCTTCTTCAGATAACTCCCTCTGGACTACCACTAGAAAAAACCTAAAATATCAATCGACCACCCATCCCCTCCGGCGTGAAGTTGGTTCATGGGCGGCTTCTGACGAGAGCAGATCTGAAGAATTTGCCCAGCACCTCTCTGGCATATTTGTTCCTCATCCTGATTCTAATCCCACCCACACAGCAACGGTCCATGAATCCCTTGATTCACCGATTCCTCTATCCTTACCTCCTAAGGCAATTAACCCCTCTGAGGTCAAATTCCTTTTAAGAAAATTAAAATCCCGTAAATCCCCCGGATATGATCTCCTTACCTCACAAATCCTCAGGCAACTTCCCCACAAAGCAGTCATATTTCTTACCTACCTATATAATTGCATCCTCCGAACAACCTATTTCCCTTTACAATGGAAGCACTCCATCATTATCCTTTTCCTGAAACCGGGCAAACCTTCCAACAATCCATCATCATACAGACCGATCAGCCTTCTTCCCATCCTTTCAAAAATGTTTGAAAAACTTCTCAAGCGCATCCTACCCATCCTTGAATCCCAAAATATTCCCTCACACCAGTTTGAATTCCGTTCTAAGCATTCCACTGTCCAACAAGGCCTTAGAGTTGTAGACCATATATCCTCTGCACTTGAAAGCAAAGAATATTGCTCCGGTGCATTTCTTGACATAGCGCAAGCTTTTGACCGGGTATGGCGTGCCGGTTTGCTTTTCAAACTCAAAACCTTTTTACCTCAATCCCTATTTCTAGTCCGATCCGACCTCACTAACCGTTCCTTTCGAGTTCGCTGCGGAATGGAATACTCTCACTGCTACCCGGTTGAGGCAGGTGTTCCACAAGGCAGCGTTCTTGGTCCAGTCCTATATATCCTCTACGCTGCAGATATCCCTACAACTCCTAATACTTTCCTAGCAACATTTGCCGATGACACTGCTATCCTTTCATCCCATCCAGATACCTTAATAGCTTCCAATAATCTCCAAATCCACTTATCACTGATTGAAGACTGGTGTAACAGCTGGAGAATCAAAGTTAATGAATCGAAATGTACCCACGTAACTTTTACCCTCCGCTGCACATCCTGCCCTCCTGTTTATATCAATAATATTCTGATACCCATTGCTGACACAGTACGGTATCTGGGCTTCTACTTAGACAAAAGACTTACTTGGAACCCTCACACTAGACTTAAAAGGCAAGAACTTAACAGACGCTTCAGCCAATTGTACAGACTACTAAATAGGACATCCCAACTCTCCATTGAAAACAAACTCCTCATATACAAAACCATCATTAAACCTATCTGGACCTACAGACTTGAACTGTGGGGGACAGCAAAACAATCGAATATCAAACGCATTCAATCCTTCCAATCCAAAGTCCTTCGTACTATCCTAAATGCTCCATATTATGTTTCCAACAAAATCATTCATAATGATCTCAATATACCTTTTGTCCTTGATCTGATACCAGTTAAATTCTCCAAATTCCATCAAAATCTTTCCAACCATCCTAACCCTCTGGCTCATTCATTATCCAGTTCCACGCATCCTTATAACCCACCTCGCAGATTAAAACGGCAATGGCCCAGAGACTTATTGTAATATTTAATATTGGAGTTCTGGCAATGGCCAGCTTCTCCACTCAAGTCCTGTGCGACTGTGCTATTGCGCTCTCTCTCAGCCTCCACTGGATTTTACTGGTGACGCAGCTGATAGAACAGCGCTGGGAACTATGTGTCCGGCTTGCCCTCCTTAAGGGGTGTGAGCTTGGATCGGGGTCTTCCCTGGAATGTTTGTAAATTTTGTATATAGAGTATGAATGTAGTTATGTTCTTTCTTTTCTTTTTTAATTCTTTCTTTTCTTTCTTAATTTTATTCTTTTTTTATTTATTAGTTTAAAAAAAATCATTACCTATTTTATATTATCATGTATTCTATTCTTAATTTCTTGTATATTTTATTTTATTTCTTGTATATATATATATATATATATATATATATATATATATATATATATATATATATATATATTTTTTTTTTTTTTTTTTTTTATTTAATTTTTTTTTTCTTTTGCATTTTTAAAGCTGTTTATTTTGATTTTCTTATCATTTTACATATTGTGTGAATGAGTGTCAGTCATCAATATTACTCATTGCCCATGAGTGAGACAGCTTGTAATTATTCAAATAAAAAGTTTATTTAGAAGAAGAAAAATATACTATCATAAGCTTTCCGGAAGTCTATGAACAGATGGTATGTATGGATATTATATTCTCTGCACTTTTCAAGGATATTTATCATGGAGAATATCTGGTCTATGGTAAACTTTCCTCTCATAAAGCCCGTTTGGTACCTTCCTATATTTTCCTCATCAAAATGACTATGTTTTCAAATTTCGTGCTATAAAATGTTGAACATTATTTCACTTGAAGGGTGTGGAAGGGGAAATTTACTAGTACTTTAAATTTCAATGTATTTAATTTGAAATTACCCCACTCACTGAGTGCTAGAACTATACTTTTCGCAGCAATGTGGAAATTTCTTGGGTCATATGGGTCATATAAAGGAAATCTTATTAAGATTACCATTCTATTAAAAAAAATATTAAAATTCCCAAGGAAGAGATTATCCATAACAAGATAGGTATTTTTAATTAAAGCTAAGTCGTTCATTAGAGCGGGCAGGTGGCGTGTAGGACCCCCCCCCCCCCCCCCCGGGGATTCCTAATGACCTAGTAATTAACGAGCACACTATAAGGACCCTCTTCCACTAACTAATGCCTAGCCTCTTCAGCATATTTCCGAGTGGACGTAAAGTGGCGCACGGCCTTAAGTTGATATATTTCTTCGCTCACATATACTCTGAATTGTTTAGTTTGTATTGAAAACTTATTTCATAGTTTTAGTAAACATACAAACGCAGTAGAAGTTGTGAGGCTCCATTATTTGCAATTCAAATAAGCTTAATAATAACAAGTGGGACATATTATATAAACGGGGCGGGTTCAAATAAACTCCAGGAAGCAACTTCCATGACATGACAAGACTAAAGAATTTCTCATTAATGATGAAACGCGACCAAATTTATGAAATATTTTTTAAGCCTTCTAACTGGTTTGCAAACGTTGTCTGCCAAAATTTGGAGGGGGGGGGGGGGGGGTCGCACCGGCAGACAAAATTCAAAATCCGCGTTTTTTCAGTCCAAAAGTGGACCATTTGAAGACGATTTATTTCAAGCATACAAGAAACTGCATGCTCACTAGATAACAAAAAACGTTGTCTGCCAAAATTGGGAGGGGGCGTCGCACCGGCAGACAAAATTCCAAATCCGCGTTTTTCAGTCCAAAAGTTGACAATTTGAAAACGATTTATTTGAAGCACACAAGAAACTGCATACTTCCTAGATGTCAAAAAATGTTGTCTGCCAAAATTGGGAGGGGGCGTTGCACCGGCAGACAAAATTCCAAATCCGCATTTTTCAGTCCAAAAGTGGACAATTTGAAGACGATTTATTTGAAGCACACAAGAAACTGCATACTTCCTAGATGACAAAAAACGTTGTCTGCCAAAATTGGGAGGGGGCGTCGCACCGGCAGACTAAAATCCAAATCCGCGTTTTTCAGTCCAAAAGTGGTCAATTTGAAGACGATTTATTTGAAGCACACAAGAAACTGCATACTTCCTAGATGACAAAAAACGTTGTCTGCCAAAATTGGGGGGGGGGGCGTCGCACCGGTAGACAAAATTCCAAATCCGCGTTTTTCAGTCCAAAAGTGGACAATTTGAAGACGATTTATTTGAAGTACACAAGAAACTGCACACTCCATAGATGACAAAAAACGTTGTCTGCCAAAATTGGGAGGGGGCGTCGCACCGGCAGACAAAATTCCAAATCCGCGTTTTTCAGTCCAAAAGTGGACAATTTGAAGACGATTTATTTGAAGCACACAAGAAACTGCATACTTCCTAGATGACAAAAAACGTTGTCTGCCAAAATTGGGAGGGGGCGTCGCACCGGCAGACAAAATTCCAAATCCGCGTTTTTCAGTCCAAAAGTGGACAATTTGAAGACGATTTATTTGAAGCACACAAGAAACTGCACACTCCATAGATGACAAAAAACGTTGTCTGCCAAAATTTGGAGGGGGCTAAGCACCGGCAGACAAAATTCAAAACCCTTGTGAAGGCGTCACACCGGCTGACATTGTTCAAAACACATCCTTTTCGTCCAACAGTGAACTTTTTGAACATGATTTCCTTTTTTATTTGATTTATAAGTAGTTTTTCTCTAGAATGATTTGAGGAAATTATATTATATTGCTTCCTACGTATGGTACAATAAAATTATTTTAATGTAAAATAATCTTGTTTTAAAATTTTAATGTAAAAAATACCAATTAATATATATGAACAGTAATAATATAAATACCGGCCACATAATTAAAAAAGAATAATATTTAAACTTATAAAGTTATGAAATACTATGTACTATCCTGGAACAAAATTCGTATAAAACTTGTATAGTAGTCCAGTTAATTGATTTGTAAAATGATAGACCAAGAGCCCGATAGGAAAACATACCGAATTATTTCACCCCTTTTTTGTAATGCATGGGTGTAACCTGTCCACTGTTATGAGTGAAAATTTATGAATTTTCCAATAAAGGTGAGTGCCGCAAAAATGACAGTGGGGGAAAGGAGTTGAAAATAGTATTTCTTAGAAGTTTGGAAATCGTTACTTTTAGTATATTTTGTGTTCTATTATACGGTATACAAGCAAATCAACTTTGCAACATATTTTGTAATAGTCATTTTGTTCTCAGATCAATAGTTTTAGAGCGGTTTGGCCACCAAAGATTGACTAATTTCATATAAATCGCACTTCTTCGTGAAAAGAAGCAGTTGGTACTTTTCCGTTGTCGGTTATATACTAATCCAAGTAATCCTCTAACCCAAAATTTATTTTTTTCAACTGATGAAAATTTCCTTTCAGACATTATACATAAAAATTATTTGTATAATATAATATAATTTATCTATATAGTGTATATAAAGTTATTTAAAATACCCATGCCAGCACGCTAAAAATCCGTACTGTTGTAAAGTTTTAAAGTTTTTGGCACATATTTCGTTATAACACCAAAACTATTCGTCCGATTCAAAATTTATTTATTCTTTCAATTGATAGCTGGCTAAATTTTCTATCAGACCTCATATATGAAATTTATATAAAGTCATGTAAAGTTCCCAAGCCAGCACACTAAAACCCCGAACTATTGTAAAATCCAAGTTTTTTGGTACATCTTTCATTATAACCCCAAAACTACTCGTCCAATCCAAAATTTATTTTTCTCAACTGATAGCTGACTAAATTTTCAATCAGACCCCATAAATAAAACTTTGATCAAGCTCTGTAAAATACCCGTGCCAGCACGCTAAAAACAAGTTCTGTTGTTAACTACAAATTATTTAGATTATTTTTCGATATTAGTCCAAAACAATTTGTCTAGACCAAAATTTATTTTTTTCAACTGAAAGTTGACTAAATTTGATATCACATTTTATACATGAATATTTAATTGAAATCCATGCCAGCAGGCTAAATGTGTATGTTTTGGTAAAAACATAACAATTTTACATGTTACAGTGGGCTGGCGTGGGTATTTTGCGGGATTCATTCATCATTATGTAATTTGATTTGATTGTAAATTTAGTAAGCTTTCATTGAAAAAAATAAATTTGGGATAAAACAAATAGTTTGGGGGTTATAGCGAAAAATGTGCCAAAAAACTTGGATTTCACAACAGTACGAGGATTTGATGTGCTGGCATTGGTATTTTACATGACTTTATATCAATTAAATATAAGGACCTGATTGAAAATTTAGGCAGCTATCAGATGAGAAAAATAAATTTTGGATCGGCCAGTTACTTACCACAAGTTAGCCAATCATGGTGGCCGCACCGTTTGAAAACTATGGATGAGAGAAAAAGAAATGAATAGCTTAAAATATACTAATAGGAACGGTTTCCGAGTTATTCGATCAAACGACTAAGATCATTCGATTTCCAAGAACATACGTTTACTTCGGTATGTATGTATTCGGCATGTTTTCCTATCGGGCTCTTGGTCTATCATTTTACAAATCAATTAACTGGACTACTATACAAGTTTTATACGAATTTTGTTTCAGGATAGTACATAGTATTTCATAACTTTATAAGTTTAAATATTATTCAATTTTTAATTATATCGCCGGTATTTATATTATTACTGTTCATATGTATTAATTAATAATTAATTAATTTTTAACATTAAAATTTTTAAACAAGATTATTTTATATTAAAATAATTATATTGTACCATACGTAGGAAGCAACATGATATAATTTCCTTAAATTATTCTAGAGAAAAACTACTTATAAATCAAATAAAAAAGGAAATCATGTTCAAAAAGTTCACTGTTGGACGAAAAGGATGTGAGTTTTGAACAATTTCAGCCGGTGTGACGCATTCACAAGGGTTTTGAATTTTGTCTGCCGGTGCTTAGCCCCCTCCAAATTTTGGCAGACAACGTTTTTTGTCATCTATGGAGTGTGCAGTTTCTTGTGTGCTTCAAATAAATCGTCTTCAAGTTGTCCACTTTTGGACTGAAAAAAACGCGGATTTTGAATTTGGTCTGCCGGTGCTTAGCCCCTTCCTAATTTTGGCAGACAACGTTTTTTGTCATCTAGGAAGTATGCAGTTTCTTGTGTGCTTCAAATAAATCGTCTTCAAATTGTCCACTTTTGGACTGAAAAACGCGGATTTGGAATTTTGTCTGCCGGTGCGACGCCCCCTCCCAATTTTGGCAGACAACGTTTTTTGACATCTAGTGAGCATGCAGTTTCTTGTATGCTTGAAATAAATCGTCTTCAAATGGTCCACTTTTGGACTGAAAAAACGCGGATTTTGAATTTTGTCTGCCGGTGCGACCCCCCCTCCAAATTTTGGCAGACAACGTTTTTTGTCACCTAGGGGGTTTGCAGTTTCTTTTTTGCTTTAAATAAATTATCTTCAAATAATACCATATTTTGATATTTGCTACCCCCTTTCGGAGGTCGCCATTTTGAAACGCCCCCGCTTTGAGTTGGCAGACAAGTGCAAATTGATTGCTGAGGGTGGACATTTTATGGCTGTATGTCTAAAATTTTTCTTCAAATAAGTCACGAAATTTGGCCTCGGCTCTTGGACTATCAGAGGTGGAACTTAGGAAGTCGACAAGTGAATTTTTTAAATTTCAAATTGATATTGACATTAGTCTTCTTCGAGCTCACCTGAGGTTTCATTTTTTTTATGTTTTCAAATTTCATGCTATAAAATGTTGAACATTATTTCACTTGAAGGGTGTGGAAGGGGAAATTTACTAGTACTTTAAATTTTAATGTATTTAATTTGAAATTAGCCCACTCACTGAGTGCTAGAACTATACTTTTCGCAGCAATGTGGAAATTTCATGGGTCATATGGGTCATATAAAGGAAATCTTATTAAGATTACCATTCTATTAAAAAAAATATTAAAATTCCCAAGGAAGAGATTATCCATGTAACAAGATAGGTATTTTTAATTAAAGCTAAGTCGTTCATTAGAGCGGGCAGGTGGCGTGTAGGACCCCCCCCCCCCCCCGGGGATTCCTAATGACCTAGTAATTAACGAGCACACTATAAGGACCCTCTTCCACTAACTAATGCCTAGCCTCTTCAGCATATTTCCGAGTGGACGTAAAGTGGCGCACGGCCTTAAGTTGATATATTTCTTCGCTCACATATACTGGAGTTTTTTCATCGAGAATAATATCTATCTCTTGAGTTTCCTTCATTTTTTTTTTCTTTTAATTTTAATCTATTTCTTAACATGATAGCTTATCGATTAGGCAGATGTGAAATGCGAGGGTTAAAATATCGAGTGCGGTATCTGCCACAATTTGCTTTCTTTCTCTTTCATTTGTGCCCTTAAAATGAAATTTAAAGTATTGTAGATATTTTTAACAAACGTATATTCATAATTTGATTACAAGTTATTGATGAAAGCTGAAATATTAAACCAATTTCGTTTGTAATAATTCATATAGATCTGAAAAAGACTATTATAAAAAATCAGACTGTTATGGCTAAACTTATAGTTTATAACCCCATGAAATGATATTGATTTTATTAGTATGGAGGTTTTCTTGAAGACCTAAATTAGTCGAAAAAAATATTGGTATTGGTTCCTAGTTCTCCAGACTCTGGTGAGTACACATTTTGGACTGTTTTTCATAATGTTTATTTTAACTTTGTTTTACTTATTTTATTTTTATTTCAGTAATTATGTTTTTAAATCTGACACGAATTGATAAATTTGATATTACAAATCATTGTCTTTAAGTTTGTCGCATTGCAATATTTGGCAATAAAAAGTCAAGATAATAGTTATAATGCGAAAAGTAGAGTTGATTGTTAAGTATGCATAAAGGAGAAGATGATCAGGGATGCAATCAAAAGAAACTTCACGTCCAAGTAAAAATACTATAATTGTGTGCCAACGAAGGGACCAGCAGTTTCAGGTCTTTTTCAGGGCCACCGAGCCGCAGAGAAGAGATGACGATGACCAAGGTGACCCTGAAGAAGACCTGCAAGGCTGCTCGAAACGTTGCCTCACAATTATAGTATTTTTACTTCGACGTGCTGTTTCTTTTAACTGCATCCTTGATCAGCTATTTCTTTATTTGTAATGAATATAAAAATATTTCTAAACGATTACTTTTTTTGGGGAAATATCAACACGATATATAACTAACGAGATTTATATACATACAGTTAGTTTCAAAACGAGAAATATTTGAATTAATAAATATTAACAGTAATTGTTTGTACTGTTTGGGGTCATGGTCAATGCCAATTGGATGGGAGCATAAAGTGTATAAAACATTGAAATATAATATTCCAACTCCATACAATTCATTAGTGGATGATAAACGGGTTACTGTTCCTTTCGTAAAAGTTACTTGGAGAAGGTTTCCACTTTCTTTAATGAATACATTTTAAAATAAACTTATTGATTTTTATAATTTCAGTCTTGTTATAGTTCGTTAAGTTAATCCATTCCACGCCACCAGTTGGGCAAACGTGGAAAAACTCTGAAAATGATTTCATTATTTTTGTCGTGTTTGATGAAGTGAAACAAACATTATGAAAAACAGTCCAAAATGTGTATTCACCTTTAGTCTGGAGAACAAAGGACCAATACCAATATTTGTTTCGACTAAGTAGGTAGATAGTTACCAAGCGTCAGCTTCGATGAGAAGGAGGTATTGAAAATAGAAGTATATGAATGTTTTAGGGAGGAGGAATAGAGTTCCAGAGGATGGTTGACCAAAAGAGGAAGGAGTGTTAAAATGTCGAAGTTCTATGGGATGGGGTATACAGATCAGAAAGACGGGATCTTGTATGCATTGAATTGACTGGAGATCTGAATTGAAGCATATTGTAAACGTGTGGTTTTACAGATAAAGCTCCGCTGAGCTACGGTAAAAAATTACCAATTTTATAAAGCATACACTACTGCTTAAAATTCCTATATATTTAATTGACAATTGATGACAACTATACATAAAAACAAGGATTGTTTGGAAAGTTGGGATTAGAACGTTCGGTCTCTTTGTTTATTAAAATAATTATCATTCTGCTTTCTTCTCAAAGAGTATGAACATGGATATTCTCATTATAGAGACTATTAAAACAAAATCTTCCGATGTATGTAGTTAATAATTATTAATAGATATTATTAATAAGATATTATTCTCGATGAAAAAACTCCAGTATATGTAAGCGAAGAAATATATCAACTTAAGGCCGTGCGCCACTTTACGTCCACTCGGAAATATGCTGAAGAGGCTAGGCATTAGTTAGTGGAAGAGGGTCCTTATAGTGTGCTTGTTAATTACTAGGTCATTAGGAATCCCCGGGGGGGGGGGGGGGTCCTACACGCCACCTGCCCGCTCTAATGAACGACTTAGCTTTAATTAAAAATACCTATCTTGTTACATGGATAATCTCTTCCTTGGGAATTTTAATATTTTTTTTTAATAGAATGGTAATCTTAATAAGATTTCCTTTATATGACCCATATGACCCATGAAATTTCCACATTGCTGCGAAAAGTATAGTTCTAGCACTCAGTGAGTGGGGTAATTTCAAATTAAATACATTGAAATTTAAAGTACTAGTAAATTTCCCCTTCCACACCCTTCAAGTGAAATAATGTTCAACATTTTATAGCATGAAATTTGAAAACATAAAAAAGTGGCATTTAGTATTTGATAATAACCTTGGATCACCAAACCTCAGGTGAGCTCGAAGAAGACTAATGTCAATATCAATTTGAAATTTAAAAAATTCACTTTTCGACTTCCTTCGAGTTCCACCTCTGATTAAGAGAAAATATTATCATGGACAGAAATAATTTTGAATAAATACTTTCTGGAGCCAGCAAAGACACAATTTACCTGTCGAGCTACAGATGAAGATGATAAAAAATACCAACTGAAAATATTAGAACATTTAGAGGTAATAGAGAAAAATGCAGTATTTTTCCAAATATTGAGGCCCTGGCTCATCAATTATTTGACAACTAGGGTGGAGCAGAAACGGCCAAATAAATGTTTTGAAATCTTTTACAATCCTGACCCTCAAATAGTGGTGAAATTGGATAAAATTAATTGCGTAATATGTCCTACTTGTTATTATTAAGCTTATTTGAATTACAAGTAATGGGGCCTCACAACTTCTACTGCGTTTGTATGTTTACTAAAACTAGGAAATAAGTTCTCAATACAAACTAAACAATTCAGAGTGAAGGATTGCTAACGATTAGAAAATATTTTTTAAAATATTGGTTACAGAAATACTTAAACGATTTGTGCTACCTCAATTAGCCGATTTTGCCACTAATTCAGTATCAGCGATTCTCAGATTCTTTTTTTTTTTTTTTTTTTTCGCTCCTCCCTACCCACTCTACCCTGATTCCCGTAGATTTTAAAATATTTCAATTGAAACATTAAATTTCCTAACATTGTTATAATAATAGTTCAATCATTTGTTTTAATTTAATTTAAGAATTCGTTACTATTTTTTCTTCATAGAATTTTGATCTTTATGTATTACAATTATACCAAGCATGAAAAAGTTTTTTTAATTTTAAACTTTATCGATATTTAAAACTATACACAATATATACAAAGTAAATGCGCTTTACTAACTTAAATTACTTTCTACTTTGCTCATTTCCAGTTGTGTTATTTAATCCCAGGTTCCAATTGAAAATAAATAGTAATCAAATGAAAAACTATTTGTCAAAAATAATTGAAACTACGGCGGATTTTCAAAGTAACAACAATAGCGGAATATTCTTCCGTCACCTTAAAAATTGTTAAATCCTAAAAGATCTCAAAATAGTATACTTAAGGACGAAAACTAATTTGATGGGAAGGAGTGACCATGGATGTCCTTCGGGCGTCAAAAATATTCAGGTCCTGGCAGATCTAAAACCAGTATCTTTCACTGCTTTTGGGTTATTTGTTGGATTATTATACGTTTTTATTAAAAGTTACTTCTATATAAATATTTAGTTTGTCAAGGAATGCTTAGAAGGCTTGTCAAACAGCATCACCCAAAGTAGGTTTTATTGTTCAGTTGCAGTGTTCGTTCAGCGTGGATGTTAATTTTTTGACCGAATACATTCCTAAGATACCACATGATTGATGAAATTTCTCTAATTATATTATTTATTAGTTATCAATAAATATTAGTATAACATTAATTTATTTTTTTATTTATAATTGGAAAAATTACCAGTGCGAGAGCAAAGAAAACGGAATTTCTCTTGCAATGATTGACTTAAGATGCCATCTTTTATCTTCATTTAAGTGTTTAATTTTTTGTATTGCCTGGTGACAAAAAAGCAGAGGCAGCTGCATATCTACTGATAAGTATTCTGCAAATATAATTGAGTAGCAAGCTTTAGAGGTAGGATTATAATGAACTTCCTTAGTGTCTTTAGAATAGAATAAAATAGAAAAATAATTTTACTCTGGGACCAAGTCCCTTAAGAATAACAAATTAGTACAGAAATAAATAAAATTAGTTACATCTGGTCCAAATGATGTAACATAACGAATAAATAAAATGAAAAAAAATAAAATAAAATAAACTAATGAAGAAATAATAATCTAACAATGGTAATGTATACATAGATAATAATTTAATATATAAACAGAAAAATGCGATTCGTTAAAGTCTGATTCAGTCTTCCATTCCATCCATTGGATTGCGGATGATCCACTGAAGTAAAGATCAACCGTGCACCCAACTTCTTGATTTGGTCTTTGAATTTAGATGGATTTAGCGCGCTGTATTGGTCAACCAAAATAATTTCAATATTTTCATTAGATATTGGTTTTATTAATTTAATAAAATCATTAGCCGTCTGTCCTTTTTAGGTTAAAATCCATGCATATCTAGTAAAATGATTAACTAATAAATGCATGTATTTGTGCGAAGATCTATTTCCACCAAAGCCTCCAATTGTATCTATAGACATAATTTGGTATGGATATTCAGCTGGTCCTAATTGTGACAACATTCCAATCAGTCTTCCTGATCTGGATTTATTTTTTATACATATCCCGCATTGCTTATAAGAATCAGATATCGTGTCATCCATGTTTCTGAAATAGTGAAATGGTCGGAGTTTATCGGCTATCTGCTTGCTACCAACATGACCATAAAAATTATGTTTCCTATCAATCAAATACCGACCAAAATTTGTAGATACAAAAATCCGTTTCCTATTGTTCATCAATTTGAAGGTAACTTCCCCTTCCCTTATAATGTGTTCTGATTCTTCTATTTCCGATTTATTGATTTCTTGGTCTTTGATTATATCTTCGATCCGGATGATATTGACTACTTTAAGCAATCATCTTCATTCTGAAAGCTTTCTAGAACTGGATTTCTAGATAAAGCACCGGCTTCCACATTTTCCTTTCCCTCCTTATAAATCACTTTAAAGTTGTATAGGGACCCATGGCCTCATCAGTTCTTGCTTTTGATTTCAAATTCACCAGTGGTTTATGGTCCGATGTTAAATTGAGTTCTTTCCCAATCAAATAATGCTGCCAAAATAGAATTATTTCTTTTATAGCTAAACATTCCAAAAACATGATCTCTCTTTTCATTTGACCTGGTGTCAGTTTTTTCGAAAAATAGCTAACTGGGTGTAAAATACCATCCTCTTGAGGTTGCTTCAAAACAACACCTAAGCCTACTCGACTTGCATCTACTTCTATCACACATCCTTTTTTGGGATCATAAATGGCCAAAATTGGTTACGAGCACAAATAATGTATAATTTCTTCAAAACTATTTTCGCATTCTTCTGTCCAATTAAATTTTACGTGCTTTTTAAGTAAAGCGTGCAAAGGTACTAATCTCGTAGAACAATGATCAATAAATCTATTATAGAAATTAATTTTCCCCAACCATTGACGAACTATCTTCCTTGTCTGAGGGCGCTTACATTTTTTTATCGTAGTATGGTTATCCCTCATTGGATAAACCTTACCTCTTTCAATTACATAGCCCAAGTACTTAACATTGTGTTTCGCAAAAGCACATTTTTCTAATTTCAATTTGAAACCTTCTAGCCTAGCTGCTTCAAAAAAAAAAAAAACTTGATATGGGTCATATGTTCTTCGAAAGATTTAGAGAATATCAAGATGTCATCTATATAATTAACACAGAATTTATTTAAATGACACCTTCTAATTATGTTTGCCAGCCCTCACTGAAATATAGCGGGTGAATTTTTGAAACCAAAAGGTAATACTTTCCATTGCCAGTGACCTTTCTGAGTTCGCTGTTTTCTTGCGATCTTTAATTCTGACTGGAATGGACCAAAAAGCGGAGTTAATGTCCAATGCTGTAAACCATTGACTATTACCCACATTGATAACAAGATCATCTATCCTAGGAAATAGATGGGATTCAGGTATGACGATCTTATTCAGCTTTCTGTAATCCACACATACTCTTGTTCTTTTCCCCTCTTCTCTTTTGAATGCTAAAGTCACTGGACTAGCAAACGGTGAATCTGATTCCTCAATGAGATTATATTTCAAAAGTTTAGAAACTTGTGAATCTATTTCTTCTTGGTCTGGAATAGAGCATCTGTTTGGTTTTTTTGAAACATATTTATCTTCTTTTAGTTTGTGCTTCTTCAGACTTCATTGACCCAACGTCATATTTTTAGCAAAGCATTCTTCATATTGCTTGACTAATTTAAATATTTGGTTCTGTTCATCTTGCTCCAAATGATCTAAATCTAAATTAAACTTATCAATATCTGAGTCTAAGTGAGGATTATTAAGTGCCAACTTACTAGGTCTGGTAATATTTACATATTTATCACTCGCATTCTCAATATCTATGAATTTATTATTTAATTTTTGTTTGATTTCTAAATTTTCATCTGGTAACAGTTTAAATCTTTTAATTGCATCCAAACCTAGTAATAAGTCATAATCGAAGTTACTATTTTTCACCAAAATAAAATCTAGTTTATCTTCTATTTCGCCTATCTTTAAATGTAAGTTAGCCCGGCTCTGACAAAAATTTACACCAGTTAAAGTCTTTAAAATACTCCTATTACTGCATAATTTAGACTTCAATAATCTAATTACATTTTCGCTAACTAAAGAGCACGTAGAGCCATTATCATTTATGGCCTTCAGAACTTTACGCTTATCTACAATACTTTAATCTTAATTAGCGAACATGGTGTGAATGTTTTCGGGCCTATTAGTTTTTTTCATCCCGATCTTCAAGCCGTATTTTATTATTTTTCTTTTCCTAACTTTCATCTTCTTGCTACAATAAATTAATTTTACCCTGGTTTAATGTTTTTATTCTGTTCCGGCAAATATGAACGGAGTGATAACGATTTTCGTAGCCTAGCATCTCACAGACTGGATGCTGGTTTTTTTGTAACTCATCTAATTTCCCCTGTTTCTTTTTATCCTCAAAATTCCTCTGAATCTCTTCTTTCTTAGTGAATGAATCATTATATTTCTTCAATTCTTACATTTTTAATTTTTTCTCTATCTAATTTATCTTGGATATCTATCGGTAGATTACAAACTATTTGATAAACCCTAAATGTCTCTGAGATATCTCTGTCTGCCTCCAACAGTAGGCGTCCTTTCTTAAGAACAGATTCAATTAGAGAACCAAACATATATCTGTAATTAAATGCCGATAGAATAGCAGACCGATCTTTCTTACTATAAACTGATAAAAATAACCTGTTCCGAGATTCCCAGTCTACTGCAGATAGTTTAATTAAATTAGCAGTGTACCATTCATAGATATTGGCATCAATAAAAATTTTCATAACCTCAACTTTTCTAACATCTGCTATATTAAATTTAGCACATTCTTTTTCAAACTCATTTATGCAAGCTGTGGCATCCCGTTTTCCATCAAACTTAGACAACACAAATCTGTTTTCGATCTCCCTCAAAGTAACCTCACTAGCTACCGAAATACGATTCTCCAACTATTCTATTCCAATCCTTTCAATAAAAAACAGTTCGTTAGATGTCTTGGCCTCAGCTACTATATTATGGCGTGCATCGATCATCTTGGTGCATTCCTCTAGATAATAATCATTTATACAAAAATTTGCTTCCTCATCCCAGTATTTTTTTTTGTAATTCTGTATTAAATGAAATAGCAACTTTTCGATAATCTCCTAACCTAGTAATAGAATTTATACTACTTGTAATTGATTTTGTTGCCAGTAAGTCCTGATGTAAGGCTAGATCCTTTAATTCAGTGGGAACGGCATACCAAACAATCTTATCGCTAGATACAGCTGCCAATTCGTACTGATTCTCTCCAAAGTAATTATGTGAACATATAACCTCTTCTTCAATTCAGCCATAGTTAAACAATTTCTAATACCTTTTGGGTCTCCAGTACAATAGATGTTAAACGGTGCCTAAAATAAGTTTTTATTAGCTCATGACGATACAATTGTAGTACATAGTTATTATTGTAGTACAAAACATACCTAAAATAAGAATTGTTTAACATTCCTTAGCTAATGTTTTATATAGACACAATATAGAAATCACCATATGATATATTATATATCTTATGGTGACTTGATAAAATTATCAATTTTTCATAGATTCTTTTGATACAATTCTTATTATATACAGTATAAGAACCTAAATGTTATATTCAGAGTGCGAAAAAATTATTTTGATTATGGTAACTAATTTCTGCAGATAGTTATTGAAGGTGTTCCAGAAAGAGCTTGATATCATTTATTGTGACAGTAGGTTGTTAGCAAGCGTCACCTTGGATAAGAATGAGGTACTGGAAATAGAGAAACTTAAATATTTTCAGAGATTTCGCTTGTCTAATATGAGAAGGAATGGAATTCCATAGGATGGTTGAGCGGAACAGGAAAGAGTGTTGGAATACAGTAGTTCTGTTGGATGGGGTATATAGATCTGAACGACGGGATCTTGTGTCCATTGAATTGACTGCAGATCTGAATTGAAGCATATTGTAAATATAGGAAGGATGAAGGGTGCTGATAATTTGGTAAAGGAATGTTCCAAGGAAATATGTTCTACGGAATGTGGGATAAAGCCAGTCTGATTCGGAATAGAGGAAGGAAACGTGGGGACGGCTCGGTATACCGAAGACAAATCTGGCAAAGCAGTTCATAATTCGTTTCAATCTGTCTACGAGAGCCGTCGAGAGACAACCATAATAAAGGTAAGGGGATAATAGGGAGGAGACAAAAAGCTTACGAGTTGACTTGGGATGAAGGTGACGGGATCGGTGTAATAATTTCAGTAGACCTTTAGAACGGCGGGAGATTTGGGCAATCTGAGATTGCTAGACCAAGCAAGGGTCTTATAAAAAATTATTCCAAGATTTTTAACAGAAGAGTAGAAAGGGATAGGATAACCATTTAGGATTAAGGGAGGATAAGGAGTGCATAAACTAAGGAGCTAGATCCTGTTATAATGGCCTGTGTTTTCTTTTCATTGAATTGTAATTTATTTAAGGCCGCCCAGGCACTGATTCTATTCAGGTCTTCCTGAATTTTGGCGAAAGCAGAAGGAAGCTCGGAAGGAGGAAAGGAAAGATAGATTTGGGAATCATCTGCGTAGAGGTGGTAGGGACAGTGCTTAATTGAATTAGGTAGTTCGTTGATGCAGGAATTAAAAAGGAGAAGAGAAATGCTGGACTCTTGAGCAATACCGAAAGTAATTGTGAGAAAAGTAGATAGGGATTAGTTAGGTATTTTAACTGCTTGGAAGCACTGAGAAAGGAAAGACTGAAACCAGCGGATGGAACTGAAGGAAAAATTAAAAGATTCTTGTTTGGAAAAAAGGATAGAGTGATCCAGGGAACCAAACGCTTTAGAAAAATATACAAGTATTAGTGCAGTTAGTTTTTTTTCGTCTATGGCAGTAAATATGTCATTTATGATTTTAAAAAGAGTGGATTGTGTGGCGCAGCCGGTTCGAAAACCAAATTGTAGGGGATCGAGGAGATTGGATTGTTCAAGGAAGTTGGATAACTGAGATTGTACTAATCTTTCTAAGGGTTTAGAAAGGTTAGATAAGATGGAGATGGGGCGATAGTCTTTAGGAGATGTGGGATTCGATGTTTTATTTATAGAATGAATTGGGGCTTTTTCCAGGAGGTAGGAATACTAAATTTTGAAGGGAAAAATAGTATATAAATAAGAGGACTGGTATGATTTCGGAAATACATAGTTTTATCAATTTTATAGGGATTTCATCTATGCCGGTAGAGTAGGAATCGGACTTCATTGTTGAGGAAATAAGTGGTGAGATGTAGGAAAAATAAAAATTAGCATCATTTTATGCAGGAGCTGAGGTAAAATAGGAGGAAGGGTGAAGAGAATCGGAAGAGAAGGAAGAAACAAAATATAAATTTAATTCTTCAGGAAGTTTAATTCTGTTTCATGGCCGCTATTAACATTACGTAGTTAAGTGCTCTGTGCTAGTGATAATATTATCAATAGTATTAACTAAAATCCTTCAGCCAAACTTTATAAACAGTGAAAGTTTATACTATGGATTCATTATACAAACATACTGGGTGAGGTGAGTGAGTTAATTATTAATTAAAGACAATTAATAATAAAGACAGTTACTAGAGAACAGTTCCCTAGTCAGCCGAGTGGGGCGTTACCTATACTCCCTATCACTCAAGGTCTAGGTCTGTTGATTATTCACCCGAGTCTAACTCGGATTGTTTTTGTTATTATTTTTATTTTTCTTAAAGGACATAATTTTTTTTTTTTTTTTTTTTTCTTCTAGCTTTAGTAATGAGTTTTTATTTTTATTTTATTCAAATATTGTATATAGTTTTGTAAATACTCTAGTTTATAAGTATTTTTCCTAGTTTATAAGTATGTTTTTTTTTTGTTGTTTTTTTTTTCATATTTTTTTTTCACTACTTTCTAATTAATTAAAGTTAGTTTTAAATTGTAAAATTCATTTTTACAATGGACCTAGATAATTCATCAGGCACGGAATCGGAGGATGAAACTCCTATGTCAGAAATAAGTGAGACAGATTCTCAATACCTCAAGCGCAGACAACTACAAAAACGTCAGCGAAATGCTGCACCCGGTTCCGCTGGGACCTCCCCTAATAAAAAGAAACAAAAAAATAAAGGTAAACAAATTATTGTTGGTGAGGCACCAATAACTCGCAGTAAAAGTAAAGCTACTGCAACCACAAATAAAACACAAATTGTTGTCAACATTCCAACAAGCAATAAATTTGCCGATCTAGCCAAAATTCCATTAGAGAGCCACAACCTACGCAAGGATTTTCGGACCCTGTTCCACCACCGATTTTTGTGACCAATATTAAAAATTTTATAAAATTCGGCCAAGAAATCGCCAATTTGATTGGTCAAACCAACTTTAAATGTTATTCGAGGGTTAAGGACATAAAAATTAACACAACGACAAAAGAACACTATAAAAAGTTAGTTAACTATTTGTCAGCCAATAACTATGAATTTCATTGTTATCAATTAAGAGAAGATAAATCATACCGAGTCGTACTGAGAGGTTTACACAGCACAACTCCAACAGACGCGATAAAAAGAGATATTGAAGAAATAGGACATAATGTTAGGAACATTTCAGTCGTACTCCATCCTACAGAAAAGTACCCTCTCCCGCTATTTTTCGTAGATCTCGAGCCTGCAAAAAATAATACAGAAATTTTCCAAATAAACCGACTTGTTTACTCAGTCGTTCGTTTTGAGCAGCCAAGACAGCGACCAGTAATAGTACAATGTACTAAGTGCCAAAACCTTGGGCACACAAAGACATACTGCTACCATCCACCTAGGTGTGTCAAATGTGCAGGCGACCATGCCACAGAAACCTGCTCCAAGACTCGTGACACACCTGCCAAATGTGTATTGTGCAAAGAAGATCACCCCGCAAATTATAAAGGCTGCATAGTATAAAAAAACACCCAGAGAATAAGAACACATAATGCGACCATAAAACATCAAACACAAAAGAGTGGTAGAAGTAATAGTCAACAACATGAATCCTTGAAAACCGCCTGTGAGGAAAACCAAATTTTTCTCACTGAAAATCAACCTCAACTTCAACAGCCACCAATCTGCCCCACAATGAACCTCGAGCATCGTACTCAAACGTCACCACAAACCAGCAACAGCATCGACCACAACATCGACCACAACATCGAACTCAGACGCCTCAAATCTCCCAACCTCAGGCTCTGATTCCCAAACCACACCCTTCCCACCAACCTCCAAGTCAACACCTATCTCATAATCAACTACCCCTACGGGTGAAACTACCACCTGAGACTCAACACCCAGTTCCTTCCCAAACGTCCTTTCTAACATACCCAACCTCCAAAGACCAAACAACCACTAACGTCCCAAGATGGGATCCCTCCCCAGCCAACACTTCCGGGCCAACAAATCCTCAACATCCTACTCCAACCCAAAATCCAAGTGATATCAATTCCATCCTCTCATCGTTCTTGACAGAACTTAAAGAAACCATAAGACCTCTCATTTTCCTTCTCACAAGAGTCCTTTCTGAAGTCCCCCATTCAACATCCCAAAATGAGCAAAAAGCCCCTTTCTGTCATTTTATGGAACGCAAACGGACTAAAAAATCACCGAGACGAACTCGACATATTTCTCCACGACAATCAAATCGATATTGCCCTACTGACTGAAACTCACTTTACTCAACAGATACATTTTTACATACGTGACTACATCACTTATAGATCTGATCACCCAGATAACACCTCCCATGGTGAATCCTGCATCCTTATCCATAAATCAATACCACATTCCTTTGTCCCTTCTACTTCAATTGACGCCATTCAATCCACCTCTGTATCCATTTCAACTCGTCCTTTCCATCTAACATTTTCAGCTGTATACTGCCCTCCTGGAAATTCCCTATCGCATAACCTCCTTGATTCCTTATTCCGATCCCTCGGACCGCGCTTTATTGCAGGAGGAGATTACAACGCCAAGCACCAGCGATGGGGTTGTCGGACATCCAACTCCCGTGGCAGTATCTTATCCCGTATTTCAACCTCCAACTGTTATTCAGTCCTCTCACCACTAAACCCTACCTATTGGCCTACATCGCCCAAAAAAACATCCCGATATCCTCGATATATTCATTACTTCCCAAATTTCCACCTCTCATACCTCTCTCAAATCCCTGGATGACCTTTCATCAGACCATAGCCCTGTTCTGCTTCTCTTGCATTCAAATCCTGTCCCTAAACCCTCTCATCCTAGACTGATTACGGGACGAGTAGACTGGGACAAATTTCGTAACGATCTAGAAAACAAATTAGACTTGAAAATTTCACTCAAAACAAAACATGACATTGACACCGCCATAGATAAACTTACCACATCAATATCCAACAGCATTAATGATAACACCTCACACGGAACAAATTTTAATTCTCTTCAGACTAACTTGCCATACCATATACGCGACTTACTAAGAGAAAAGCGTAGAGCGCGAGCAAAGTGGCATAGGACCAGATACCCTTCAGATAAAAATAATTACTCTAAACTAACAAACAAACTTAAGACAGAAATTAAAAAATACAAAATTCAAAAACTACAAGACTATACAGAAAACCTCAATACCACCGACAAATCTTTATGGAATACCACCAAAAAACTTCTGAACTTCAAAAATCACAATCATCCTCTGCTAACCGAATCCCAAACCTGGTCAAAATCTGATGAAGAAAAACCACTCATTTTTGGCCAGCACCTTTTCCAAACTTTTAACCCACATCCTGATATTGTTAATACTACTCACTTAAAATATATAGAAGCTGAACTAAATATTCCACTCCAAATGTCTCCTCCCCCTAAAGCATTCCATCCTTCTGAAATATCAAACATCATTCATAAACTACCTTCAAACAAAGCCCCCGGACACGACCTAATTACATCCCAGATCCTAAAACTCCTTCCTCGGAAAGCCATCCTATTCCTAACATACCTATATAATGCTGTGCTCCGTACCACATATTTTCCTGGATCCTGGAAATTATCCATAGTTAAGATGATTCCAAAACCCAAAAGCCACCAGAGCTCCCATCCTCATACCGTCCTATTTCCCTTTTGCCAATCATGGGCAAAATCCTTGAAAAACTAATTTTAAAACGCATGTATCCCATCCTAGATTCCCATCATGTAATCCCAGATCACCAGTTTGGATTCCGAACATCACACTCCACCATTCAGCAATGCCATCGTGTGGTGGACGTTGTCTCCTCCGCATTGGAGCGCGGAATGTACTGCACGGGAGCCTTTCTCGACGTGGAACAAGCCTTTGACCGAGTCTGGCACCCAGGACTGCTTTACAAACTCCGCAAATTCCTTCCTTCAACATACTTCCTAATTATCCGTTCCTATCTGAGTGATAGAACTTTCAAAGTAAACCATAAAAATTCCTATTTTCCCCTCTTTACCCAATCTGCCGGCGTTCCTCAAGGTAGTATCCTAGGCCCCATCCTCTACACGGTGTATACAGCTGACATTCCAACACATCCTGCCACTGTCCTCACCACTTACGCTGATGACACATGTGTGTTATCAGTAAACAATGATCCCTTCATTGCCTCCCAAACACTCCAATCCCATATCCTAACCCTTCAAGAATGGTGTCAGAAATGGAGAATCAAAATAAATCCCAAAAAATCTCACCAAATAACCTTTACGCTTCGTCGTAAGCCCACGACTTCCTGTCCTACAGTATCCTTTAATGATATTCCACTAATCCCTGTTGAACAGATCCGCTACCTTGGACTCCACTTGGACAAACGTCTTACTTGGAATCCACATACAAGACTAAAAAAAAAGACAAGAAACTGCCCGTCGTTACAGATTACTTCAACATTTATTAGACAAACGTTCAAAGCTCCCAATTAATTACAAAAGACTAATTTACATGACTGTGATTAGACCTATCTGGACTTACGGAGTTGAGCTTTGGGGCTCCACTAAACCATCCAATTCATCTCGTATCCAATCCTTACAATCCAAAATCCTTCGTAAAATCCTCAATGCTCCTTACTTTGTCACCAATAAACTTATCCATAAAGACCTTAATGTTCCATATGTTGCTGATTTAGCCCACACCAGATACCTATCCTTTCACAGTAAGCTCCATAATCATTCAAATCCGTTAGTTTCTCAACTTGCTTCCCACTCCATTCCTGATAATCCTCCGAGGCGTCTGAAAAGAAGATGGCCCAGAGACCTTCTAGTATAGAATTTTTATTTAAGTGCTACTGATGGGTAGTACTTTTCATGTTTTGTCACGTTATTCTTATAGTTAACAGCACATTTACTTGATGTATATATCTTGTACAGTTGTAAATTTCAATAAATTGTTATTAAAAAAAAAAAAAAAAAAAAAAAAAAATTCTTTAGGAGATACAGGCAGGGCCGGAACTAGGAGAAATGTTCCCCCTCCCCCCTCCTCTTTCTCGTTCCCCCACCATTAAACTTAATTAATATTTAATTAATTAAAATTAAAATTAACTAACAATAACAAAACAAACAAAAATTATTTAGATATAGCTAAGAAGAAAATAAAAGAACATAAACATGTATGTTATATATTGTAGCTAAACTTGAATTCTAGCCTTTTAAAGAGATGGTGAGTGGTGATATTATGCTCTCTAGTTTTCTCCAGGATGGTTCTTATCGAAAAGATTTGGTCTATAGTTGATCGGCCCCTCATGAACCCTGTCTGGTACCCTCCGATTTCTCTTTCTGCAAATGGTCGCAGTCTCTCATATAATATTCTTGATAATACTTTGTATCCGTTGGAGAGTAGGGATATTCCTTGATAGTTGCCGCATTCCAGTATGTCCCCTTTCTTATGTATTGGACATATTATTGTTTTGTGCCAATCATATGGCATTTGCTCACTTTCCCATATATCCATTATAAGGTTGTACAGGAACCTTTTCACTTCCTCTCCTCCATACTTCAAGAGTTCTCCATTAACTCTGTCTGCGCCTGGTGCTCTATTATTTTTAAGGTGCTCTTTAGCCTCTTGGACTTCCTCAAAGTCAGGTGGTTCGAGATTGCCTTCTGGAATTTCCAGGGGGGGGTCCCAACAGCACTTCCCTATCTTCATTCAGGAGTCCACTGAAATAATCCTTCCATCGTTCCATTACTTGTCTTTCATCATTCAGCAGTGTTCCTTCAGCATCCCTGCAAGCTCTCGTCCGTGGCGTAAAAGGCCTCCTGCTAGAGTTAACCCGTTGATAGAACTTTCTAGTTTCATTAGTGCTTTTTAGATGCTCCATTTCTTCCAGCTGATCACACTCCCATTTTCTTTTCTTTTTCTGATGGAGTCTTTTTTCTTCTCTACGCTTCATACGGTAGTTCTCAGTTGAGTTTCTAGTATTTCTCCTTTGTATCATCAGTCGGTAGGCAGCATTCTTCTCACAGGTTACCTGCCTACATTCTTCGTCAAACCAAGGAGATCTCACAGAGCATTCCTCATGGCCTAGAGTCTCAGTGGACACGTCAAAAATAGCTTCCTTACAAGTTCTCCATCTCTGGGTAAGATCATCGTCCAATTCGAGACTTTGGAATTTCCTGTTCATCGATGCCATGAAAAGGAGTCTTTATTCTGGGTCTCTTAACTTTAGTACATTAATATTTTTTGGTCTTTTGGCGATCTGGCTCTTCGTTACCGATATTCTAGCTCGTATTCTTGCTATCATGAGATAGTGGTCCGAGTCTATATTTGCACCCCGAAATACTCTCGCGTCCTTTAGACTCGACATGAACCTTGAACTTATGAGGAGATGATCTATTTAGTTCGTGGTCACCCCGTCATTCGAATGCCAGGTAGCCAGGTGAATTCTTTTATGAGGAAACATAGTACTCCCAATCACTAACCCTCTAGAGGCAGCAAAGCCAATTAGTCTCTGACCGTTATCATTTGATTGCTGGTGAATACTGTGATTCCCTACAGCATGTCGAAATACCCACTCTCATCCTGTCTTTACAATATATAAACTGTCGAAGGGCCGGAGACAGCGGTGTGGCGGTGATGAAGCAGTGGGAGGATCTTTACGATTACAATTTCTTTTCAAATTCTGTTTGTTTTGGTTGGCACCAACTCCAAAAATAAAGTTTATAATAATTTATAATCCTAACACTTTATAATCCAAAAACTGATTATAAATTGTGAATAGGTTTATAAGTATCGATAATTTCGTTGATTTTCATTTAATGGTTTTTGTTTTGAAGCAATTAAAATATTATTTTTTATTTTTTAGTTCAAGTTTGTATATGTAGGTTTAATCTTGAAGTCGGTTTTGTTTTTTTCTCTAAAAATTATTTTTATTCTCACTTTTTAGTGGCGAGTGTATTTTTGTTTATACAGTCAATTCTCGATCTTCAAGCTTCCCTGAAAAATGGTTTGACTTACTGAACAAAGACTTATCGAGTTATCATTCCACTTACCTTCATGTAGTTGGGAAAATTTAACACAAAATCGGAGTTGAAATCATTACGTATATTTTTCATTAATGGGTATGTGTATGTTGTTTGTACGTACATATAAAATCATTGATACAGAAAATTAAATACCTGGTAGCAATTTAAAAACTTTCAACTGAATTGCGCTTTTTTCTGAGGGTGCCTAAAAGTAGACTTACCGTCTTCCACCAATGGCGATCTTTTCTTTATTCTGTAGGACGGTCGAAAGAGAACTACGTGAAATTCGGAATTCACTAGCAACAAACGCCCAACTTCTTTCTCCTTTCTGCACTTTGCAAATCAATTTTAACTTTTCGTTAATTGGAAGAATTTTCAATAGCCACTGTAAAACCACTCGAGTGAATAACGAATAATAAGTGACTGATGTAACTATGAACTGAAAAAACAAACAATGACAGAAAAAAGGAAAACAAATTACACATGAAATTCTTTTAATTTGGGTTCGAGTTATAGAGGCGATGACTTCTAATAGTTCGTTTCATAGAGGTGGTCCTAGAAGTTCTCTCTTTTGATCCCTATTTTCAGTTCTACTTATTTTGGACACAATTTTTCACGTTCTTTGTCTGAAATCGTCCTATTGAGGTGAAATTTAAGTGTAATGTACTTCCGACCACAGATTTTGTACGACTTATTTAAGAATTTAGCTTATCGAAGTACAACACATCGAGAGTTGACTGTATTTGTAAATTATTTTTTTAAATAATTTATATTTAGTTATCTTGGAGATTTTTGATAATCATAATCATAAATATGTTTAAAATGTAAGGTTATAAAAAGTGATTTTTATAAACTGTTTTTTTTATTTTTCTTAAAAAGTGCTGCGTTTATTTCAAAATATTTTTATGGGACTACCTCTGAAGTAGGCCCTACCAATCTAAAATAGAATCATCAAAATTGATTCAGAATTGACTGAGGTTCTCAACTCGTCTTTATTTTTATTTTTATTTTTTTGTTTATGTTACGCGATTACTCCGTCAATTCTGAATCAATTTTGATTATTCTTTTTTAGATCGGTAGGAAATACTTCAGAGATAGTCCCATAAAAAATATTTTGAAATCAACGCATCATTGTTTAAGAAAAATAGAAAAAAAAACAGTTAATAAGTGATTTTATGAACTGTTTTTTTGATTTTTCCTAAAAAGTACTGCATTGATTTTAAAATATTTTTTATGGGACTACCTCTGAAGTTTGCCCTACCGATCTAAAAAAGAATCATCAAAATTGATTCAAAATTGACGGAGTAATCGCGTAACATACACACACAAAAAAAAAAAAAAATACAGAAGATTTGAGAACCTCCTCCTTTTTGAAGTCGGTTGAAAAGTCGGATTAACCAACAAAAATAGGTATTTTGTTTTCTTTTTACATACTTAACTCATAATAATTTGTGCGAGGGTTAATAAATACAATTTTAAAACACATTTGTCAAGTCACACAATTACAGCAATCATATTTGTCAAGTCACTCAATTACAGCAATCATATTTGTCAAGTCACTCAATTACAGCAATCATATTTGTCAAGTCACTCAATTGCAATCATATTTGTCAAGTCACTCAATTACAGCAATCATATTTGTCAAGTCACTCAATTACAGCAATCATATTTGTCAAGTCACTCAATTACAGCAATCATATTTGTCAAGTCACTCAATTACAGCAATCATATTTGTCAAGTCACTCAATTACAGCAATCATATTTGTCAAGTCACTCAATTACAGCAATCATATTTGTCAAGTCACTCAATTACAGCAATCATCATATTTTGTCAAGTCACTCAATTACAGCAATCATATTTGTCAAGTCACTCAATTACAGCAATCATATTTGTCAAGTCACTCAATTACAGCAATCACATTCAGTGTTATCGTTTTGTGTTTTATTTTATTACCTCGCTTTTTCATTTTGAGAACAATGAATTCATATGCAATCTGTATTATAAAATATTGTCACTTTACCAGACCAAGTTCGATAGGAATCTAAAAGGATTAAAAGTGAAAACATATAATAGGATTTCATTCAAAATAACGTTTTCTAAGAAATTTTCATTGTGAACTCGCCGACTCGGTCACCGGAGTACCAGGAATATTTAGTACTTACACCTATACTATAAAGCCGCAATTAATTCTTTTTCTTATTAAAAAATACAAAATTCAAAAATTACATTATAACACAGAAAATCTTAACACCACTGACAAATCTTTATGGAATACGACCAAAAAACTACTGAACTACAGAAACTGTAATCATCCTCTACTAACCGAAGCCAAAACATGGTCAAAATCTGACGATGAAAAATCACTCATTTTTGGCCAGCACCTTTTCCAAACTTTTAACCCACATCCTGATATCCTTAATCTTGCTCACCTAGAATATATTGAAGCAGAACTCAACATCCCACTCCAAATGTCTCCTCCCCCTAAAGCATTCCATCCTTCAGAAACATTAAACATAATTCACAGATTACCTTCAAACAAAGCTCCTGGACACGACCTAATTACATCCCACATCCTTAAACTCCTTCCTCGTAAAGCCATCCTATTCCTAACATACATATATAATGCTGTACTCCGCACCACATATTTCCCTGATTCCTGGAATTTATCAATAGTTAAAATGATACCTAAACCCAAAAAGCCACCTGAGCTTCCATCCTCATACCGTCCTATTTCTCTCTTGCCAATCATGGGTAAAATCCTAGAAAAACTCATTTTTAAACGTTTGTATCCTATCCTAGATTCCCATCATGTAATCCCAGATCACCAGTTTGGATTCCGAACATCACACTCAACAATCCAGCAATGTCATCGTGTGGTGGACGTTATCTCCTCTGCAATGGAGCGCGGAATGTACTGCACGGGAGCCTTTCTTGATGTAGAACAAGCGTTTGACCGAGTCTGGCACCCGGGACTGCTGTATAAACTCCGTCAATTCCTACCTTCTACATATTTCCTTATTATTAGATCCTATCTCAGTGACCGAACCTTCAAAGTAAACCATAAATTTTCCTATTCTCCCCTCTTTACCCAGTCTGCCGGAATCCCTCAAGGTAGTATCCTAGGTCCTATCCTCTACACAGTGTACACAGCTGACATTCCAACTCATCCTACCACTACCCTCACCACTTACGCTGATGACACATGTGTGTTATCAGTAAACAATGATCCCTTTATCGCCTCTCAAACACTCCAATCCCATATCCTAAACCTTCAAGAATGGTGTCAAAAATGGAGAATCAAGATAAATCCAAAAAAATCTCACCAAATAACCTTTACCCTTCGTCGTAAACCTACGACATCCTGCCCTACAGTATCCTTTAATGATATTCCACTAATCCCTGTTGAACAGATCAGCTACCTAGGACTCCACTTGGACAAACGTCTTACTTGGAATCCACATACAAGACTAAAACGACAAGAAACTGCCCGTCGTTACAGACTACTTCAACATTTACTAGACAAACGTTCAAAGCTCCCAATTAATTACAAAAGACTCATTTACATGGCAGTGATTAGACCTATTTGGACGTACGGAGTTGAGCTTTGGGGCTCTACTAAACCATCCAATTCATCTCGTATCCAATCTTTGCAATCCTTCGAAAAATCCTCAATGCTCCTTACTATGTGACCAATAAACTTATCCATAAAGATCTTAATGTTCCATATGTTTCTGATTTAGCCCAAACCAGATACCTATCCTTCCATAGTAAGCTTCATAACCACTCCAATCCACTAGTCTCCCAACTTGCTTCCTCCTCCATCCCTGATAATCCTCCGAGGCGTCTGAAAAGAAGATGGCCTAGAGATCTTTTAGTGTAGATTTTATTGAAGTGCTACTAGTGAGTAGTTCTTCACAAGTTATTTACATGCCATTGTATTCACTGTCAACACATTTACTTGTTGTATATTATTTTGTACAGTTGTAAATATCAATAAATGGAGAAAAAAAAAAATCTTTTTCTTCCCTTGTGCGTTATAATTTAATTATTAACCCTTTTCCTGCCACAGTATTCTACAGTACACAATAATTCGATAGAACATTTGGAGGGGCTCCATTATTCAGAAACATTAATAGAGGTTAAGAAACAAAAATAAATTGTAATTAATTTTTATTTTAATGATATATTCAATATTATTGAATAAACAATAACCTTCATCTTCATTAACATTTAAGGGTTTTTAAAAAAAGCTTCTAATTTTGGTGTTAGTGAAAGCACGTCGCTTTTATTCTTCCTTTTTTCTTCAGCAACTTTTCTATACTCGGCTCCACTGAGTCGTTTTCGGTCATCCATAATTCGGAAATTTTAACGCAGTTCAAAATGTACAAAACAAGTACGTTTTCCAAATGCTTATATTCGGTAACACTAATAACTCTCTAAAACTACATACACTAAAAACTAAATGTAAATAAAATAAAAAAACTGTCGGCTTTTGCAATAAACGCAGACAACACAGCTGTAAACACTGGCAACAGATAGTCCAATGTCATTATAAGGGGTAGGGGGAGGCTTCGCACAGTTTCGCGCACCCGAGCCCGCTACTAGCGCTCAGGCTACTAATTTATATTAAGCAGTTAATTCTTATAAGACGTAAGAATTAACTTGGTATCTAGTATAATAGGGTTTATAAATTATGCAAAAATCAAAATAAAATAAAAGAATATTGATTGTGATATTATAATTTGAAAACGATTTTATTAACTTATTATTTATTCATTTTTAACTTCTCAAATTTTGCAGCCCCCTTAAATCTGCCGCCCGGGGCACGTGCCCCCCTGCCACTCCCTAGTTCCGGGCCTGGATACAGAATAGGTAGATGAAGATGCGTGTGAATCACAATGGGAAAGTTTACGGAGGAGATGCCATTTCGATCAGGAATCAGGAACAGAGAAGAGGGCATAATGGAAATAAGTGGATTTTGCTCGACAAATCGAGGCTTGTGTCAAGTTACGGATCATCCTGAACGTTTGATAGTCGTCAGACATCCTCGTGCGTCTGAAGCGTCTACGTGCTGCATCTCGATTTCTTTGGAGCTGTTTAATGTCTGGACTTATCCAAGGAGCTGCAGGACGACGAAAAGAGGAGGATTTGAGAGGAGCATGGATGCTAATGTTATTTATAAGGTTTGTGGTGAGGATGTTTACCATGGAGTCAATTGAAAAATAGGTATACATTTCACTCCACTTCTGAGCTTCAATGTCTGGAAGGGTCTTTTCATGGGTTCGGGATTCTATATTGTGGAAAGCAATAGTTTTTGGGTGGAACGAAGGTGCTTGAGTATTGTAATATATTATTGAAGATAATATATTAAGTATTGTAGATAAGATATAGGGCAAGAATGGAACAGGTAATTGAGAAGAAGCGAGGAGGTTCTTTTCTGAGTCAATAATGAACAAGCCAAGCAAGGTATCAGACGAGGAAGTGTGATGTGTAGGGGAGAACGGAACTATAAAGAGATGTAGGGAAAAAAATAGGTTTTCAAGGAACAGTTTATCACGTGAGTCAGAGAGAAAATTAGAATTTCTACAAAAAGGAACTCGATTTGAGGTAGATAAGTAGGATTTGAGCGGCCAAGGATTCGGAACTTGAGGCCATCATGGACAAATAAACCTACACCTCCGCCAGTCCAGCCAACCGGGTCATGGCGAATGAGTGTGTAGTTAGGGAGGGAAATTAGTGAAAAGGGAATGAAAGATATCGGTCTTGTTGTTGATCAATGATAACCACTACCCGGTGGCCACCCGGCCATCATCTTTACGGTATCGCACCCTCCCGGCGCACAGTGGGCAAAAAATCCATTTCGGCGGCCAAAATTATTTTATTGCAGAAATATGTTTTAAATGACGTCCGATATACGGGAAAAATATTTAAAAAATTTTCATGAAAGTGGAAGAGTTCATAATAAATTACTGAATTGTCGACCTAATATGCAAGGAGTACGGTTAAATGAAATGGCTGTAAACCCTCAATTGTTGATGATATTTCTTTAATATAATATGATACAAATGAGCTGTTTCTATGTATTAACACAGCAAAATCATGTACGATCGATTATTTCAAAATTAAGAGCATTTTTGAAGAAATTATTAAAAATAAGTCTTCAAAAACTAAAAGTAAAATTTTTGGAAAAATAGCCAGCATTTAAAAGGACGATGGAGTACGATGTCGAAACTTATATCACGTCGATGTCCATTATTTTGTGCTAATAAAATCCCAAAAATTATATCCGTTTCGATCCGTGCCTCATTATTACCCCCCTCCAAATCGCAACCGTTCCTTTTTGTAAATTATTACTTCACACTTTTTTAGATCTGGTGGTGATTTTTCAGGTACATGATGTAATTTCAGAAAACGATGTATGCTCTTGATGATGTTTGTCATGATGTACAAACATATACAACGTGTTATAGGCAATAAATTGATTCGGTCGCCGAAATGATTTTATATACAACATGCTGTAGGCAAAAAAATATGTTCTAAATGAAGTGCAACTAACGGAAAAAATATTTAAAAAATTTAAAGCGGACTAGCTAATAGTTAAAAAAACTTTTGATTTCTTAACATACTTCCAAAGAAAAAAAAAAAACAAATACCCTACTACCTTAATGATCAATGACTTCTGTTTTGATGGTAGGTTTTGTTTAAAATAATGTAAAATAAACTATTTCGGTATAATAGGTGAATAATATTGATTTTAGTTCAGGAGCTTGAGTTTTATTGAACATCAAGTTATAAATGTCATCCATTTCGTCTTTAGTAGCTTTCAATGCTGCATCGATAATTTCACCTCTCTTTATTTCGTGATTTTGCTTTAAATTAAATGTCAACATTTCAGAGAGGCTCATTTCTAATGAAGATATATTGGCCCTAACGACACTTCTTTTTCGACGTTTCGTTCTTTCGGAACATTCACTATAAGCTTTTGTTGGACATCCGTGATTGCGATCGCCTAGGTCACTTTGACTGGAAGTAGACGGACCTGCTGGTAAATCATCATCGTTCGTTGTCAAATAAAAAGTGGTTTCTAGCCAATCCGAATGTTTTTTTAACGAAACACACTTTATTATAATTGCTGGATACATACCTGGATTTTAACTGACCGAGAATACCTTTAAGATTTATTGAAAGTTTTTCAGGTTCTAATCCCAACTGCTCAGATACTCTCTGACGAAACTGAATATAATCCGCTTTAGTATCATCGAAGAAACAATCATTCAATTTTCTTTAACTCCACATTATAAAAAGAGCTTTTAAATACTAGCACTGTTAGATAACACCGAATTGATTGACGGTAGCAGAGAAGTAAGAGCATATGTAGTAAACAAATGAAATCTAACAAGAGCAACAAAATAACTGCTTAAATGTAAATAACAACTACTCCATGTCTTGACAGGATTTATAGTACCTACAGATAAATGTAAATACCTAAAGGGCATAAACATAGAGAGTGATTTATTTTTTTATAATTTATTTAATAAACTTGTTGTTTTGGAGGTTTTTCAATACATGATGTAAATTCAGAAAATGATGTATACCCCTGTGTATGTATCCTGATTATGTTTGTCAAGATGTACAGAAGTACATTCAATGATAACAATGTACCTATGTACCTGAAAAACCACCACCTGATCTAAAAAAGTGTAAAGTAAAAATTTACAAAAAGGAACGGTTGCGATTTGGAGGGGGGTAATAATGAGGCACGGATCGAAACGGATATAATTTTTGGGATTTCATTAGCACAAAATAATGGACATCGACGTGATATAAGTTTCGACATCGTACTCCATCGTCCTTTTAAATGCTAGCTATTTTTCCAAAAATTTTACTTTTAGTTTTTGCAAAATGCACTTAATTTTGAAATAATCGATCGTACATGATTTTGCTGTGTTAATACATAGAAACAGCTCATTTGTATCATATTATATAAAAGAAATATCATCAACAATTGAGGGTTTACAGCCATTTCATTTAACCGTACTCCTTGCATATTAGGTCGACAATTCAGTAATTTATTATGAACTCTTCCACTTTCATGAAAATTTTTTTAATATTTTTCCCGTATATCGGACGTCATTTAAAACATATTTCTGCAATAAAATAATTTTGGCCGCCGAAATGGATTTTTTGCCCACTGTGCGCCGGGAGGGTGCGATACCGTAAAGATGATGGCCGGGTGGCCACGGTATAACGAGGGCAGAAGTATGAATTATTGGGGGTCAAAAAATAATGAAAATGCACTCTGATTTAAACTCGGGCAACAACTAAAGGAATAATAGACAGTTTTTAAAAAGGAAGTGAAGGGGATTCTGTGAACCAAGAAGGCAGGAATAGAGACAACTTCTCCGTACGTCATCTAGGTAGGTTACCGGCAAGATATTCAATCGACATTGTCTAACAATAAGTAACACATTTCGGCTTATTTCCAGGACGACACAAGCGATGTACACACTCTTTCCTAAAGTTTTTTTAAAATTCTAATAAAAATCAAACTTTAAAAAGTTCTAATATTGAAACAAAAACAATGAAACTTGGTTTAGACAATCGTAATTCATTCTAAACGTCCTATTTAGTTTTACTTCCTACATTAACAACCAGTTATAATTTCTTTCCTTTACAAATCCCTTTTAATGTTTAGTGAAATTAGAAAAGTGCTAAAAAAACAAAACCAATTTAACAAATGTAACTTAATTTTCAGAGTTCCCTTTTCCCAGAACATATTAAACTTTGGAACCTTTTCGTTTTTTTCTCTAGATTTTCCAAATGACTCAATTTTCTAATGAATTGTTTTCAAGTTTTCTATTGTTGGTTTTAAAACCATAATACGATGTAATCTTATTTTTTATTAATTTTAATTGAATCAGGATCGGTACCGGAGCTTGACCCGCGTTATATCCGAATCCGCGGTATAACGAGCCGCGTTATACCGAGGGTCTACTGTATGTGTTTTCTATTATCAATTATTCCGTTTGATTGCACTTCTAAATGCTTTTCAATTTTGGTAAGCCTGACATTTAATTCGAAACTAAGCTCACCATATTTTTCAAGAGAAGAATTCAAAGCTTTTATATCGTCGTTGACATTCACGCCGAGCCGGTTGACTGCTGCAAGTATATCGGAGTCTGTTGGTTTATTTAATGGTGGACTCACTTATTTTTCAGTAGATGATTTATCAATACAACTTTTACAGAACTATTAAAAAAAATATTTTCTTTTGAAAGTAAATATTGATGTGAAACGCAAGCGCTAGTTTTTTTTTTTTATTTTTTTATTTTTATTTCTTTTCGTTATAAGGTATCACCATATAAGGACCGTTTATTTGTATATTAACATGCTCCATGCCTTACAGGAATACTACATGTTTTACAATGTTATTAAAAAGTTAACATGATTAGTTTAGCATAACGTAGTAATAAAACAAAAATATTTAAACAAAATCACAAAAAGAAAAGAAAAGAAAAACGAACAAAAAAAAAAACAAAAGACAACAAGAAACTACCTCCGCTGCCCATCATTTGTCAGTTTGTCAAAGTCGATCTTTCGTATAAATGTGAGTAAGTCAGTCTTAAATTTAGAGAACAAATTTTGTTCTGTCTCTGGCCATGTTCCATGTTAATATTTTATATAATATTTATGTTAATGTTAATGTTAATATTTATGAATAATATTTTTTACTAGATTAAACCTTTGTCTTTCAAATGCTTTACATTCGTAAAGTACATGTCTGAAATTTTGAGTCTGTCCGTCTTCATTACATATGTCAGATGGTATTATGTTAAATCGTTTGAGATATTGTTTAGAGTTACCGTGTTCTGTCATTAGTTGTGTTAGTTTGTAGTTGTTACTTTGTATGTGTTTGTAATTGTTGTGTGTAATGTGAGGTATAAATCTGTGTAAGCTTGGTGACTTTGATGAGGTCACCCACAATTGGTCCCACTTCTTAACCTTATCAAAACTTATGTCCCGCTTTATATATGATAATGGAACTTTGTTATACGAAGGTAACAAATTACTTTTAGCCGCCTCTTTGGCTAGGTAATCGGCCCTTTCGTATCCCTCAATTCCAAAGTGTGCTTTAACCCATTCTATAGAGACCATTTTCCCTTTGTTCTTAATGATTATTAAATTTCGTCTGATTGGGTCAGTCAAATAATCATGTATATCTGTATTATTAATCGACTCTATTAAAATCTTACTGTCTGTACGTATTGTAATATGTGTGTGTTAGTCTTTTGAGGTTCGTTAATTATGTATTCCGTAACTTTCAAAACAGTAAATTGCTCGGCTTGGTTATTTGAACAGTACGATTCTAGTTTATACTGATGTTCTATGGTTCTGCCATCTTGAGCTTTAAATAACCATGTACATCCAACGTTCTCGCTGTCCTTACTACCGTCCGTATAGATTTCTGTTTTGTCGGTATTAACTGAATAACATTTGGGTGTAGTCCACAAATTTGATGCAGGGTGTATCCAAAACATGCAGTCTGTGTTTTTCTCTATTTTGTCTAATGTTAGGTATTTATATCCTGTCTTTGTGTTTTTAATGTTAAACAATGTCGTTAATTCGTCAATTTTTAATTGAACTGACAAATTACCCGCCAATAATGTCGCAGCATCAAATGACAACGTGCGATATCCTTTGCATATTTTGATTGCAATGATCCTTTGTAGCCTTTGTAGTTTTATAACATTTTTTTTACAAAGTACAGCTGGATGCCAAACAGGTACAGCATAAATCGTTTTAAGAAGGATAGCTGCTTCATATATTACTTTTAAAACCTCCGATTCAAGGCCCCATGTTGCTCTAGCAACTATTGACAATCCGTTAATCATCCGTGTCGTTATAAAGGTTGTCTAAGTGCCTGTTCCAATTTAGTTTTCTATCGAAGAGTACACCTACATACTTTATTGTGTCACATTGGGCTAGTCTGACTGTATTGAGTCGTATGTCTAAGTCTGGTACTCTCCTTTTTCTAGTAAAAATAATGAATTTAGTTTATTACCTCTAGTCCAATGTCCTAGTCTTGATAGTGTCAGATTTGCTATTTCCTGTTCATAGTGAGTTCATCAAAGTCTCTTCTTTTTACAAGTAATAGTAAGTCATCTGCATAAGCTAGTAACGTTGTATTTTCATGTAAGTCTGTTTCGAAAACTGTATTAATTAATACGTTCCATAATATTAGTGATAATGCTTATCCTTGAGGAGTTCCTAAAGTCAGTTTCTTTTCTATTGCGTGATAATTTGTCTGAGCAGTAAGTTTTCTGTCAATGAAATAATTCTGAATAATTTTGTATGTTTTTTGGGCAGTCATATTTTTTAAGATTATGTAGAACCGCAGGCCACCAAGCATTCTCAAAAGCTCCAGTAATGTCTAAAGAAACTACTAATAAGTTACTTTTTTGGTGGAGCGTGTTATTGATTTGTTCAGTCAGTTCGTTGAGGGCTTGGTCAGTTCCAGATTGTGGTCTAAATCCAAATTGATGTCTGTCAAGTATTTCGTTGGGTGGTCTATTTTTTAATATTTTTTCAAAAACCCTACTCATCACAGGAAGCATACTCAATGGTCTAAGGGAATATGAATTTGATTTGGGAATTAGAACTAATTTACCCACTTTCCAGTTCTTTGGAAATTCCTTTCTTTTAAATAGGATTTTATAAATAGCTGTAATCAATTTTGGAAAAGTTTCAGCAATTTTCTATTCTATTTTGTCTATTCCACAGGCTTTTTTTATCATTTAATTGTTTAATTGTATCTAATATTTCGTAATCTTGGATGCCTTCGTCATCTTTGTTATTGGGTGGGGTAAGTACGTCTAGTCTCATTTGTCTATGTTCATTATTGTCATTGTTTGTTGTGTCATCTTTAATTATTTTATCCAGTACGTGATTTAATGTTTGCTGAGTGTTTGTTTTGAATGTTCCTGGTCGGGTCATTATTGTTGAGAGTAAACTGTGTGATTTAATTTTGTTTATAAATTTATAAGGCCATTGCCACGCAGTAGAAGCAGTAGCATATGTTTTCCAAGAATTTATTTTAGAATTCTTAAGATGTTTTTGGTATTCATGCTTACTTTTTAGATATTCAATTTTTTTTATTTCCCTTAGTTTTCCCTCATGTTTTGTCCGTTGATATATTTTCCTAAGATGATTAGTACGTCTTCGTAAGTTAGTCAGTTCAGGGTTCTACCAAGGTACGGAGCGGTGTTCAGTTTGACGTTTAAAGTTTCCGGATCTTTTGAATGCAACATTGCAAGATTTCGTAATAGATTTTGTAATTTTATTAACTATACTGTCAGTCGAAAGGTGGAGTATTTCATTAATTGTCAGGTCTTCTGTCTCATTTTCTGTCCATTCCCAGTTGGTATGAATGTGTTGAGATAAAAATTGTTTCATAAATTGATGTCTTAAGTTAGTCATGAATTTATCCCAGTCACCATTTGCTGTCAAATATACAATGTTTTTGATTTTCTCTGCTGTCCAGTCATTCCCGTATGTGTGTAGTTGGTAAGTTAACATATTGTGGTCCGAAAGGTTAGTTTCTCTTGAAATCGTCCAGTTATGTACAAGGTTATATCGAGTTGCGTTTGTATTTATTAAAGTAAGATCGATATTACTGTCACCTCTCTCACCTTGAAAAGTTGTTAGTTCTGAGTCGCACTCAGCGGGGTTACCCCTTCAAAACGCGACCCGGCTTCAGGGTTCTTAAAAACGACAAAATTCCAATGAAATCTGCTGTAAATCAGTAGTTCTTTTTCGTGATAAACTGAACCCAAATATCGATTCAACGGACCAAAAAAAAGTTATATGTGAAATTTTATCAAAATAAAAAAATAAAAACTTTTACCCCTTTCGAGGAGGTTAAAATTTTAAAATTAAGATTTTATCAACAACTTCTAACGGCCATAACATTTGCTGTTTTCAACCGATTTGAATTGAATCAATGGAATCAGCGCGCATTTTACTCTATAAACATGTATATAACATTGAGTTTATTCCATATTTTAGTGGACGAAACTGGCGTGACAGAGATGTCCTTGGCCTGCACCACACCTTCCTCCAATCGTCACGACCAGCTGCTTGCCTTAGATATACCTTAGATAATTTTAAGTCCTCGGGGACGCCATCGAACCATCTTCTCTTTTCTTCCACGAGGTATCACTCCATCCGGTCTATCCCAGAACAATTTTCGGCATGTTCTGCTCTCACCCATCCGGTAGACATGCCCCATCCATTTTAGCCGTTGAACTTTTGTGAATACTGTCAATGGCAAGTTACCATACAAATCGTATAGCTCCCGGTTCTTCCTTCGCCGCCACATACCGTTATCCTTTATTGGACCAAATATACGTTCCCAGTACTTTCCTTTCGAAACAGTCCAGTTTTCTGGCTACTGACTTATTAATAGTCAATGTTTCGCAGGCGTACGTGGCTACCGGTCGTACTAGAGTTTTCTATAGTCTTATCTTGGTTGAGCGGCTGGAGAGTCTACTCTTCATAATGCTTTGTATAGAGAAGAAGAAGTCATCTATAACTTGAGATATTTTAATAAGGAGAAATCCTGCGATCTCCACACATGGACTAAACTATCCAGTTATCTGGCCAAATCTGAGAGATTATTTACGTTTTTTAAAACAAATTGACAGCCTCTTGCCTTCTGAAAACCTACAAAATTTTAGGGGTAAGAAATTTTTAATTTTTGATTTCTATTTGTTTTTTGAGATGAAAAATCCGAAAATGATCCATTTAAATTAGCTGATAAGAGCAAATGGTATGGCCGTTAGAAGTTGTTCATAAAATATTTTAAACTTTTAGCGTCCTGGAAAGGGGTAAAAAATAAATAATTTTTGATTCTGATAAAATTTCACATATAAGGGTTTCTTGGTGCTTTGAATCGAGTATTGAAATCAGTTTTTCATGAAACTAATTTCCACTGATTAACAGCGGATTTCATTGGAATTTTGTTATTTTTTGTAGTTTTTGTGCACCTTGAAGCCGGGTCGCGTTTTGAGCATAACGAAAGAATTATTATTTCAAATAGTATACAGAACTACAATTGTACGTGAAAGAATGATTTCTCTATCTCAACTGAGAGCTAAGAAACAAAATAAAACGTGATTTTCATATATTATTTTTTTTCTCGGATCTCAAAGCTCATTGGCGGCTATAGCTCTAGTTTTGTACTATTGTAGGTTTCTACTACCCACAAAAAAATCGGCATTAAAATCTGTGAGCTGCAAGTCAAAACGTTCTCTTGTCAAAAAAACGAAGAAAATTCATTAAATTATAACAATTTCTATTTTCCCCCCCCTAATTTGATCTAATAAGCATCTATAAACTTACCCTACATTTAAAATAGCTACAAAAATAACTATTTCTAGTTATGTGATATATAGTCAAGAAGTTTAGAACAATTTAGACTTTATTATTTTTATCAATTATTAATGAACCCAAATAAATATATTAACGTTATAATGTTTAACCATTAAGTTGAGAGTCTTATGTAATAAATATAAATAAATTTCTTTACGATAGTTAACATCTGAATACGATGATTGCTAACACCAGATAGTACATTAACTTTACATGCTATAACGGGTTTTATGTGCCTAGTTGCATAGCCGTTACGTAAAGGAGAAGCCTTAAAGAGGCGGATATTCTGTGAGCGGGTGGGAGACCTTACGTCCTTGCACAGGCTCTTCTCCTTAGATTTTAGTCCAGTAAAATAATGGTTTGCAGAAGAAGAAACTGCGGAACTATTATTCTCAACGGATCTTTTTGTTTATAGGGGGTCTGAATCCGAATCTAAAGTTTGCTACCACGGCAGACGTCGGCTTCATACCCAAAATCGCAAAAAACAGCCCAAAACACCAGTTATTTTCGTTTTTTTTACCTAGAACACGAAATCGAAGCTTTTTTCGAAGAAAGTCTTTGAATATTAATTGTATTGTAATATTAATTATTACCAACGAAATGGAACGAACTACTCCGAAATAGGGCCATTTACCACGATGATATGGTCTTAGGAAAAAGTGTAGAAATTGGCAAACTGGCAATCAGTCCCGCATCAAATTTACCACAAGATCGTATATATGTAATTTATATTAAATCCCGTAAAACACCCACGCCAGCCGCGTCATAATTGCCATATTTTGCCAATAATACACATTTAGCACGTTAGCGTGGGTGTTTAACGGGATTAAATATAAATCTAATCTAATATTTAAAATCTTTCATCGAAAAAAGCTTCGTTTTCGTGTTATATGAATGAATGAATGAAAAAAAATCTTTATTCTGGGACAAATTGTCCCCTAAGAATAACAGACATGTATAATAAGTTGTACAATAGTCTGGCTATCTTAATTTCAAATGGACAATAATAAGTATAAAAGGTAATATATGAATATACAATTGAAAATAGAACTTTGTGATAAATATATACATGAGAAAAGAAGAGAGAGAAAAAAAAAAAAAAAAAAAAGTAGGACAAAAAAAAAAAAAAATAATAATAACAATATGCTAATAGAATAATTACAATGCGTTCAGAAATAAAAAGAAAATATAAAAAAAAAAAAAAAAAGTAAATAAATAAAATAAATATAGTGAAAAGAAAGGAAAAGATATATAGAAAAGAAAAATAATAAGACCTATTTGAATGATAATATAACAAAATATTTACAAATATCTAAAAGGTAATATATATACAATTGATAATAGCACTTTATCAGTTAGAAGAAAAAGGAAAGAAATAATAACAATAATTTATCACAATAATTTATGAGAGAAAAAAACAAAACAGAAACTATTGTTGGAGAAACGAATTTAAATTTATATAATGATATACTCATTGAAGCTAACTCATCGGCATCGGATATGCTTAATTTGATTAACTGACTTTCAATTATCACTCATATTGGCGGGCTGTAACTGGGATTTAAGGAGATGTCGGAATAGAAGAGTTTTGAATGAATTTAAGGAAGAGGCATGTCTAATTTCAGGAGGGATCGAGTTCCAGAGGGTAGAGGATCGAGCTTGGAAGGAGTGTTGGTATAATGCTGTTCGATGGAAAGGAGTACTATATACTCCTTTCCTATACTCCTTTCTGACCTATGTCAGAGGAACGTGATCTTGTTGTGAGTTGGGAGTGGACGGAAGACTTGAATATCAATAGGTTACAGATGTAGGGTGGGCAATGGTTATTAATGGCATGGTACAGGAAGGTGCCCAGGAAATATTGTCTACGGGAGGAAGGATTGAGCCACTCCAGGGCAGTGTAGAGGTGAGATACATGGGAACGTCTCGGGGCTCCGAATACAAATCTGATAAAACTGTTCATGATACGTTGTAATCTGTCCCGGAGCCCCATCGTGAGGCCCCCATACACCACACACCCGTAGTCAAACTGAGGAAACTAGGAGTTTTCGTGTGGATTGAGGAAGAGAATGGCGGGAACGATGAAATAATTTGAGGATTCCTATTGATTTACGGGCTATTTGGGCGATTTGAGGCTTCCAGGAAAGGTTTTGGTCAATAATGATTCCTAGGTTTTTAGCGGAGGAACAGAAGGTGATAGGTTGATTATTCAGGATTAGGGTAGGAAAATCGGAGATGGATCTGAGAAGGGGATTTGAGCCGATCATAATAGCTTGAGTTTTTCCAGCATTTAACTTTAAATGATGCAGGTTGGCCCAAGCACTGATTCTATTGAGGTCTTCCTGAATCTTAGAAAAAGCTTCATATAATTCAGTAGGAGGAAAGGATAAATATATCTGGGAGTCGTCTGCATAAAGGTGGTGGGAACAATGAAAAATTGACTGGGGGAGATCATTAATGTAGGAGTTGAAGAGGAGAGGCGAAATGCTGGAACCTTGGGCTACTCCGGAAGAGAGGGCTAGGAAATCGGATAAGGGTTGATCAGGGATGGATACTGCTTGAGTGCGGTCGGAGAGGAAAGACTGGAACCAATGGATTGTGCTATTGGAAAATTTTAAAGCTTTTAATTTGGAAAAAAGGATACAATGATCAATGGAATCAAAAGCTTTGGAGAAATCTAGGAGTATCAGGACGGTCAGTTTTTTTTTCATCTATGGCGGCATGGATATCGCTTATGATTTTGGTTAGTGCAGACTGTGTGGAATAACCAGGACGGAAACCAGATTGGAAAGGGTCGAGCAAATGGGAACCTTCAAGGAAATAGGAAATTTGGGATTGAACCAGTCGTTCTAAGGGTATTGAAAGGTTTGAAAGGATGGAGATTGGGCGATAATCTGAAGGTTCGGTGGGATTAGGAATTTTGTTGATGGGATGGACAATAGCTTTTTTACAGGGAGTAGGAAATATGGCGTTTTGAAGGGAATAGTTATAGATGTGGACAAGGACCGGTAAAATTTCTGGGAGGCATAATTTTATTAGTTTAACGGGGATACCATCTGGGCCTATGGAATTGGTATGAGATTTTAAGATAGAGGAGATAATTTCTGTAGGAGTAATGTTGGAAAAATAAAATTCATTGTCATTGAAAGGTGCTTCAGAGGAGAAACTGGTATAAGGGGAAGGAGAGGGGAGAGCAAATGAAACGAAATAGGTGTTTAGGTCATTAGGTAAAATTGGGAAGTTGGATGAGGTTGAGGATCCGGAGGGGTTATAGAGGGAGAGTTTTTCAAGGAGTTGCCATTTTGACTTGGAGTCGGAAGAGGACAATAGGGCTTCATGGAAATAGGAACATTTCGCCCGTCGGATTTTTACTTGCACCAGGTTACGGAGTACTTTAAATGCTTGATAGTCGTCTGTGAGTCTCGTTCGTCTAAATCGTCTTCGTGCAGCTTCACGCTTTCTCTGCAGATCTTTAATTTCTTTAGACATCCATGGTGCAGGCCGACGGCGAAAGGTGGAGGTTTTAAGCGGAGCGTAGGTATCGAGGATAGTGCGGAGATTGGTTGTGAGGATTTCCACCATGGTGTCAATGGAAGAGGTTGAGTAGACTCCACACCAATCTAAGGTTTCGAGGAGAGGTAGGATACTATCGCGGTCAAGGGCGTCAAGGTTGCGGTATGTTATGGTTTTAGTAGGAAGCTGATGGGTTTGGAAATCATAGGATATTTGGATTAGGTCATGGCAGGATAGGAAGGACACAGGACATTGGGAGGAGGAAAGGAGGTTTTTTTGAGAATCTATCATATATAGGTCTAGCCATGTATCGGACCAGCGGGAATGGTGAGTAGGAGCGAAAGGTACAATGAAAAGACGGAGGGAATAGAACAAGTTATCTAAGTAACGCTTATCGTTAGAGTCAGCAAGGAAATTTGTGTTGAGGTCTCCGGAGATAATAATATTGGAATAGAGAGGAACAAGGTTAAATAAGGAAGATTCGAAGGAAGGACCGAACGGAACAAGAGGAGGGCGATATATCACATCGTATAGCAGGTGATGATTGCCAGATGAAATTTCTAGGATAAGGTATTAAATGTGTGGGTATATGGATGAGGGAGAGAAATCGAGGATTTTTGTTTTTAAGCTATCGTGGACATATATGCCAACACCACCACCAGTCTGGCCAGCCCGGTCATGGCGGGTAAGAGAGTAATAAGGAAGGGAGACGGAAGAGGAAGGAATGTGGGGCTTAAGCCACGTTTCGGAAATAGATATAATATGGTAAAAGTTATGTGAAAAATATTGATAAAATTCTTCAAAATGGGCAGGCAAGGATTGGGAGTTGACGTGACAGGTAGTTAGGATACTAGACATACTGGAGAAAGGTTAAGGAAAAGACACTTATGTTTTGGGAGAAAAAAAAAAAAAAAAAAACTTTTATATGAGTAATGAGCAGAAAAGAACATTGTATATTGAAAATTGATTAAATAAATGAAAAATTTAGATTTAAACTTTGTAACCACTAAATATGAAAAGTTATGAAAATAAAATGAAAAAAAAGATGTGCAACTATTGATGTTGGAAAAAATTTGAAAGTCGAATGTATGAGAGAAACAAAATTCAAAAGTAAGCATAGGCGATACCACGAAATAAGCCAATATAGTGCGAAAAGGTGACAGAAAGCGGATTAGCAATGTAAAATTGGAAATCAGTAAAATAAAATTAAATAAAAAAAATTTACAGAATGAATTAAAAATAATAGCGTAGGCATAAATTAGTGAGATATATATATTGGGGATATCAAATTTAGGTGTCAACGATACCATGCAATTAGTTTCAGTGATATTAAGGAATAACAGTTTCACTCGAGCTATAACGGAAAGTCAGATGAAAACTTCAAGATCCTGGGGCCGGTCGATAATAGTGACAGGGTGGCCATCGTCTTTCCTGCAACGTACTCTACCGCCCGCGAACCAGACGTATTTTACTTTTCCTGTGGATTTCTTTTGACGAGCCAGCCAGTAGAGGTGCCTATTGGTCGGTGTCATCTCTTCTCCGAGATAAATCCTGTGAGAGTCATTTTCTTGCCAGCCGATTTCCCGTGTGGTGAAATCTCTTTTCACTTTCCTTCTTTGCACCAGATCATCCCGTACTGTTTGCCTCACAGTTTTGTAAATGAGTCAGTGTATATTTTAAAGAATTTTGACTGGGTGACATACGGGACGGCAAAAGTACCGGGGGTAGGGCGGGGGGTCGCGGAAAATTTTTCAAAATTAAGTGTCAAATTACGCATTTTAAGGCCGTTTTAACTCTTAATTAACATGGCCCGTGAGGTTTTGAATACCAGGAACTCCCTACTTCAATAATTGATCCCAGGCCCTTTGACAATTAATTTGGTCCACTCTATGACGTATGAACCCATTTTTAAATTGACACCAGGGGTCTATTTCATAAAGATAGAAGTACAACTCTACAGCTACAATTCCAAAAAAACCTTCACATTTGAGCTCCCATTGGTCGGTTTCAAGGTTTTTTTTAATTGTAGCTGTGGAGTTGAACTTTTTACTGTTTTTTTTATTATTTTGAAAAACTTTATTTAAATTGAAATTTTTGGTCCTGTAAAAATTTGCCGGCACAGGCTACGTTCACTGGGCGACAAAGTCATGGAACAGTTTATATGTTATTTTATGCTATGAAATGAGTAGTTAATGATAAATTGTGTACTGACCCTCACATAGATTAAGTATAAAGTTCATTCTGATCTTTTAATATCTTAAATAATAGTATTAAATAAAGTATGTTCAATAATAATTATTATTATTCAATTTCCTAAATGCCACTAACAAGGGGAGGACACACTCAGTCTCTCACGGATCTTGTTGGCAATTTTTTTGGAGGTTCCTGGTCATAAAATATTAGACACGTATTTTGCCGTTCCGACCAATGGGCCCTAGAAGCTGAAAAAAAAAAAATAGCATTAAAATAATTTATTTTATATCTCGAGTTTAAAAAATGATATCGACATGATTTTTGCACTAAGATGTTTAGTTTTGATTTCAAATGTAATGAAAAATATAGCCACTCCATAGATTTTGGTTTAGGTTAATTAAATTCTAAAAAAATGATTAGATTTTCAAGTAAACTACCTCTATAGATTTTTTCACACGAAAATTGACACCAGATTCTAATACAGCCCCCTCAAAAACATTGAATAACGGTTATTCAACGAAATAAAAAAATATCATGCAAATTCGATGAACATAAACCTATTAAAAAAATTGGAAAATCCGAAAAACATTTTCATTTTTAGCTTGAGTTTGAAACCAGATAGGATGATGAAACCAAAGACATTTCAAGCGTATTACCACCGTATATTTCATGTTAAATAATAAAGTTGATACGTTTAACCGTCTAAGCGTAATTCATTGGTCAGGCAAATTTTGAAGCTTACGAATTTTGATTTTTCTATTTGGATGAAATTTCGTATTTAAGGGTTCTTTGGAATGCTGAATTCGAAACCGATGTCGGTTCTTGTGAAAAAAGTATATTGAATGCACTCCACTTGAAACATTTTAGCTTTTACACTGTAAAATGTGATAGAAAATTTTTTTAGCCCTCGAATTCCATTTCAGCATCCTCAAAACTTAGGAAACGTATGTGCAATATATAGATGTCAATAAAACATATATATATTTTATTGTTATGTATTTACAATTTTTTTTTTATTTTGCAGTTGAACATGCTAAACTATGATTGTGCTAGTTGACATAAAAACATTATAGCAATAACTGCCTCACTTCCGTTGCTGAAAGGATTTTGTTGAATATAATGAAAATGAAATTGTAAGGTAATAAGCTTTAGTTATTAGAACTACCCAGTCAACAAGGATTACACAACGGATTAGAGATGTGTTCCGGGTTTGAAGAATATAATAAAAATTGTAAATACTTAACAATCAAATCTAATAAGTGGTTCTGTCTGTATATCATGTAAATATTAATTTGTAATAAATTATTATTAAAATAAAGAATAAATAATTATAATTACTTTAATATTTATTATTAAAGTAATAAATTATTTCTCCTGAATAGTATATATATGTGTATATATATATATATATGTATATATATATATATATATATATATATATATATATATATATATAGGTTTATGTTCATCGAATTTTACATTTATATACATCAAAAGAAATCTGAGGCTCTTCTCTTTCCAGTGATACCAACCAGTGAATTGTGTGACAAACAAATGGCGATTTAAAGGTATGTAACCAATTATGGGTTTAAAAATTTCATTTTCCTCGAAGAGGGTGAAAAATGATATTTTTTTATTTCTTTGAATAACCGTTTTTCAATGTTTTTTAGGGTGCTGTATTAGAATCTGGCGTCAATATTTGTGTGAAAAAATCTATAGAGGTAGTTTACTTAAAAATCTAATCATTTCTTTTAGAATTTAATTAACCTAAACCAAAATCTATGGAGCTGTATTTTTCGTTACATTCGAAATCAAAAGTAAACATCTTGGTGCAAGAATCATGTCGATATCATTTTTTAAACTCGAGATATAAAATAAATTATTTTAATGCTATTTTTTTTTTTCGGCTTCTACGGCCCATTCGTCGGAACGGCAAAATACGTGTCTAATATTTTTTGACCAGGAACCTCCAAAAAAATTGCCAACAAGGTCCGTGAGAGGCTGAGTGTGTCCTCCCCTTGTAAGTAATTCTGAATGGGTTTACACGTATTGGGTTAGAATCTAATAAAGGTAAGAAGTAAGACAGATGGGGCCATGACATTTTTAGGGATATATTTAATAATAACATAGTATTTTCTAAAAACCCCTAAAGCAAAATATCAGTAATCATTGATGATCCTTGTACGGAAGTACTATATAAGTAAATATTGTCTTCTTTGATCATAATTTGATTAAAAAACGACAGCAATGTTTCTCATATTTTACCAAAACTCTGTCTATACATCAAATTAAATAACAACACTGATTCAATAGTGATTTTATCAGTAAATAGCAGTGTTCATTGTTTAAAGTGTTTCGTACTGTGTTATTGAGAATCCTTTAACTCAGGTGATTAAATGTTTAATTGGCGACATTGCTAAATGAAATTGATACAATATTACAATATATAGAGATAAAAAATGTTAAATTAGGGAAATAGAAAGAGAGCTCTAGTTATCTACATGCCGCAGGTGGCCAGGCGGTCGATGGATGGTCTAAACGCTGAGGGTGGATTTCCCATTCTGATACGCTTACTGTTTTCTTCGACTGCACAAAAGTAGAACCATTTATACCCTTTATTAAGATCGACCGCATATCACAAAGCAGTTGCTAAGGAATACTTGGATAACATTTTGAAACATTTCAATGAGTTTGTACTAGGTTACATCAGCATTAGACTTTTTATCCTTGTGTGATTCCATTGGATGCTAGATGAACTAAAATTGATCCAATTTTTCATAGAAAAACATATGTTAATAAATAATAAAAAAAAAAAAAAATTATAAAAACTAACAAAAGCGTTACAGATTTTGACTAAAATGTATTCTCCTTGGATATTGTGAGCTGGAATGCGGAATACCGCTACTAGTTCAGGCAGAACAGCTATTTATGTTTAGCCATTTAAACTTAAAGCGTTGTTCGGATTAAGTTTGTAGAACGCATGTAGCGATGTGGTTTCGCACTTTATTGTTGTTAGTATAAGTACCTCTTGTCAATTTAGAACCGATTCCGCATAACCTACTTACAGTTTACTTTTCCCTTAAGTTATATGTAATTTATTTTTATTTATTAAAATATGATCTCATTTTCAGTTTAATAGTTTATTATACCATCATTCGTGAGTAATACAGAATGAGTTACAGTCGACAAGGCAGGACTTACTTTGAAAACGGAATTCCCATAAATTTTTATCGGAAATCAGACTAAAACTGTAAGCCGTACATTAGATTATAGATTATATTCTAAAATTGTTTATATTTTCACATATACATTTTGGATTATAAAATAACATAATTTTCATGCTACATTTTATTTTCTAAAATGCAGTTTAATGCAAGGGAACCTAGATTAGGTAAAAATTGTCAATATCAACAACTAATTATTGATTTTTTTCATTTAGAAAAATAAGGTTTAGTGACCCTATAAGATTTAGTGTGATGTTATTTTTAATGTGATGTTAGATCAGTACCTGCAAAATAACTGCTCCATGTTCGAAGAAAATAGAAATATTTTGGTGCATTGTGTCAATCAAGTTAACCTGCGTTGGTCGCTAGGTGTGAGCATTTCCCTCACCCTTCTAAAAAATATTTAATAAGTCCGTAAGAATTTAACTTTTAACGCTGAATCTCACAATCAGTACAGCTGAGTTTAGGACATTTGCGAATAAGAATATTTGGTTTCTAAGTAAAACAGATACAGGTGGCCAGGTCCGCACTCCTCAGTGTCAGATTATCTCTCGTGCGGTTTCATGACATTTTACTTAGCGATTTTTCTAATTTTTTTCGATTGATTAATGATTATTTAAGATCGACCGCATATCACAAAGCAGTTGCTAAGGAATACTTGGATAACATTTTGAAACATTTCAATGAGTTTGTACTAGGTTACATCAGCATTGGACTTTTTATCCACATGGTTGACTTGTTGGATAAAAAGCCAGTTGCGAAGATAAATTGAAAGTAATCAGTTGATAAATCGTCGTGAATTGTATTTATATTATTTTTCAATAATTTACTAGGAATCTCAAAATTTTATTATTCCAGATTCTTGTTCATGGTTGCTGGAGGCAATACAAAATAGATCTGGTATAGTTATGCCGAAGAAAAAAAAAAAAAAAAAAAAATGGTAAAAGTTTAATGTTCCAATTCGCAATGAACATACTAAATATATTGTAATAATTGTATAGAAATAGAAGAAAATGATCTAGCTTATGAAAAATACATCATTATGTAAATAGTAAAATATTTAATTTTTGTTTGGTTTTTTTGTTGTTTTACAATAAATCTTCGTAAAAAAATATTTTTAATCCTTATACTCCATACTAAAATTATTGATATATTATGATGACATTTATTTACCATTTATAACTACATATTTGTTAACATAAAACTGCATTTTTTATGAAAATCAAAGAAGTGAGGGAAATGCTTACCTAGCGACTAACGGTGTACCAGATCGGCTAGCAAACAACGCCGGGTTAAGTAGATAGTTATCATTTTTAAAAACTGTTTAAAGTATCAGCGAATTATGCAAAAATATTTATTCAGTAATAGTAGATATACAGGGATCAGTATCTATTACATAATAGTAGCGTTGACATAGAGACGATTGTAAAGAATGATCGAGCCCTGGGCTGGGTAACCCTCCTCAGCACTTGATATGGACTCAAAAATATTGCCATACAATTCAGCACGACGATTATGATCCTAAATCGTTTGGTGATTTCATAACGAAAAAAAATTTAAAAAATACAAGTACAATAAGAGTTGAATTCAACAATAAAAGTTGAAGAGCTTTCGCTAACCCGCCCAAAATATTAATCATGTTAACAACAGGATAACACTATCTACATTCATGATAACAACAGGAGAGCACTATCCACTATTATGATAACAACAGGAGAGAACTATGATAATCATGATAACAATTGGAGAGCACTATCCACTATCATGAAATAAGAAGAGAGCACTATCCACTATAATAATAAAAACAGGAGAGCGCTATCCACTATCATGACAACAACAGGAGGGCACTATCCACTATAACGATAACAACAGGGGACCATCATACACTATCATGAAACAACATTTGAGCACTCTCCACTATCATGAAACAACAGGAGAGCTCAATCCACAATCATGAAACAACAGGAGACCACAATATTTGCAGAACGCTTTAGCCACCGACTCAGCTGTTTTGCTCCGCAACCGATCAAAACATCCATGATGTAAACCGATCAATCCCATTGATGCAGTATATCTTGTCATCGGATGGCAGAAGAGGGCCGATTATATCAAAATGTATTACAATGAATCGATCATCTGGTTCTTCATATTGTCCTATTGGTGTTTTTGTATAACGTAGTACGTTGTTGCTCTGGCAACCAATACAAGCCTGAGTCCTTTCCCTAATACCTTTCTTAATATCTTGCCATATAAATTTTGCTGTTACTTGTCGGTCTGTGGACTTAATCCCTGGATGAGACCACGAGTGTACGCTGTTGAAAACTTGTCGTCTATATTGTTTAGGAATATAGGGTCTAATTGTTGAAGTTGAAATGTCACACCAAACAACTTGTCCATTTGGAAAGGCGTTTTTTTATTTCAACAGTGAGGAAGTATCCGATTCTTGCAGCAGTGTAAGGTCTTGATCACTTTTTTGACTACCTGCAATTTTGCCATAATCTAGAACATTCATGGTATCGAGTCTTGATAATGTGTCAGCCATACCATTGTCGTTACCACTGATGTGTCTGATCTTGGTTGAAAACTGGGATATATGCTGAAGATGACGCTGCTGTCTTGGAAATGCTTTCTCATTTTTTCTCTTTAAACGCAAAAATAAGGGTTTGTGATCGGTAAATAGTAATGTCACTTCCTTCAATCTTATGTCTCAAATGTTTTATAGATAGATAAATACTCAATAGCTCTCTATCATAAGTGCTATAATTTATCTGAGCAGGGTTGAGCTTTTTTGAAAAAAAGGCTATAGGCTTCCAGCCTTGGTTTTTAAACTGCTGCAGTACTGAGCCAATTGCGAAATCCGAAGCATCCGTAAACAATGCCAAAGAAAGATTTGCATTCGGTATGGCAAGCAAAGCTGCGTCTGCTAGGTCTTTCTTACACTGTTCAAACTGTTTAACAGCTTCTTCTGACCAATCTATTTTTGTGCGAACGTCCTTCCTTGCTCCTTTTAAATATTCGTTCACCTTATTATAGCTTACGTCTTACTTGCATCTTTAAGTTATGGCCTACACAAATTTACCATTCCAGGAACTTTATGTACAGTCTCTGGAAGTTTTTAAAGTCAATGATCGACTTAACTTTTTCTGGATCAGGTTTTGTACCTTGTGTTGTAATCTGATAGCCTAAGAATGTGATCTCAGTAGCACCGAATATAGACTTAGACATGTGTTTTCAAGCAAGCCGAACCTGTGCAGCCTCTCTAGTACTGCCTTAAGGTGATCTCTATGCTCTTCTTCAGATTGTGAAGCTATCAACACATCGTCTAAATAAGAAAAACAGAAAGGTAAATCTTGAAGCACCTGATTGTAAAATCTCTGAAATGTAGAAGGATTGTTACGTAGTCCAAACGGCATGAAATTAAACTGAAACAAGCCAAACGGAGTTATTATTGACGTTTTCTCTTTTTCTTCGTCTGCTATTGGTATATGGTAATAAGCTTGAATCAAGTAGATTTAGGTAAAAATTCGCTAACCTTCGAGAACAGAACTCGCATCGTCTATTCTAGGGATAGGGTAGCGATCAGAAACTGTGATGGCGTTTAATCACCTATAATCTCCAGATTCCATTTTTATTGGCTACTAAATGTAACGAACTAGCCCATTGTTACTTAGATGGTGATACAATACCTTCGTTAATCAGTATCTGAAATTCTTGTTTTGCAATCCTCATCGCCTCTGTTCCTAGCCTTCTAGATTTTGAGAACACTGGAGTGCTTTCCTTTGTATTTATATAATGTCTGACTTCATGTTTCATAGGTGGTGGAAAATATGCCGGTTTTGTAATTTCCGGATACATGGACAATAGTTGGGAAAATTTATTATTGCTCTGCAAAGTGCTGACAGTATCTGCGACTGAAACTTCTGCAAATGTCTGTTAAAAGGTTAAATTAAAACCTTTTTCTTTTCTGTTGTTTTTGGCGGGAATGACTGACACATCAACTCCACTATCCACCAAAAAAGGCTGCTGTTTCAATCATTGATGAACAGTCTATATGTACGGCTAAAATTTCAGCAACAGTTGCGGTCGCTACATCTGCTACTGCTTGGAGTTTGCCTGGTTTTCAGATTTTCCGTAGTCTATTTCCCACTGACCTGGAGTTTTACATTTATTTGATCGGCATTTCGGTCCAAATCTAAAATGGAAATAACAATATTTTCCTCCATCTCTATAACTACCTCGGTTTTGACTTCTACTTCGACTTCGGCGAGGTGCTGTATTGATATCTCGAGACCTACTAATACGTTTTTATCCATAGCACAACTTAGAAATCAAATGAGGAAACGAAAAAGGGTGTGGAGCGTTAGGTTTTGTTTCATGAACCTCTTCCATCATATTCTGTGGTCGTATCTCTCAAAGTTGGGCTCCAATATCCGCCAGTTTATCTAAATCTTCATCACTAATAGTTAAAATGCTTCTGATTTGACTCGGAAGCTTATCAAGCCAGAGAGTTTTATTCAATTTATCAGAAACCTCCGATGTAGCTAGCCCTTTCATTTTCCTCAGATGCTGATTTGATTTCATGTCACCAGTGTCCAAGCCACTGATTAATTTGCGGATCTGACGATCTTCATTTTCTCTATAAATAGTCAATAACCTTTCTTTGGATCTTTTATACTTGTCTTTTTCATCCGATTTTACTAAATCCTAAATATTTTCTACTGTTTTTAAATCCAACTGAGCAATCAATTAATTAAATTTTGTCTCTTCTTGGGTTACATTTGAAAGCTCAGACTGAATCTCAGCTTGGCAAAACCATATTTCGGGCCTTTCCACTCAGAACGGGGGGCAATTTTAAAGATATCCTGTCCAAATGTAAATTGGGTTTTTTCTTACCTTTTTCGCCATCATCACCATTTTCACTACCGTTATGGGGCATCGTGAACGTCGGGGTCACCAATTGTTACTGTCTTTATATATTAAGAAATTCCAGTCAAATAAATATCACTTTACTTTGAATACGGTTTTATTTTACTCATTAAGTGTTTTATTTTACTTCCACAAAAACTATTCTTCTTTCTCTTCCTATGAATAACATCCTTTTAACCTGTCATGTTAACTCTCAATCCCTCCTAGCAAATTATGATGAATTCCATTTTCTACATAATTTCTACCATATTATTGCCATCTCAGAAACCTTGCTCAGACCAAGTGTTCCTTCTTCCTCTGTAAATATTCCTAATTATACTCTCGTCCGTCATGACCGTGTGGACCGAAAAGGAGGAGGCGTTGGTCTATACGTTCATGATAGCATGAGAATTAAAATCCTTCAAAAATCACCCTCTTCCGAAACTCCTCACATAGAATACCTATTCACCGAAATCACCTTTAAATCTTCCTCTCTTCTTCACGTTATAGCCTACCGCCCTCCTCAAGTCAAATATGACTCTACTTTTGAAATGTCCCTTCTCACCCATATTTCTCAATATAATAACATTATAATAATAGGAGACCTCAATACTAATTTCCTTATCAATTCCTCTGATAAGACATACCTAATAGACCTAATTAATTCCCTTGATTTATTTATTGTACCATTCCAACCAACCCATCATACCCAGTTCTCTGACACTCTCCTAGACCTATTTATTATAGATTCTCCTAAAAATTTACTCACATACTCCCAACATCCTGTACTGTTTCTCTCCTCCCATGACCTCATTCAAATATCGTACAACATCCTCACTCCCACCCCATCCGTAAGCAAATCTCCTGGCGAAATCTCGACTCATTTTCTCCGGAAAGTATAAATCCTCTGCTTGATAACCTCTTACATTCTATTGAACCTATCTTTTCTTCCTGTTCCGTTGATAAGATGGTGGAATGTCTCTCATCAAATCTCCTTTCACTTCTCAATCACTTAGCTCCTCTTGAAACATCCATATTCCGGCGTCCCCTAGCTCCTTGGATTACCCCACTAATTAAAGAAATCAATAAGAGAAGAGATGCTGCCAGAAGGCGTTTCAGGCGCACTCGGACACCTGAAGATTATTCCATGTTTCAGTGTCTTCGAAATCTCGCTCAATCTACTCTCCGCCGTGCCAAGGCACAATATTTCCGTAATATCCTATCCCTGGCTCCGGATCCAAAGTCAAAGTGGAAAATTATCTAATGCAGAGGAGACAACGTCTACCACACGATGACATTGCTGAATTGTTGAGTGTGATGTTCGGAATCCAAACTCGTAATCTGGGATTACATGATGGGATTCTAGGATAGGATACAAACGTTTTAAAATGAGTTTTTCTAGGATTTTACCCATGATTGGCAAGAAAGAAACAGGACGGTATGAGGATAGGGTAAGGAAAAATTAGATATGTTTCTACACATATCTAATTTTTCCTTACATAATTAGATATGTGTAGTTACAAAAAAGGCGGAATAATAGCTGGAAGACAGATTTTGATAATTTTTATCAGGATTTGATCGGCACCAGAGTCATTTGGGATTTAAGAATAGAACTGACAAGGTCATTGGGAAGAATGTGAGGGAAATAGAAGTTATCAGGATTGAATGCAGCTTGAGGGGTAAAGTATGATATAGGTAATACCGCACCTCGCCGAAGTCGAAGTAGGGGTCAAAACCGAGGTAGGTATAGAGATGGAGGAAAATATTGTTATTTCCATTTTAGATTTGGACCGAAATGCCGATCAAATAAATGTAAAACTCCAGGTCAGTGGGAAATAGACTACGGAAAATCTGAAAACCAGGCAAACTCCAAGCAGTAGCAGATGTAGCGACCGCAACTGTTGCTGAAATTTTAGCCGTACATATAGACTGTTCATCAATGATTGAAACAGCAGACTTTTTTGGTGGATAGTGGAGCTGATGTGTCAGTCATTCCCGCCAAAAACAACAGAAAAGAAAAAGGTTTTAATTTAACCTTTTAACAGACATTTGCAGAAGTTTCAGTCGCAGATACTGTCAGCACTTTGCAGAGCAATAATAAATTTTCCCAACTATTGTCCATGTATCCGGAAATTACAAAACCGGCATATTTGAAACATGAAGTCAGACATTATATAAATACAAAGGAAAGCACTCCAGTGTTCTCAAAATCTAGAAGGCTAGGAACAGAGGCGATGAGGATTGCAAAACAAGAATTTCAGATACTGATTAACGAAGTTATTGTATCACCATCTAAGTAACAATGGGCTAGTTCGTTACATTTAGTAGCCAATAAAAATGGAATCTGGAGATTATAGGTGATTAAACGCCATCACAGTTTCTGATCGCTACCCTATCCCTAGAATAGACGATGCGAGTTCTGTTCTCGAAGGTTAGCGAATTTTTACCTAAATCTACTTGATTCAAGCTTATTACCATATACCAATAGCAGACGAAGAAAAAGAGAAAACGTCAATAATAACTCCGTTTGGCTTGTTTCAGTTTAATTTCATGCCGTTTGGACTACGTAACAATCCTTCTACATTTCAGAGATTTTACAATCAGGTGCTTCAAGATTTACCTTTCTGTTTTTCTTATTTAGACGATGTGTTGATAGCTTCACAATCTGAAGAAGAGCATAGAGATCACCTTAAGGCAGTACTAGAGAGGCTGCACAGGTTCGGCTTGCTAGAAAACACATGTCTAAGTCTATATTCGGTGCTACTGAGATCACATTCTTAGGCTATCAGATTACAACACAAGGTACAAAACCTGATCCAGAAAAAGTTAAGTCGATCATTGACTTTAAAAACTTCCAGAGACTGTACATAAAGTTCCTGGAATGGTAAATTTGTGTAGGCCATAACTTAAAGATGCAAGTAAGACGTAAGCTATAATAAGGTGAACGAATATTTAAAAGGAGCAAGGAAGGACGTTCGCACAAAAATAGATTGGTCAGAAGAAGCTGTTAAACAGTTTGAACAGTGTAAGAAAGACCTAGCAGACGCAGCTTTGCTTGCCATACCGAATGCAAATCTTTCTTTGGCATTGTTTACGGATGCTTCGGATTTCGCAATTGGCTCAGTACTGCAGCAGTTTAAAAACCAAGGCTGGAAGCCTATAGCCTTTTTTTCAAAAAAGCTCAACCCAGCTCAGATAAATTATAGCACTTATGATAGAGAGCTATTGAGTATTTATCTATCTATAAAACATTTGAGACATAAGATCGAAGGAAGTGACATTACTATTTATACCGATCACAAACCCTTATTTTTGCGTTTAAAGAGAAAAATGAGAAAGCATCTCCAAGACAGCAGCGTCATCTTCAGCATATATCCCAGTTTTCAACCAAGATCAGACACATTAGTGGTAACGACAATGGTATGGCTGACACATTATCAAGACTCGATACCATGAATGTTCTAGATTATGGCAAAATTGCAGGTAGTCAAAAAAGTGATCAAGACCTTACACTGCTGCAAGAATCGGATACTTCCTCACTGTTGAAATAAAACGCCTTTCCAAATGGACAAGTTGTTTGGTGTGACATTTCAACTTCAACAATTAGACCCTATATTCCTAAACAATATAGACGACAAGTTTTCAACAGCGTACACTCGTGGTCTCATCCAGGGATTAAGTTCACAGACCGACAACAGAAAAGAAAAAGGTTAATTTAACCTTTTAACAGACATTTGCAGAAGTTTCAGTCGCAGATACTGTCAGCACTTTGCAGAGCAATAATAAATTTTCCCAACTATTGTCCATGTATCCGGAAATTACAAAACCGGCATATTTTCCACCACCTGTGAAACATGAAGTCAGACATTATATAAATACAAAGGAAAGCACTTCAGTGTTCTCAAAATCTAGAAGGCTAGGAACAGAGGCGATGAGGATTGCAAAACAAGAATTTCAGATACTGATTAACGAAGGTATTGTATCACCATCTAAGTAACAATGGGCTAGTTCGTTACATTTACATCGGCTGATAAAAATGGAACATCGGCTGATGAAAAATGGAATCTGGAGATTATAGGTGATTAAACGCCATCACAGTTTCTGATCGCTACCCTATCCCTAGAATAGACCTACAGTGATCAAATGTGAAATGTGCCTCTAGTGATTAGTATAGGTGATGAGTGAAGTGGATTATTATTTTTTTATTTATTTACTATAGCATTATTTTTTTTTTAGAAAGAGAAAATAATTATGTTATGTAAAATATGTTAAGTATAATTATGTTTTGTAAAATTAGTTTTTAAGTTTAGAGAAAGTGTTTATTTAGATAGTTATACTTAATTTATGGCGAGATAATGTTGTCTCAAAATCAAAATTAATATCGTAACATACTTCATGTTACTGGGAGAAGAGTAATGTAGGGTAACAAAAATTAAAAACAATTATTTAAAATATCGATTGTTATATTATGTTGTAAAAGGTTATAATTATACTGTAAAACAGTATTCAAAGTGAAGTGATATTTATTTTACTAAAATCTCCTAAGATATAAATACAGCAACAACATGTTAAATATTTTTAAAAAATATGGGATCTGGTAAAAATAGGACTATCGCATGATGTTTTCAAGGAACCTGTATTTTATTTATTTATTTTTTTTATAAATATAGTTATATATTACTGGTTAATCTATCTTTCTGCTAATGTAGCCTCATATTTTATTTCGTGCTCGTTACATAAATATATGTTTATTTCAAAATTATTATTAGAAATATACCTCAGCGTCACAGATAAGAAAGATTAGGCTTGCTCTTGCATCGACTTCATGTCTGTGTGTCTGTCAGTTAAGTGAGCCACCCTCCAGTTTTTGGGTTTTCGAAACTCTATCTCTCAACCAAAGTCTGATTATTCTGACACGCCTGGTACCATGGATCTGCTCTGTCGAAGCCTTAGCAAATATTTCCTCCAAAATCATTCCTGAGATACGACCTGCCCATTTTAGCCAGGTGTGCTTCATCAATTTGCTGATATTCATATTATTGAATATATGGTGCCTGATAGGTACGATAGAGGTCACCCTCAGATAGTCTGGGAAATATCTCGAAAATAATGGTTACGGCCATTTTTTACAACATAAATATCTGGTATTTGCTATTTTCTTCTCTTGATAGGTTATTAGAGTAATAAGAAATCCTTAGCCAATATGTTAATGGAATACTAGTGAAATGTTATTAGCTTAAAGTTGAATGATAATAATATAACAATGATAATATGAAAAAATAACCTAATAACTAAGGCTGTGAATTATATGTACATATATATGCAAATATATCGGGGAAATACATAGTTAGATACCGACAATAGGCAACGATCTACATTATTTGGAAAAAAAAAATGCAATACATATTTATACATAAGGATTGTTACGTAGTCCAAACGGCATGAAATTAAACTGAAACAAGCCAAACGGAGTTATTATTGACGTTTTCTCTTTTTCTTCGTCTGCTATTGGTATATGGTAATAAGCTTGAATCAAGTAGATTTAGGTAAAAATTCGCTAACCTTCGAGAACAGAACTCGCATCGTCTATTCTAGGGATAGGATAGCGATCAGAAACTGTGATGGCGTTTAATTACCTATAATCTCCAGATTCCATTTTTATTGGCTACTAAATGTAACGAACTAGCCCATTGTTACTTAGATGGTGATACAATACCTTCGTTAATCAGTATCTGAAATTCTTGTTTTGCAATCCTCATCGCCTCTGTTCCTAGCCTTCTAGATTTTGAGAACACTGGAGTGCTTTCCTTTGTATTTATATAATGTCTGACTTCATGTTTCACAGGTGGTGGAAAATATGCCGGTTTTGTAATTTCCGGATACATGGACAATAGTTGGGAAAATTTATTATTGCTCTGCAAAGTGCTGACAGTATCTGCGACTGAAACTTCTGCAAATGTCTGTTAAAAGGTTAAATTAAAACCTTTTTCTTTTCTGTTGTTTTTGGCGGGAATGACTGACACATCAACTCCACTATCCACCAAAAAAGGCTGCTGTTTCAATCATTGATGAACAGTCTATATGTACGGCTAAAATTTCAGCAACAGTTGCGGTCGCTACATCTGCTACTGCTTGGAGTTTGCCTGGTTTTCAGATTTTCCGTAGTCTATTTCCCACTGACCTGGAGTTTTACATTTATTTGATCGGCATTTCGGTCCAAATCTAAAATGGAAATAACAATATTTTCCTCCATCTCTATAACTACCTCGGTTTTGACTTCTACTTCGACTTCGGCGAGGTGCTGTATTGATATCTCGAGACCTACTAATACGTTTTTTTATCCATAGCATAACTTAGAAATCAAATGAGGAAACGAAAAAAAAGGGTGTGGAGCGTTAGGTTTTGTTTCATGAACCTCTTCCATCATATTCTGTGGTCGTATCTCTCAAAGTTGGGCTCCAATATCCGCCAGTTTATCTAAATCTTCATCACTAATAGTTAAAATGCTTCTGATTTGACTCGGAAGCTTATCAAGCCAGAGAGTTTTATTCAATTTATCAGAAACCTCCGATGTAGCTAGCCCTTTCATTTTCCTCAGATGCTGATTTGATTTCATGTCACCAGTGTCCAAGCCACTGATTAATTTGCGGATCTGACGATCTTCATTTTCTCTATAAATAGTCAATAACCTTTCTTTGGATCTTTTATACTTGTCTTTTTCATCCGATTTTACTAAATCCTAAATATTTTCTACTGTTTTTAAATCCAACTGAGCAATCAATTAATTAAATTTTGTCTCTTCTTGGGTTACATTTGAAAGCTCAGACTGAATCTCAGCTTGGCAAAACCATATTTCGGGCCTTTCCACTCAGAACGGGGGGCAATTTTAAAGATATCCTGTCCAAATGTAAATTGGGTTTTTTCTTACCTTTTTCGCCATCATCACCATTTTCACTACCGTTATGGGGCATCGTGAACGTCGGGGTCACCAATTGTTACTGTCTTTATATATTAAGAAATTCCAGTCAAATAAATATCACTTTACTTTGAATACGGTTTTATTTTACTCATTAAGTGTTTTATTTTACTTCCACAAAAACTATTCTTCTTTCTCTTCCTATGAATAACATCCTTTTAACCTGTCATGTTAACTCTCAATCCCTCCTAGCAAATTATGATGAATTCCATTTTCTACATAATTTCTACCATATTATTGCCATCTCAGAAACCTTGCTCAGACCAAGTGTTCCTTCTTCCTCTGTAAATATTCCTAATTATACTCTCGTCCGTCATGACCGTGTGGACCGAAAAGGAGGAGGCGCGTTGGTCTATACGTTCATGATAGCATGAGAATTAAAATCCTTCAAAAATCACCCTCTTCCGAAACTCCTCACATAGAATACCTATTCACCGAAATCACCTTTAAATCTTCCTCTCTTCTTCACGTTATAGCCTACCGCCCTCCTCAAGTCAAATATGACTCTACTTTTGAAATGTCCCTTCTCACCCATATTTCTCAATATAATAACATTATAATAATAGGAGACCTCAATACTAATTTCCTTATCAATTCCTCTGATAAGACATACCTAATAGACCTAATTAATTCCCTTGATTTATTTATTGTACCATTCCAACCAACCCATCATACCCAGTTCTCTGACACTCTCCTAGACCTATTTATTATAGATTCTCCTAAAAATTTACTCACATACTCCCAACATCCTGTACTGTTTCTCTCCTCCCATGACCTCATTCAAATATCGTACAACATCCTCACTCCCACCCCATCCGTAAGCAAATCTCCTGGCGAAATCTCGACTCATTTTTTCTCCGGAAAGTATAAATCCTCTGCTTGATAACCTCTTACATTCTATTGAACCTATCTTTTCTTCCTGTTCCGTTGATAAGATGGTGGAATGTCTCTCATCAAATCTCCTTTCACTTCTCAATCACTTAGCTCCTCTTGAAACATCCATATTCCGGCGTCCCCTAGCTCCTTGGATTACCCCACTAATTAAAGAAATCAATAAGAGAAGAGATGCTGCCAGAAGGCGTTTCAGGCGCACTCGGACACCTGAAGATTATTCCATGTTTCAGTGTCTTCGAAATCTCGCTCAATCTACTCTCCGCCGTGCCAAGGCACAATATTTCCGTAATATCCTATCCCTGGCTCCGGATCCAAAGTCAAAGTGGAAAATTATCTAATGCAGAGGAGACAACGTCTACCACACGATGACATTGCTGAATTGTTGAGTGTGATGTTCGGAATCCAAACTCGTAATCTGGGATTACATGATGGGATTCTAGGATAGGATACAAACGTTTTAAAATGAGTTTTTCTAGGATTTTACCCATGATTGGCAAGAAAGAAACAGGACGGTATGAGGATAGGGTAAGGAAAAATTAGATATGTTTCTACACATATCTAATTTTTCCTTACATAATTAGATATGTGTAGTTACAAAAAAGGCGGAATAATAGCTGGAAGACAGATTTTGATAATTTTTATCAGGATTTGATCGGCACCAGAGTCATTTGGGATTTAAGAATAGAACTGACAAGGTCATTGGGAAGAATGTGAGGGAAATAGAAGTTATCAGGATTGAATGCAGCTTGAGGGGTAAAGTATGATATAGGTAATACCGCACCTCGCCGAAGTCGAAGTAGGGGTCAAAACCGAGGTAGGTATAGAGATGGAGGAAAATATTGTTATTTCCATTTTAGATTTGGACCGAAATGCCGATCAAATAAATGTAAAACTCCAGGTCAGTGGGAAATAGACTACGGAAAATCTGAAAACCAGGCAAACTCCAAGCAGTAGCAGATGTAGCGACCGCAACTGTTGCTGAAATTTTAGCCGTACATATAGACTGTTCATCAATGATTGAAACAGCAGACTTTTTTGGTGGATAGTGGAGCTGATGTGTCAGTCATTCCCGCCAAAAACAACAGAAAAGAAAAAGGTTTTAATTTAACCTTTTAACAGACATTTGCAGAAGTTTCAGTCGCAGATACTGTCAGCACTTTGCAGAGCAATAATAAATTTTCCCAACTATTGTCCATGTATCCGGAAATTACAAAACCGGCATATTTGAAACATGAAGTCAGACATTATATAAATACAAAGGAAAGCACTCCAGTGTTCTCAAAATCTAGAAGGCTAGGAACAGAGGCGATGAGGATTGCAAAACAAGAATTTCAGATACTGATTAACGAAGTTATTGTATCACCATCTAAGTAACAATGGGCTAGTTCGTTACATTTAGTAGCCAATAAAAATGGAATCTGGAGATTATAGGTGATTAAACGCCATCACAGTTTCTGATCGCTACCCTATCCCTAGAATAGACGATGCGAGTTCTGTTCTCGAAGGTTAGCGAATTTTTACCTAAATCTACTTGATTCAAGCTTATTACCATATACCAATAGCAGACGAAGAAAAAGAGAAAACGTCAATAATAACTCCGTTTGGCTTGTTTCAGTTTAATTTCATGCCGTTTGGACTACGTAACAATCCTTCTACATTTCAGAGATTTTACAATCAGGTGCTTCAAGATTTACCTTTCTGTTTTTCTTATTTAGACGATGTGTTGATAGCTTCACAATCTGAAGAAGAGCATAGAGATCACCTTAAGGCAGTACTAGAGAGGCTGCACAGGTTCGGCTTGCTAGAAAACACATGTCTAAGTCTATATTCGGTGCTACTGAGATCACATTCTTAGGCTATCAGATTACAACACAAGGTACAAAACCTGATCCAGAAAAAGTTAAGTCGATCATTGACTTTAAAAACTTCCAGAGACTGTACATAAAGTTCCTGGAATGGTAAATTTGTGTAGGCCATAACTTAAAGATGCAAGTAAGACGTAAGCTATAATAAGGTGAACGAATATTTAAAAGGAGCAAGGAAGGACGTTCGCACAAAAATAGATTGGTCAGAAGAAGCTGTTAAACAGTTTGAACAGTGTAAGAAAGACCTAGCAGACGCAGCTTTGCTTGCCATACCGAATGCAAATCTTTCTTTGGCATTGTTTACGGATGCTTCGGATTTCGCAATTGGCTCAGTACTGCAGCAGTTTAAAAACCAAGGCTGGAAGCCTATAGCCTTTTTTTCAAAAAAGCTCAACCCAGCTCAGATAAATTATAGCACTTATGATAGAGAGCTATTGAGTATTTATCTATCTATAAAACATTTGAGACATAAGATCGAAGGAAGTGACATTACTATTTATACCGATCACAAACCCTTATTTTTTTTTTGCGTTTAAAGAGAAAAATGAGAAAGCATCTCCAAGACAGCAGCGTCATCTTCAGCATATATCCCAGTTTTTCAACCAAGATCAGACACATTAGTGGTAACGACAATGGTATGGCTGACACATTATCAAGACTCGATACCATGAATGTTCTAGATTATGGCAAAATTGCAGGTAGTCAAAAAAGTGATCAAGACCTTACACTGCTGCAAGAATCGGATACTTCCTCACTGTTGAAATAAAACGCCTTTCCAAATGGACAAGTTGTTTGGTGTGACATTTCAACTTCAACAATTAGACCCTATATTCCTAAACAATATAGACGACAAGTTTTCAACAGCGTACACTCGTGGTCTCATCCAGGGATTAAGTTCACAGACCGACAACAGAAAAGAAAAAGGTTAATTTAACCTTTTAACAGACATTTGCAGAAGTTTCAGTCGCAGATACTGTCAGCACTTTGCAGAGCAATAATAAATTTTCCCAACTATTGTCCATGTATCCGGAAATTACAAAACCGGCATATTTTCCACCACCTGTGAAACATGAAGTCAGACATTATATAAATACAAAGGAAAGCACTTCAGTGTTCTCAAAATCTAGAAGGCTAGGAACAGAGGCGATGAGGATTGCAAAACAAGAATTTCAGATACTGATTAACGAAGGTATTGTATCACCATCTAAGTAACAATGGGCTAGTTCGTTACATTTACATCGGCTGATAAAAATGGAACATCGGCTGATAAAAATGGAATCTGGAGATTATAGGTGATTAAACGCCATCACAGTTTCTGATCGCTACCCTATCCCTAGAATAGACCTACAGTGATCAAATGTGAAATGTGCCTCTAGTGATTAGTATAGGTGATGAGTGAAGTGGATTATTATTTTTTTTTTATTTATTTACTATAGCATTATTTTTTTTTTTAGAAAGAGAAAATAATTATGTTATGTAAAATATGTTAAGTATAATTATGTTTTGTAAAATTAGTTTTTAAGTTTAGAGAAAGTGTTTATTTAGATAGTTATACTTAATTTATGGCGAGATAATGTTGTCTCAAAATCAAAATTAATATCGTAACATACTTCATGTTACTGGGAGAAGAGTAATGTAGGGTAACAAAAATTAAAAACAATTATTTAAAATATCGATTGTTATATTATGTTGTAAAAGGTTATAATTATACTGTAAAACAGTATTCAAAGTGAAGTGATATTTATTTTACTAAAATCTCCTAAGATATAAATACAGCAACAACATGTTAAATATTTTTAAAAAATATGGGATCTGGTAAAAATAGGACTATCGCATGATGTTTTCAAGGAACCTGTATTTTATTTATTTATTTTTTTTTTTATAAATATAGTTATATATTACTGGTTAATCTATCTTTCTGCTAATGTAGCCTCATATTTTATTTCGTGCTCGTTACATAAATATATGTTTATTTCAAAATTATTATTAGAAATATACCTCAGCGTCACAGATAAGAAAGATTAGGCTTGCTCTTGCATCGACTTCATGTCTGTGTGTCTGTCAGTTAAGTGAGCCACCCTCCAGTTTTTGGGTTTTCGAAACTCTATCTCTCAACCAAAGTCTGATTATTCTGACACGCCTGGTACCATGGATCTGCTCTGTCGAAGCCTTAGCAAATATTTCCTCCAAAATCATTCCTGAGATACGACCTGCCCATTTTAGCCAGGTGTGCTTCATCAATTTGCTGATATTCATATTATTGAATATATGGTGCCTGATAGGTACGATAGAGGTCACCCTCAGATAGTCTGGGAAATATCTCGAAAATAATGGTTACGGCCATTTTTTACAACATAAATATCTGGTATTTGCTATTTTCTTCTCTTGATAGGTTATTAGAGTAATAAGAAATCCTTAGCCAATATGTTAATGGAATACTAGTGAAATGTTATTAGCTTAAAGTTGAATGATAATAATATAACAATGATAATATGAAAAAATAACCTAATAACTAAGGCTGTGAATTATATGTACATATATATGCAAATATATCGGGGAAATACATAGTTAGATACCGACAATAGGCAACGATCTACATTATTTGGAAAAAAAAAATGCAATACATATTTATACATAAGTAAAATCTTAAGAGTAAGTAACAACTTTTGTTGAAAAGGGAGACAATATGAAGAAGGCTATTAAAAACAGAAATACAAGGGGAACATTAAAAAAAAAGAAATAAAAACGTTGTAAAACAATGTGGCATAATTTATGGATGTGTGTCAACTCGAACTAAAGTACGAATTAAATCGGTATCGAAACCAGAATTTTCTATTTTGGTGTTAGTAGTTAGTGTAAAAAAAGTTTTTTTTTAAATTATGATTTTATTCTTTTTATTTGTGCTATTCTGTTTTTATGTAAAGTGTTACTGGAACAGCAAAGCCGTGCACTAGTTGATAAAACTTTATCAAAACAAACACACTATAAAAAGTCTCCGTCACTCTAAAAACGTATATAGGTACTTCCCAACAAGACATTTAGTCTTTGCAAAAGTGATTTTCAGCATTCTAGGAGTAGATATGTAAACAGTTAACGAATAATGTGTCTTGGTGGATACTACGTGAGAGAATGGATAATGTAATCGTGGTAGCAATAAGGCGAATAAGCAAACATAAGAAATATTCCAAGTATTTGATCTGAACGAGAGCTAAAAGTTAATCCGATTCAACAATTTCAAGCGAAGGAAAGGTAATTGAAAGTTCACATTCGATACTTAGCATTTTTAAGGACGATATGCTAATCTTCCGGATAAAATCGACAATTATATTTAAGATTAGACTATTTCGCTAAATCTTAATTTCCGAATATAGAATTTTTGAATTATATAGGTGAGGATAATCCAGACGGGTATGAATCAAAAATTTAAGGATAAGAGAGACATTTATAATAATAATAATAATCCAGACGGGTATGCTAAATAAAGGTATCCCAGGTTGAAGTTTTTAAAAAGAAGCTTTATTGAGAATTACATACATTGATCTGAAACAAGAACACAGGTTAAAACTTATTGCAAGAGAGCAAAGGCAAGCCCTGAACAGGAAGATAGAAGGCTATATGTATATATAGATATGAAAACCATCTCAGCGGAAGAATGTTGCAAAGCAGACAAGAAGCAATCAGTGATGGTTTGATTCTGAATGCAAGAATGAATATATTTCTAAATAAGCACGGAAGTTTTTTCAAAGATGTCTGAAAGAAGCAATCCGAATCGGATTCCAAGGCAGTAATGCGGTCAAAGACGAAAATGGTCAGCTTTTAGTGAGAGAAGAAGAAATAGTAAGCAGATGGAAGAGGTACTTTCAAGGATTGCTTAACTCGGCCATTGGAGATTAGTCAGAACAGAGCGTGAGTTTAGATGAAGATGGTGACATGGACGAGATACTTCCTCCTGATGAGCTGGATATAGAAATAATTTTACAAAAACTGAAAAACCACAAAGCTCCTGGTCCAGACGGAATAGCGGCTGAGTTTTTGAAAGCGGGCGGAGATGCGTTGAAAAATGAAATTCGCTCTTTGATATGTAGCATTTGGGAAGTAGAGGAATTTCCTGCTGAGTGGAATGAGTCAAACATAGTCCCAATATATAAGAGGAAAGGAGATAAGACAGAGTGCAGAAATCATCGGGGGATAAGTCTACAGTATATAAAGTTTTCTCAATAGCCCTATATAACAGGATCATCGCACATGTTGAACCTAATTTGGGTGAATACCAGGGAGGTTTCAGACCCAACCGATCGACTGTCGATCAAATTTTCTCACTGAAGCAGATGTGCGAAAAAATGAAAGAGTATAACCAAACTATGTGGCTGTTGTTTGTGGTCTTTAAGACAGCATACGATTCCGTCAACCGTGATGAGCTGTATAAAGCTATGAAAGACATGAAAATACCGAACAAGCTCATTAGGCTCACTATGTGCACCATGAAGACCACATTTGATAGGATTAAAGTGGACCAGGCAAGAAACGAGCCTTTTCCCGTAGATGTCGGACTCAGACAAGGAGACTCGTTAGCACCTCTCCTTTTCAATATAGTTTTACATGCAACTGTAAAAAGAGCGGGGTTTGACACCAGAGGCACAATTTTTAACAGCCCCATTCAGATATTGGCGTATGCGGATGACGTAGTTATTGCAGCTCACTTTATGTGATACTTAAGGGAAGCTTTGCACAAAATGAACAGAAAAGCTAAAAGAATGGGATAGCATATGAACGAGGATAAATCCAAAATAATGGTATTTAGAAGAAGAAGAACTTGCTCGTCCACAGCATTTTTATTATATGGAAGGCTACACCCTCGAAACCGTCACAAATTTCCAATATTTAGGCACCTGGATTAACGAACACCTCGATGAAAATGAGGAAATTAAAAGTCGGATAATATCAGCCAACAGAGCCTTCTTCTCCATACAAAGCAATATCAAGAGTAGACTCACCAGCCTTGCAACCAAGATAAGACTGTACAAGACTCGAGTGTGACCGGTAGCCTCGTATGCCTGCAAAACATGGACTATTAATAAATCAGTAGCGACAAAACTGGACTGTTTCGAAAGGAAAGTACTGAGGCGTATATTTTGTCCGATAAAGGATAACGGTATGTGGTGGCGAAAGAAGAACCGGGAGCTATACGATTTGTAGGGTGACTTGCCATTGACGATATTCATAAGAGTTCAACGGCTAAAATGGATGGGGCATGTATACCGGATGGGTGAGAACAGAACATGCCGAAAATTGTTCTGGGATAGACCGGATGGAGTGAGACCTCGTGGAAGACCGAAGAGGAGATGGTTCGATGGCGTCTCCGAGGACTTAAAAGTTTCTAAAATATATTTAAGGCGAGCAGCTGATTGGAGGAGGGCTGTGAAGCAGGCCAAGGACAGCTTCATGCGTCTGTCGCGCCAATAAAAAAAAAAAAAAATATATATATATATATATATATTATATTTATAGATATGTATTTATAAATATGCTTAGTAAGGTTCTTGAGGTTCAGTCAATAAATAAAAACAACTATTTTGGGGACGTTTCGAGACTATATTGTTCTCATAATCATGCCCTACAGTAAGAAAAAAAAGGTTACAATAAAATATATAAGTTATACAAGTTATTTCAAAACATAAAGTTAGCTACGATATAAGTATATAACAACATGTGTTAGAATAATAAAAATATATATAATTACAGAATATAGAGGAGTATGAAACTACTTACAATGTCATTGTAGGATTTGGTATCGAATAACTAAATTCTAACAATTTTAGTACACAACTGACCTGTGGCAATTTTGAAAAACTGTCACAAATATTTATGGGGGATTCCCTAGGAAAAATAGAGTTAAAAGGACTGGGTGGTATTCCCAAGATTTAGATACAAAAATATTTTGGTGTAATATACTAATAAATGGATGAATGATTTATATGATGTATATTAATGTAAATGTATATTATTGGTCTGAATGTATTAAATTGGAATTGCAGGTGATGAGATTTAGAACGTCCGATTATTTGTTTATTGCGCGACCACCCGTCCTTTTATCTTATTTTTTCCTAGGGAATCTCCCATAAACCTTTGTAACCTGTTTTTTCACTGTAGGGCATGATTATGAGAACAACATGGTCTCCAAACGTCGCCAAAATAGTTGTTTTTATTTATTGACTGAATCTCAAAAACCTTACTAAAGATTTAATAGTAACAGTCAAGAAATTTATCCATATAATATACATTAATATACACTTTTAAATTTACATATTATAATGAGCCATTATTGTTCCTTTCCTTTTTAATGATATTTACGATCATTCCAATTAATAATATAAAGGTAAATATTTGAGATTAGGACAAGCTGATTGGTTGAAAATCCGAATAAATCGCTATGATTAGAAGAATCATAATAAAATGGTTAAGGGAACGATTAGGAAGTTAAGGGAACGACTAGGGAAAATTTTATGAAGATACAGAATAAAAAGATAGGAGCGATTGTGTATTCTTGACGTTATGAGTTATATTGTTTTAAATATTACACGATTGTTATCTCATATCACCACTCGTATTACCCGTGATGATTACCGTAAAATATTTAAATATTGGCAAATAAATAAGTCGGAAAGATGAGGAATATTGCTGGGAGAAGAGATAAAATCGACCTGTTAGAATCGATCGGTATTATATATTTAGATGCCTGAGTTACTGTTCATGACAACTGACCAAACTTCTTTTTATTGCGAACTGTCTCAGTTTCCTTATGACGATTGTGTTGCTTATACAAGAATAGGTTCTTCAATTTTATCTACACACCATGTAACTAAATTACGTAAACTATTTATGACAACATTATTATAGAGAGACACCTTCTTCGAAACATAAAACCGACTTTATTAAAACATCATCAATATAAGATTCGCAAAAATCATATCAAGTTATAGGCCATCAATATATATGTCAATATTTTTTACTTGTTATGTATTTAAATTGATTCCCACTCACTTTACATATATTAATCTCATGTTCGGACATTTATAAATATCGATATTTACTTAATTTATTTACTATTATTTAAACCCACTTTATTCTTTCTGTATCTTCAAATTATATTTATTTTACTTCTATTTGCATATGCATTGTTATTTTTATTATAATGGTGCAGATCTGGTTAATCAGATAAAATTGAGGATAATGTAGACAGGGCTGCGGCTATTAACACGCAATAATTGGAGATTAACTAACCCTGTCGACGTGTCAGATTACATTTGAAGACTTCATCAGGGAACAAGGAAGTAGACGTAGCACTTACGTTATAATAAATTAACATCTTTACAAATATAGGAAATTATTCTCATCTCATCTTATCTAAGTAAAATTCAGGGAAAAATGTTTTATTTAGTTTGTTTTAGGACTATTCAGTTTCATATAAGGCTTGAAGACCTAGTTCCTCTTACAGTTGACTGCAATCAATATCCTTCATAATATGATGGAATACAGAATGGTTCTCACTTCACTTTGCCTATTACAACTGCTACTCTATTTGACTTCAATGAGATGTTTCTATCTCTGCTAATAGTAACTTGAAAAAAACTCGCTTGACATTCGGAATATACAGGGTGTCCCAGACATAGTGTAAAAAACAAAATTGGGTGATACTGCATACTAAACGGGGTAGAATGGCGCAAAAACTAGTTTCATATCTCAATCCGTTGAGGAGATAGAATTTCTTTTGTTTTTATTTTTAAAATATTTATTTTTTCTAAAAAATGGCAGTTTTCTCTACTTTGGTTTAGCGTAGAAACAAAAGCGATGATATTTTCTTAATCAGCATTACATTTTCTAAAATATGAAATAGGTCTAGTTATTTTAAATTCACTTTTAGAGGACCTTTTAACGCACAAAGCACAAAACATTACTTAAAACTTAAATTTTTAATATTTTTTGAAAATTTCACACTCTCCACTGGAGCACTCTAGAAGCCGTCAAATTTCCCAAAAACTGCAAAATTTAGTTAGTTTTTGATTGGTGTAACTCATGATACAATTGCACTTCAACTTTTGAGTCTAACAGAACTCTTTCTGATGAAAAACACGCTAGAGAATAAATACTTCATTGCTTCACTAGATTGAATAAATGTATTAGTTATTTTATCTCTTGTGCATATGCATGAGGGGTAAAGAGTTGTGAAGGTGGCAAGCCCTCCCTCCCCCTCCCCCCCCAAAAAAAATCTTATTTATAGGGAGTTAGGGGGGGGGACCCAAATTCTTGCTGATTACCCAATGTTAAATAAACGTACTTTTTTCTTTCTTTTTTTTTTTTAATATAAAAAATAACAATTTAGGATTATTCGAAGAAATTAAATACACCAACAGAAAAATGACATTTCATTATGTCCCTGCTACTCATTAGTCCAGACAATGATATCACGTTCAGATTGAAATTAGTGGATTTATTTAGATAAGCTTTGTAAACAATTATAATCCCACTGTTTCATGTCCTCTCATTTTATGACTGCATCAATTGCCATTCACTCTTCTTCAGCCACGGTCTTCGCTATAAGTGAGTACGCAAATATGATTTTCGTCTACGGGTTTTTATTTGTAGGGAGTTTAGGTGGGGACACAAATCCTTGCTGATTACTAGCTTATAAAGTACGTTTATTTAACATTGGGTAATCAGCAAGAATTTGGGTCCCCCCCCCCCCCTAACTCCCTATAAATAAGATTTTTTTTGGGGGGGGGGGGGGAGGGAGGGCTTGCCACCTTCACAACTCTTTACCCCTCATGCATATGTACAAGAGATAAAATAACTAATACATTTATTCAATCTAGTAGGTAGGTGAAGCAATGAAGTATTTATTCTCTAGCGTGTTTTTCATCAGAAAGAGTTCTGTTAGACTCAAAAGTTGAAGTGCAATTGTATCATGAGTTACACCAATCAAAAACTAACTAAATTTTGCAGTTTTTGGGAAATTTGACGGCTTCTAGAGTGCTCCAGTGGAGAGTGTGAAATTTTCAAAAAATATTAAAAATTTAAGTTTTAAGTAATGTTTTGTGCTTTGTGCGTTAAAAGGTCCTCTAAAAGTGAATTTAAAATAACTAGACCTATTTCATATTTTAGAAAATGTAATGCTGATTAAGAAAATATCATCGCTTTTGTTTCTACGCTAAACCAAAGTAGAGAAAACTGCCATTTTTTAGAAAAAATAAATATTTTAAAAATAAAAACAAAAGAAATTCTATCTCCTCAACGGATTGAGATATGAAACTAGTTTTTGCGCCATTCTACCCCGTTTAGTATGCAGTATCACCCAATTTTGTTTTTTACACTATGTCTGGGACACCCTGTATGAAAAAAAATAAAAATAAGATTCTTGGTAAGAACTTGGTGTTTTACAAATATTTTGATAACTTGTTTCTTGGTGTAAAAATAAATTATGGAGTAGATAAATGAATGAAGCACAATTTGGCTGATTGAGAAAAGCTCTGAGACCTTGTGCCCCAAGCAGAGGTCAGGCTCTACAGTATCGATTGCAGGTTGATAAATAATAATTAGTGAGGTTCATAAAAGTCTAATCTGTTTTGAAGTGTACTGGGGGTGAGTGTTGGCCCTGCCGTGTTGAACGCTCATCGCGTGACGGCTTCCTATCCCGTTTTACGCCCACTTTTATTGTGTTTTTTTCAGATGATCATTTCAGAAAGACTAACAAATGGTGTAAACTAAAGGCAAAAACTGGTTACGAGCCACTTCTCTTTCTAAACCCATACTCAACTACTCTTACTTTGCTTTTCGTACTGAGTTTTTTCTTAGCGCATTCAGTATAGGCGAATAAATTGACTAGTTAAGACAGTTGTATGAGGTGTTTTCTAGCTAACCTTTAGTCAAAATTCCTAAGTTTTACTTATCATTATCCGTCCACATTCTAGATTACCCGAAAAAGCGAATTATGACGTCAAATAATTCTTGTTGCGTGTGGTATCAATATTTGTTTTTCTCAAAACTGATCAATTACATCCATTTAATGTAGATATTGGGAATATTTTAAAATGATTCTTTTCTATGAGAACACTTTAAAAGTATTCTTATTTTAAAATATTTTTTTATTTATAGTTAAGCGTTATTATATAAAGGTTCAGTTATTTAGCGCGTAGAGCAGAAATACTCGTAGCGAGGATGTGATGAAGAGGAGAGGTGTCCCGTTTAGGTTGACAATCCCCTCTTTTCACTGCGGCTGCTATTTGCCGCCCCTTGTTAAATTAAATAATCTCTTATAATAACATCATCTATAGGAAAAGTTTACGAAATAACATTTTTTTTTTATTTTTAGTTAAAAATTTTATGCAACAGAACAACTATCCATAAAGAGATAAAATATATTTTGTTATAAGATATTTTTAGTTTTTGGTGTTAGGCTGGCCTAAAGAACTGAGGAATAGGTGAGTAGTAATAGGAGTGTGAGCGATATAGAATGATTAGTTTAAGTTTAATATCGAACGTGCGCGCTATTGGGCAATAGCTGCAGATCCTTGGAGTTCACAAATGATGGTTGTTTGTTAGGGTCTAACCTTCTTATGTACTCAAACTAGGGCAGGAAGGACGGAACGCACAAATGATTTTATTAACTACAGAGAGCTTTGGTATGCCAAACCTTTCAAATTGATTGAATACCATTAAATATTTATAGTAAGTCTTCTTTGGTTGCCATATTAACTTAGGTTTTCCTAAAAGTCCTCTGGTTTTCCTCTCTTTCCTCTCTGGTGCTCTCACAGTCTCTTAATCAAGTGAGAGATGTGGCTAGAGAGAAGCGTTAAAATACCCTAAACCCATCCCCCCAGCTAAGGTCTGACATGTAGGTTGGGGGGGCAGGTTGACGAGCCCTCACCCTCACTCTATAACGATCAATGTGCCTCGACGTATTTTGAGATGGAGATATCTTTAGGTTGAGGGTGTATGGCTTTTTTGGTTTATTTTTTGTAACGTTATTTCCAGCCTTAGAAATGTAACATTTTGACACGCTCTAGCTCTGTTGGTATTGCTCGGATCAATCGTTTACCGACAGTTTAATAAATTAATCAAATTTAATCAAAAACCATTTTTTTTTATGTAACGTTTGTCCTAGGACCTACTGTTTAGGAGCTATATTGGTTTGAATAAAAAAAGTCACGTTTTTCTCTCAACTTTATTTGTTTCAAATAATCATCAAAGTTAATTATTAATTTAAGTAATGTTTAGTGAAAGATAATGATATTTTCCGATGCGACTCCTCGAAACTCGCATCGGCCCTCTAGAAAATGGACTGTATTTAAAAGGATATGAATGAGTGTTCGTAGCCTTGGGAAAATCTTAATCAGAAGATAACCGAACCAAATATCACAAAAAAATCACTCACCTGGATATAGCCGCCGACGTACTTCCGCGTCTTCTCGGAGGCCTCCAAAAGAATCGCGGGCGGACGAATGATTCTCGCAGGCTGAAACACTTGGTCAGGATATCCTCCTCTCAAATTAACACTCATTAGTTGGGGATACTAAGTTTTTTTTTAACAACACAAAAAAAAAAAAAAATTTGAGAAAAAAAAGGGCTTTTGGAAGGCTAATCTTAGCCTTGGTCATAAAAAAAGGCAGGAAGACCATAAGGCCTTGGACAAAGGTAATGCGTGCGTACTGGAGAGCAGACAGCATAAAAGTGACGATTATTCCTGTAGGGATAAATGCAGATAACGGCTAGTTACCTAGGAATTTTATAGAGTGCGTCTATGAACGATATTCTACACTTTTCTCCTTTCCCCCCCTCACAAAAGCGCCGATTGGTGCGAACAAGTAATGTTATCCTTTAAATTCTTAAATGTGTATTGGATAAAGCAGTAGATTATAGATAGACATATCCACGATCTGTTACGTGTACTCAGTAATTATTGAAGAATTTTCTGTAGTGCCCTGGTGTCTGAGCTGGCAAGCACATGCTGCACGTGTCGGTGGGCTTACTGGCCTAGAGTTTCGGGGTGCCAATTTTTATTCTGAAGAGGATCCCATTTGAGAAAGGGATCGAAACGTAAATAAAGCAAAAACTAATAAAGCAGACAGTGTTAAAAAAAAATATTGTTAAACATTGGAGCTATTACCCGATTAATATAAAATAGTTGTTGAAATAATTTCTGAAGGTCGATAAAAAGGAATTTTAATAAATATATAAGACTAAAGCGACAAGAAACTGCTAGTTGTTACAGACTACTTCAGCATTTACTAGACAAACGATCAAAGCTCCCAATTCATTACAATAGACTTATTTACATGTGATTACACCTATTTGGAGTTGGGTTTTGGGGTTCTACTATACCTTCCAATTCATCTCGTAATCCTTAAAATCCGAAAGGCTTACCAATCTATTCTAGCCTCGATAGAAAGTCAAGATTTTTTTGGTACACATAAGTATTATAAACAGTTCAGGAAATCAAATATTTTTTCTTTATACTGCTGTCCTATAAAGTTACGGAAATGTGACATACTCTTCTGTCTGAAATGATAAACATAGAACAATTTAAAAATCGCGCAATAAACAAAAAATCAGACGTTCTAAATCTTAACACCTGTTCTTCCAATTTATTTTATTCAGACCAATAATATACACTTACTTTTATATACATCATATAACTCATTCTTCCATTTACTAGTATATCACACTGAAATATTTTTGTACCTGCATCTTGGGAGTACCACCCAGTCCTTTTAACTTAATTTTTCCTAAGGATTTCCCCACAACCTTTGTAACTGTCTGTTCAAAAATTCCCCTAGGTTAGTTGTGTATAAGTATTGTTAGAATTTAGTCTAATCCAACTCACTCACATGTACTGTATAGATATAGTTATTTATCTAGGGAGGGCGTCATGAACCTATACAAAATTCTTAGCTTGATATACTCGTGACAACGTTTTGCGTTCTACGACTAAAAGTGTGGACTTGAATAAAAGTATAATGTTATGTCTATCTTACAAACTATAGCAAATTGGTGGAAACTCCACGATGTCGATCCCTTCCTAAATGACGAAGAATATGCTTACTCAATTATTTTCGTTTACCAAATTAACTACACTACTTTTAATATAACGTTTTTTATGGAATTGTTTTGTTAATTTAGAATATTCTCTCCAAGAACTAAAAAGTACATGTAACTTTTCATTTTTCTCAATGCATTTCACAGATATTCCATTATCGTATTTATTAAGATAGGGACCGGAGATAAATTTGACGCAAAAAAATAAATAATAAAAATAAATTTGACATTATACTTTGTCTGTTTAGTCAAATTTTCAATGAACTGATGATCTGAGACTTAATTCAAATAGCTTCTGGGCGACTCGGTTGGGGCGATCTTGTCGAAGCATCAACTACAATGACCCGCCCTGGAGGAGGTTCCCTGTCCTAATTTGCGAAGCTTTCACATGAAGGAAATTAATCCCCCCCTCCCCCTCCCCCGCGGAACCATCTCCTTATGCTAGCACGCTGTTAATTGAACATTATACTGCAGATAATAAATTTTAGTTTTTTTTTTTGTTTTGTTTTTTAACATCTCACTGTTTATAGCATTTTAATTTAGTTAATATTAAAGTTTCTTGTTGTATACACAGCTAGATGAAAATATAAGTTTATTTTTTTTTTTTTTTGTGAACATTATGAAAGTGTTCAATGGTCATGTCTTTAATCACCTGTTCCTCAAAGCTAGCATTCAATTATAATACTGCTGAATAAAACTTAATGAAACATCAACAAATATAATGATCAATTATTTTATAATATACGTAAATAATGAGTTAATATAATCTCTATAGCAAACCGAATTCAGGTAGCATCAAGACACAAAAATAATTTTAGTATTCAAATTTATCAAATTAAATCCGGGGATCATAAAGCTATTCAGGTTTTATTTACTATTTGTACATCATAGAATCTGATAAAAACGTGAATAGAAGGACAACTATATTTGAACATAGCTAACTCTGTCAAAATGAAGGATACGGTAATGAACCTGCAGGGTAGGGTTGTAATGATTAAAATAAATATATATTCATGGACATGTTCAAAATCAGAAACATTTTTTCACCGAGAGGTTAAAGTTTTTCCATAAAAACTCGAAGGTTACAGCCGGGGAGACTATGACCATTGGTGACCTTTTGCCCCAGGCTCCTTTAGGCTGACATGTACTATTGATTCTGGAGAAGATTCAACTCATGTTGCTTTTGATACCACACATAAATATCGCAAATATTTTGTCAATGAAGCTCAAATTGTATTCAAAACTGGTCATATAAACACAACTTTGGTGTTGTAGCCCGTAAAACACACTTCGTTCATCACTATCTTATTGTCAACATTAACACAAAATAGTTCGAAAAAATTTCCAATATATTTGCCTGGTGAAATGAGCTGCTACTCCTTGATTATATCGACGGGGAAACTATTTTCTGGCGGTGCTCCATTTTGTAGAACTTTCTTCATAGCTAAAGTAACCCGCAGGAGCCATCCCAATCAGATTCAATTCCGTGCAGCTCATCTATACTATATTAATAAATGATGTTAGCTTCTGCTTAGCTTTATTTATTTACAATATCATTATTATTAATGCATTTATTGTTCAAGATGTTCATATAGAAATTCAGATATGACTTGGTACAGTAATAGTCCTACTCCATTTTTCAGAAATATGAAGTACCTGTAAGAACCAGAAATTAATATTATCCATAATGTTAATATAATTTATGTGAGTGTACTTCATTAATTAATTAATCCTCACATTAAATTTTCATTGAGTTTATTTATTAGTACGTGAGAGGTCCTCTTCGACAACCTACAAAACCGAACCTCATCCCTAAATATATGAGGGAAGATTGGAGGGAGGTGGGATAGAGGTACACCACGACAACATTACTCACTATCTCCTGCTTCCATGCCGAATGGAATCATCGAGCTTTGTTAGCCGGTAATACGGTCACACCATATGGATATATATCAATTAATTAGTAATATAAAAACATAAATTTAACTATAAATATTCATTCGCGATTGTTAGTTATAACCTCTTCGCTGTTTAACTGTTCAAATTTTTTAATAAATAGATGCCGGTATGAACAAGAAACTTACACAAACACAGACAGACAGACAGACAGACAGACAGACAGACAGACAGACAGACAGACAGCCAGACAGACAGACACACACACACACACACACACACACACACACACACACACACACACACACACACACACACACACACACACACACACACACACACACACACACACACACACACACACACACACACACACTTTTTATAGGTTCAGTTTGTCATTTCTTTTCCACTTCCCTTTCTAATAAATAAATAAAAAATATTTTGTTCAAACCACCCCCTTCACAGCCTCTCACGGGTGGTCGGGGAATTCACACTTTGTATTGGGTCATACAACAAAGGACCGTTTCTCTACCTGCCATACCGTGTAATATTTGGGGTATACATGATATTTTAAGTTTATCTAAAATTCAAAAAAGTGGGAAGTCGGTGGGCGTGTCCAAGTACAGGGGGTGGAGTCTATTCTTGAAAAAGAGCCGGAAAAATATTTTCGGGGTCTTGTCCTGTCTTCTTCTTCCTGAGCTGATTTCTTGAGGTCCTGGGTCGGGCCTTGTCTCCTTGTAGGCCAGTCTGGCGATTCCCACCGTTACTACGATGTAGCTGATTAGACGTAGTCATCTCCAGATGACATCTCACCGATGACTTTTATTCACAACATAGCATCGCCCTCGTATTAAAGATAAGTCTAGGTTAAGTTTATTTGTTACCATATAAGTTTTTAAATTAAGTTATAATTCTTATTTCCTGTCTGCAATTTTATGTCAACCTTTAATTGAATATATGTTGTTTTAATTTAACCGTCAAATTCATTTACCATTTGCATGTCACTCATTTAATTAATATATTTTTATTCTTCTTCTTTATAATTAACACATTTAATTATTGACCCCAAGCTAACCTTGAGTAGAGATTAGATAAATTTAATTAATTCGTTATATAAAAAATACTTATTTATAATTTGTCAGGCAATCAAGTCCTGGAAAAAAAAAGGCGGAATTTCATTTCCTGCATGTTTAAAAAGTCGGTCAGAGACGACAGAGGCAATGCTCTCGGAATTTCAGAAAGAATTGGTCAACATTTTCAAGGAATATAATAAGAATATAATTAATGAATGTTAGTAAGGAGAGAAATCCTTTATTAGTTCAGATTGACCAGAAGATAGATAGGAGTCATCAAAAACTATCACCTCAGTGCGACTCCTTTCTCAAAGGATCAGAAAAAGAAGTGGAACAAAATTCTGAAGAAAACCTCCCAGCGCAACAAATTAAAGAAGTAGCTGAGGAAGAAGTAAAAGCCATCTTACCACTGCCAGAGAAGAAACAATATTTAATAAAGCAGACCTCCCGACATATGATGAAGAAATCATTGAAAAATATGAAAAGGATGAAAATGATAATAAATTAACAAGTAATCCTCATACTGTAGAAGAAGCAGTACCAGAAATTGAAGAGCTGCCTGCGAATGAAACAATTAAGATGAAGAAGAACAAGAAAAAGAAAAGTAAATTGTTATAAAAGAAAACGAAAATCATAAAGGAAAGAAGCACAGATATAGAAAAAGAAAAGGACCAAGACAAAGAACTTTAAGAGCAGATAAAAGTGTTATATTTGAAAAAAGTTCGAAAACAAAAATTGTTCAGTATTTTAATAACTTAAGAAGAAATATAAATAAGACACTTATTACTAGTGGAAATAAATGTGAAACAAAAAGTAAGGTGTCGGTTGAAAAACACAAATATAATAAAGATTATGACAGAGATCTTGGGAAAATTATAGAAAAGGAAGAAAATAAAATATTGAATTTACAAGCAGAAGAAATTGCAAAGAAAAACAATTTCGCTGATGGAAAAAGCCGTACTCCCATAGATGTAAGCAATTATTTGAGGGGGAAGGTAAGAAAGAATTATAATCGTTGACAATGCCTATTGGACATTTGGTATAAATCCGGATAATGTTTATGGAAAATAACTATTGTTTAGAATAAGTAGCGTAAATAGTGAAGTATTAGGATATATTAAATATATTACTACAACAAGAGACATCAACGAAATGTAAATCAGTTATTAAAAAATTAAGTACAGCTTTGTTTTATCACTTAATGAATATTCAAAAACGGAAAACAAGTCATAGAATGAATAGATCACTGTGTATTGAACTTATAAAGATCTTTTAGTAGAAAGAAATATTTTAGAACTTAAATAGATAATGTTAATAAATAGCCAAAAATTGCCAGAAGTAATTAGTTAAAGCACTAAAAGAGCATCCTATGGAAAATATCAAGTAGTGTTGGATCAGAAATATGTTAATTTGTTGTTGTACAGTTTTTGTCGGAGTTATTAAGAATATTGCTCGAATAATTCGGAGTAGACGTCATATCAGGTGATCTGGGTGGCCAAGGTACTACTCCTCCTCGTCCAATCCATCGTTGTGGATAATTTATATCCAGCCAAGCTCGAGCAACTCTCTTATAATGAGCTGGAAATCCATCGGGTTGAAACCACATTTCAATCCGCTGCTGTAAGGGAATGTCACCTAAATAATTAGAAAAGTCGTTCTCCAAAAAATGTGTAAATGTGATACCATTCAATCTTCCAGGTAAAAGATATGGTCCCACCAGTAATCCGTTCCAAATTCCAAGCCAAACGTTAATAGCAAATTCATGCTGAAACCTATTCTTTCTAATAGCTCTGGGATTTTAAAGAGCCCATACATGATAATTTCTTTGATTAACAATTCCTCCTCTTGTAAAGGTAGCTTCATCGGTCCATATAATTTTTAATGGAAATAAATTATCATCGCGAATTTTGTCAAGAAACCAGTTACTAAAATTTAATCTCTTGACATAATCTTTAGGTAATAAATTCTGAACTTTTTGAAGATGGTATGAGCAGCGATTATCACCTTTCAAAGTTCACCATATTGCTTGCCGCGATATTGCTAATGCAGCAGATGCTCTTCGGATGCTAGTCTTAGGATTGTTATCGAAGTGGCGTTGGAGACAATATCTTCTTCGATAATCTGCTCTTATTGCTACCTGGAATTGGTCGCCTTCATTGCTTATTAAGAATGACCCAGTCTCTCGTAGTCTATTAAAAGTTAACGAAAAGACTCGTCGATTAGGCACTTGTCTATTTGGAAATCGGCGCGCATACTCCCGCACCGCTTCTAAAGCATTATCGTTACAGAAACCATACCCAAAAATCATATCAGCGTATTCAACATATGTATGCGGCATTGTGGCTGATGCTATTCACACAAAAATATCTGAGTAACTGACTGAAGACTGATTTAGGAATTATAATCCTAGAAGGAAGCCAAAATGTAAACAAATAAAAGAATGTAATGGATAACATTAAGTGTTTACATATCTCACTGCCTATAGCCCAGTCAATGAAAGCAAGAAATTAGCCTTTGTCGCAACTAATTAGGTTAAAGCTGAATTTTTGCAGGGTGTTAGTACATAAAGTATACACTAAAAAAACACAAAGTCCCGACCCCCCCCCCCCCTTGCTTTTCCCCCCCCCCCTTCAGCAACATTACAAGTACAGAACTCTGGTTATATGCCGACAGCTCAAAACCTAATTATGCTATCGGAGTGTTCTTTTGTCTATTATACTCTTTATATTATTACAAACAAATTATGTTATGTACACTTTTTATGTAGATAGCTTAGTTTCGCCATAATACTTAGTCATATACAGAAAACTGCCACTACAAAAAACAAAACGTAACTTCAACAAATTATAAATTTTTATCATTACGTTTTGGTAAGAAAAGTGTTAAACAAAACTTATAGATAATATAATTAGCTTTAAAATGATGTGTCTTATAACACATTACATTAAAACGATGGCTTCATAGAGAGCGTTGAAAGAACAGTGGACACCGCTCCGCCGATCTTAGCACCGTGCTGAGGTGCAAAAAAGCATATACTGCTGTTCATGATCATGAATAGTCATTTAGTTGAAAAGCAACAACAATTGAGTAACGTATATTTTTAGGTTATTACTTCCCAAGTGCATTTTTTGTGCTATAATAGTCTATAGTTTACTTGTATCACTTATTTAGTACAAAATTTAGTATCGAAGATTCAACTCCAAAAATCAAAAGATCTGACAACTGGATATTGTTCACCACCCTTAGCTGTAAGTGTGATAAAGAGTCTTCCTCAAAATATTTTTTCTATTTTGTAAATATTTTTTTACTATTCGCTCTTCCTCTCTTTTCTATATCATAATTTTAGAGCTATGTAAGATGGAAAAATAGAAGATTTTTTACTTAAGGTAAGTCGCAGTTCTCCGGAACAACACGCTTGTCGGTACTCATTTGACTATAACTCCGAAACTATATTGTCCGACTCAAATTTCTCTTTTTTTATATGAAAGGTGGTTAAATATAATAACTCAAATATTAAATTTCGATCTAGTCCCGTAAAACGCCCACGGCAGAATATTAATAAAACCCTTACTGTTGTGAAAAACTTTTTTTTTTTTTCGGCACATTTATCACAATAACTCCAGAACTATTTCTCCGATTCAAAATCTATTTTTTCCATCTGAAAGGTGGTTAAATTTATTATAAGACCATTTATATTTTTTTCATTGAATCTTGTGAAATACCTATGACAGCACGCTGAGTACACCGTACTATTTCGGGATTCACTTTTTTTTTTTTTTTTTTTTTTTTTTTTTTTTTTTTTTTTTTTTTTTTTTTTTTTTTTTTTTTTTCGAAACATTTATCACTATAACTCCAAAACTATTTGTTTGATTCGAAATTTATTTTTTACTAATAAAAGCTGGTTAAATTTACTATTACCCGCAGTAAATCTACTGCAGCGAAAACAACTCAATCAATTACGCCAAGCACCTCAACTTTCAATGCCCCTATACCATCTAACAGTGATAACAATAGCACAAATTCTCAAAATAATTCAGATCCGCCACCAATTTATGTTTATAAAATCGACAATTTCTTGTCATTTTGCAAAGAACTAGCAAATTTGATCGGAGAGACCAACTTCGATTGTTTTTCACGAATCAAAGATATTAAGGTCAAAACATCGTCGAAAGACTGTTTAAAAAAATAATTAATCACCTAACAAGTAAAAAAAAACTACGATTTTCACTGTTATCAGCTGAAAGAAGATAAGGCTTATAGAGTAGTACTCCGAGGTCTCCATACTACTACCCCAACGAGCGCCATAATAGACGGTTTTGAAGCAATTGGATATAGCGTTAGGCGAGTATCTAATGTGCTTCATCCTAGAGAAAAATATCCGCTGCATCTATTCTTTGTGGACTTAAAGCCGACCAGCAACAACAAAGATATATTTGATGTCACTAGACTTGTATATTCCTGCGTAAAATTCGAAGAACATAAGAGGAAACCGACTATAGTCTAGTGCACTAGATGCCAAGGCTTAGGACACACGAAGACGTATTGTCACCATCAGTCATGATGCGTAAAATGTGCTGGCTCACACGCAACTGAAAAATGCCAGCAATTACGCGATACTCCAGCTAAATACGTACTGTGTGGAGAAGCTGACCCTGCGAATTACAGAGGTTGCATTGTCTACAAAAGTGTGCAAATCCATTGAAAGCCAAATACATCCACAATAAAACAAAACCCTAACACCCAGGTACCTGATTTCGATAACACCACAGTATTCCCAGAAGTTCAAGGAAAACAAGATCAAAACATAGAAAAACTGCAATCAACCTCAGCACATCATCATCCACCACGACAACAAGCTGCATACTAGGACAAGACAAAGGAACAACCTAGACGTCAGGCACTTCAAACCTCCCAATCCCAGCTTCCCACGTCCCGTTCTCATCCTCAACCTCCTCGACAGAACACCCATCCACATAATTTACCACTAAAGGTAAAACTACCGCCTGAAAAACAACACCAAGTTCAGACTCCTATTCAGATCAACCCTCTATCCCAATCACCATTGCAAGTTGATTCTGCTCCTCATACTCAACGAAGACTCCCGCTCCTTTAAATGTCGCAAGATGAGTGTTAAGCCTCTTGCTATCATTTTATGGAACGCAAACGGACTGAAAATTCACCAAGACGAACTCGACATATTTCTCCACGATAATCAAATAGACTGAAACTCACTTTACCCAACGATTGCACTTTTACATACTCGACTACATCAATTACAGAACAGATAACCCAGAAGACACCTCCCATGGCGGATCTTGCATCCTTATCCATAAATCAATATCCCATTCTCTGGTTCCCTCTACTCCATCTGACACCATTCAATCCACCTCAGTAACCATTTCAACTCGTCCTTTCCATATTACATTCTCAGCTGTATACTGCCATCCTGGTAATTCCCTTTCCCATAGCCTCCTTGATTCCTTATTCCGCTCCCTTGGACCGCGCTTTATCGCTCGAGGAGACTACAACGCCAAACACCAGCGATGGGGTTGTAGAACATCCAACTCCCGTGGTAACATCCTATCCCGTATTACAACCTCCAACTGTTATTCTATCTCTCTCCCTTGAACCCTACTTATTGGCCATTGGACATTTTACGCATCATGACTGATGGTGACAATACGTCTTCGTGTGTCCTAAGCCTTGGCATCTAGTGCACTAGACTATAGTCGGTTTCCTCTTAGGTTCTTCGAATTTTACGCAGGAATATACAAGTCTAGTGACGTCAAATATATCTTTGTTGTTGCTGGTCGACTTCAAGTCCACAAAGAATAGAGGCAGCGGATATTTTTCCCTAGGATGAAGCACATTAGATACTCGCCTAACGCTATATCCAATTGCTTCCAAACCGTCTTTTATGGCGCTCGTTGGGGTAGTAGTATGGAGACCTCGGAGTACTACTCTATAAGCCTTATCTTCTTTCAGCTGATAACAGTGAAAATCGTAGTTTTTACTTGTTAGGTGATTAATTATTTTTTTATAACAGTCTTTCGACGATGTTTTGACCTTAATATCTTTGATTCGTGAAAAACAATCGAAGTTGGTCTCTCCGATCAAATTTGCTAGTTCTTTGCAAAATGACAAGAAATTGTCGATTTTATAAACATAAATTGGTGGCGGATCTGAATTATTTTGAGAATTTGTGCTATTGTTATCACTGTTAGATGGTATAGGGGCATTGAAAGTTGAGGTGCTTGGCGTAATTGATTGAGTTGTTTTCGCTGCAGTAGATTTACTGCGGGTAATAGTAAATTTAACCAGCTTTTATTAGTAAAAAATAAATTTCGAATCAAACAAATAGTTTTGGAGTTATAGTGATAAATGTTTCGAAAAAGAAAAAAAAAAAAAAAAAAAAAAAAAAAAAAAAAAAAAAAAAAAAAAAGAAAGAAAAAAAAAAAAAAAGTGAATCCCGAAATAGTACGGTGTACTCAGCGTGCTGTCATAGGTATTTCACAAGATTCAATGAAAAAAATATAAATGGTCTTATAATAAATTTAACCACCTTTCAGATGGAAAAAAATAGATTTTGAATCGGAGAAATAGTTCTGGAGTTATTGTGATAAATGTGCCGAAAAAAAAAAAAAGTTTTTCACAACAGTAAGGGTTTTATTAATATTCTGCCGTGGGCGTTTTTACGGGACTAGATCGAAATTTAATATTTGAGTTATTATATTTAACCACCTTTCATATAAAAAAAGAGAAATTTGAGTCGGACAATATAGTTTCGGAGTTATAGTCAAATGAGTACCGACAAGCGTGTTGTTCCGGAGAACTGCGACTTACCTTAAGTAAAAAATCTTCTATTTTTCCATCTTACATAGCTCTAAAATTATGATATAGAAAAGAGAGGAAGAGCGAATAGTAAAAAAATATTTACAAAATAGAAAAAATATTTTGAGGAAGACTCTTTATCACACTTACAGCTAAGGGTGGTGAACAATATCCAGTTGTCAGATCTTTTGATTTTTGGAGTTGAATCTTCGATACTAAATTTTGTACTAAATAAGTGATACAAGTAAACTATAGACTATTATAGCACAAAAAATGCACTTGGGAAGTAATAACCTAAAAATATACGTTACTCAATTGTTGTTGCTTTTCAACTAAATGACTATTCATGATCATGAACAGCAGTATATGCTTTTTTTGCACCTCAGCACGGTGCTAAGATCGGCGGAGCGGTGTCCACTGTTCTTTCAACGCTCTCTATGAAGCCATCGTTTTAATGTAATGTGTTATAAGACACATCATTTTAAAGCTAATTATATTATCTATAAGTTTTGTTTAACACTTTTCTTACCAAAACGTAATGATAAAAATTTATAATTTGTTGAAGTTACGTTTTGTTTTTTGTAGTGGCAGTTTTCTGTATATGACTAAGTATTATGGCGAAACTAAGCTATCTACATAAAAAGTGTATATAACATAATTTGTTTGTAATAATATAAAGGCATATAACTTGAGTTCTGTACTGTTTTTTTAATGTATACTTTATGTACTAACACCCTGCAAAAATTCAGCTTTCCCCTAATTAGTTGCGACACAAAACCTTTATTGACTGGGCTACTAGCCTGACGAATTTTGAAAGGTGATAATTGCTACCTGTAACATTTTTGTTTTGTTTCTTTTTTTGTGATTTTCTCTAAAACTAAGCAAAAAAGAGCAAATCTCTAAAGGACTTTTTGTCTTAGTTTTTTGGTCCTCTATGTTTTGCCTTTTAAATTCGGGACACCCTGTATAGTAAGGAAGGAACCCTGATGCTAAAGAGGCCAAAAGGAACTTCTGTTGATACCCAGAGTGAGGGGAATGGGAATTTGTAAGGATCCAAACTGAAGAAGAATTAAAATTTTTTATTAAGTTAATGAGTGTTAATTATTATTTGTACTCATTCAATTATTATTTACTTACTGTGCATGTGACCCCTTGGTAGGCTTATCTAATTTTATAAATAGTCATATTTAAAATAATTAGAATAAAAATAAACAAATAGAAATAAAATAAATAAAAATAAAATAATAAAAAATTTTGAAATAGAACATTCATCATTTTTAATAAATATCTGTTGGTACAAAAATTTCTTTTATTGTTTTATTATAACTGGTTGAGGTCAGGGGTTAAAAGGAAAGATTTTAGTAGTAAGGAAATTTGTTCATTGTAGATCTCAGTGCCCTTCTTTTAAAATAGGATTTTTAGCAATTTAGTCGTTTATTTGTTTAAAATCCATTAATGAAAAATAATTAAATAAACAATTAGACAGACCGTATTCATTTATATTGTAGATTATTATTTGTAATTTTAAATAAATTTAATATAAAAATATTTGTGCATAACATCGTATTATAAATAAAAAATACATTGTCTCATATAAAAAGATAGTTAAAAACAATATAGGAATATAAATTGATTTTGTGTTATGTTAATAATAACATAACTATAACCAAAGTATCATAAATTAGTTTACGAAAGCAGAATCAAGTTCTGGTTGACATATAGAAAATAAAAGATCATTATTTTATATTTTGCTTTATATAGATTCATTTAGGAGGAAGGGTGTGACACAACCTGAGGTGGCGGTAGCTACCCATTGAAATATTTTGCAAACTAGGTAAAAGGACCACCCTCAGATAGCAAACCCTCCAATAGGATTTACATAAGCAATAACATCCGTTGTGAGGAAGTAAGAGTGACATCTTGGGCTACCACTCAATCATAAGAGTTCCAAATAGATCTAACACTCATCTGTAGTAAGAATCACTTAGGCTTGGAAAAAAAGGGTCAACAGATAAAAGAACTAATGGACGGAAAATTTCTACGTCTAGTTACTCATCATAATTGATTCAGCCGTTCATTTTATGATTTAAAAACAATTCCTAAATTTATGCATGATAATTTGTTTAGATTTAATTATTTTAAAACTTTATTTCTCAGTTTTATTTTTGGAAAAATAATTAATTTAAAAGGTTAATAACAAAATTTTGTTATATTTTATATTAAAAGTTTATAACAGCTGTTTGTTTTGATATGATATAATCATGTATTAGAAGTAGTATTAAAGGTGTGGTTCCCTCATGGAGCAGCCAGCCGCAGCAGCTCCTTCAGTTGGCTTTAATAGAAGTGTTACCAGAGGGAGCAGCTGCGGCTGCCGCCAGAAATTCGTGAAGCTGGCTGCTGCGTTCGGACTGCTCTAGGGACCAGTCCAGACGCGCTCCTTCGCGTCTGTAGTATGCAAACCCACATCACCAAAGTTTCTTGTACCATTTTAGACTTCTTTTTTTTTTAATGTCATACCGATCAATATGGTATTTTTGCAAAACAATGCTTAAAATACATTACAGAACACAATTTTAGGGTTTTGGTATATTTAATATACATTTATTAATAATTGGATAAAACCTCAGGTTGAAATACCACAATTTATGTATATATATATATATATATATATATATATATATATATATATATATATATATATATATACACACACATAAATTTATGAATATATTTAAAATATAAATTTATATATATACACTCGGGTGCAAAAAAACAGGAGCACCTTGAATGTTCGCATATTTTTTGTTTTTTTCTCTTTTACAACTTAGTAAAATTTGCCAAGTTTTTTTATACATGTAGCGGATATATTCTGTTTATATTACACAAAAGGACAAATAATAAAACATAAAATTTAAAGCAAAAAAAATTATCAAACAAAAAGTATACATTCATTGATTTTATGTTAAATAAATAAAACCTCTGAACTCGTTTACAATATGCAAGAAACACAAAATTCATGGTCTTTAATATCGAGTGTTTCTTTCTCTTGCTTAATTAACAGTCTGCATCCTTGCAAGCATGCTCCATATAACATTGGCCACTCGATCTTGAGAAATCTGCTCCCATTGTTCTTCTACGGCAGTTCTCAGATCCTGGAGGGTTATGTTGCTGTCGGATGGCCTTCTTAAGATGGTCCCACAGATGGTCCATAGGATTGAGACCCGGGCTGCGAGCTGGCCACTCCATGGTTCGGATACCGACCTTATCAAGAAAGTCACTAACAACATTGGCGACGTGTGGCCGTACATTATCATGCATAAACATGAAATTAGGGCCAATGAACGGCGCAAAAGAGACTACATACTCTTCAAGGATGTCTCATATATAAGTTTGTGCATTGAGGGATGGCCTTCGGAACACATGGAGGTCGGTCTCGCTTTTAAACAAATCCCTCCCCACACCATCACCGACACTCTTCCGAACTGTACTGTACCTACAACATTGCACTGATTCCAGCGTTCTACTCATTTTCTCTAGACACTAGCTCGACCGCCGGAGAGGGCAGGAAACAGGAATATTAGAATGTAGATTAATTTCAGCCAGGTGTCTACTTATTGTATGCACGGCGACATCCACACCTCGAGCAATACGAAGCCGGTTTCAAGTCATTACAGATATCTGGAAGCGATTCCTTAGAGTCTCCATTTTAATAAATCGATTGTACGGTTTGTTACTCTCGACCGACCTGATCCCGACCTCCTCGAGTAGCTGCTTGTCTCCCGCTACCTTTGGATCGCGCTTCGAACCCTCGTTTCCGGTACCCCGAGAGTATTGGCCGCGTATCGCTGACTTCTTCCGTCACGCTAAAATTTGAGTGACTACCGTGGTATCCAACACCATATTGGGTAGAATTGGATTAGCCTGGGACAAAGAAAATTAAAAAAATCAGAAAAACTACACACAGGTGTTCATTGCACTCTTCTAGAGAACTGAGGACTAACTGGGAATATGTTGATCTGCAAACTTGCGCCCTGGAGTGTATATATATTTATAAATTGTGGTATTTCAACCTGAAGTTTCATCCAATTATTTATAAATCTGAAAATTGTATTCTGGAATGTATTTTAAGCATGGTTTTTAAAAATACCATATAGATCGGTATGACATTAAAAAAAAAAAGTCTAAAATGGTACTAGAAACTTTGGTACCAATATATATATATATATATATATATATATATATATATATATATATATATATATATATATATATATATATATATATATATATATTGAAATATATATATATACAAAAAAAAAAAAAAAAATATATATATATATATATATATATATATATATATAGATAGATAGCGCGCTATCACGGGCGGAGGTCGCGGGTCATCTTTTCTGGCCCTTCGGCGTTCTACCAGGTCAAAGTCTTCGACACTGAGCTTAATGCCTAGACCGGCACTCACACATGTCACTCAGGCGTACAGGGATGCCGCGAATTTCCAATGATCTATTTAATAGACCCTGTTCTGCTTTGTTTAATCTTACCTCCATCTGGCCTGCTTTAGCTTTTAAAGTTTTATTTTCATTGATTAGGTGTTCAATGAATTTATTTTGACCCTCAAGGTGGTTCTCTATTTTAGTAAGTCTCTCACTTAGCTCAAAATTCAGGTCCCCTAACTTGTCTAATGAATTTTGTATTATTTTTATTTCCTCTCCCAGTAGATTAACGGCAGCAAGAATTTCAGTTCCCGATGGCTCAGGAGATTTTTCCTGGCTTTGACTGTTCTTTTTGGATATATCACAGTTGTGACATATCCATGGTTTATTAGTTTTTTAATTGCCTCTAATTCCTTCTCCTGCAAGTCGAAAAACCGGGCGTGAAATAATATTTTACATTTATGATATGAAATATTATTCTTGTCATCTCTAGAAATATTCTGTTCACATTTTGGGCACTGAACCATTTTGAATGAAGGTAAATTACGCGTGGATTACGGTAGAAAATGTTTATTTACTTACGTAGGTAGTAAACAGGAGTTAATTCCATAAGGATTTCTCTTCTGATAAGCTACGTGACCTTAAAATGTTTTACAATTGATTTAAAGTTATCAATGAAGCCTACACTGTTTTACTCTGCTGTTTATATTGTTTAATGAATGAATCGGAAACGAACAAAAAAAAAAAAAAAACAACTAAGAAAATTAACGAAAGAAAAGTGCTAATAAGAAGATAAATAACAGAGCTGCTCACTGCTTGCCGTCTCTGGCCAGACTCTATATATATAAATTTTCCCTTTGATAATTTCACAAAATATAAAAAGAGAGTATATAAAAAAAGACAAAAGAAAATAAAGAAAAGTCGCTGGAACCACAATTTTACTATTTTTTTCAGACGATGTATAAAGTTCCAGTTTTTTACTGTAAATATTTTATTGACAACCCTATTTTCGTTAAATCAATTTTATCATGTAAGATAATAAAAGTGTAAGTTATCAATAATCTTACACGATAAAATTGATTTAACGAAAACAGGGTTGTCAATAAAATATTCACTGTAAAAAACTGGAACTTTATACATCGTCTGAAAAAATAATAAAATTGTGGTTCCAGCGAGTTTTCTTAACTCTATTTCTATATTTTGTGAAATCATCACCAGAAAGAGAACTGATGAACTTCCAGCTTCCGCGTTTGGCTGCTCCATGCGGAACCACACCTTAAGAGTCATTTGGCCGGTTGTTGTTGGCCACTTAGCGTTAAGGTAAACTCACGATGTTTTTTTTGTAAATTGTGAGTTCGTAGTTATGTCTTATGCCCGAACATTTCATATATATATATATATATATATATATATATATATATATATATATATATATATATATATATATATCTTTTTTATCAATAATCGTAATTATTGCGATTAAATTCCGAAAGATATACCAAACTTTCGGTTATTGGCAATTGGGAGGCCGTATTGCTCCTATTTTGTTTTATTTTTATATTAACTTTGGACTATTATTTTATCATCTGGGAATCCTGGACCACGACCACCGTCGAATCGTCAAGCAGATCGAATGCGGCCGTCCAAGACGAAAAGAGCAACTTTATTAATTAGCAGAACCGAAAGGATGACACGCAAAATTGTGAAGCGTTCCACATTTTTACACAGGGTATTAATAATTTAATTGTGCAATGACTATGTATATAAGTTATTTTTTTTATTATGTTCGCTTTATTGTAAAGATAACTATTGGTTTAGATATGTTTATATTTTGTAGTTTTTTTTTTGTAGATAAAGATTGTGTTTGAATATGTTTATATATAATCCAGTAACAGCTGATTATTAGTGTTAGTTTTTTTTTTTTTTTTTTTTTTTTTTTTTTTTTTTTTTCATTTATTGATATTTGCAACTGTACAAAATAATATACAAGTAAATGTGTTGACAGTGAATACAGTGGCATTTAAATAACTTGTGAAGAACTACTCACTATTAGCACTTCAATAAAATCTACACTAAAAGGTCTCTAGGCCATCTTCTTTTCAGACGCCTCGGAGGATTATCAGGGATGAAGGAGGAAGCAAGTTGGGAGACTAGTGGATTAGTGTGGTTATGGAGCTTACTATGGAAGGATAGGTATCTGGTTTGGGCTAAATCAGAAACATATGGAAACATTAAGATCTTTATGGATAAGTTAATTGGTCACAAAGTAAGGAGCATTGAGGATTTTTCGAAGGATTTTGGATTGTAAAGATTGGATACGAGATGAATTGGATGGTTTAGTAGAGCCCCAAAGCTCAACTCGGTACGTCCAAATAAGTCTAATCACTGTCACGTAAATGAGTCTTTTGTAATTAATTGGGAGCTTTTAACGTTTGTCTAGTAAATGTTGAAGTAGTCTGTAACGACGGGCAGTTTCTTGTCGTTTTAGTCTTGTATGTGGATTCCAAGTAAGACTTTTGTCCATCGTTCATGATCGTTTAGGTAGCGGATCTGTTCAACAGGGATTAGTGGAATATGATTAAAGGATACTGTAGGGCAGGATGTCGTAGGTTTACGACGAAGGGTAAAGGTTATTTGATGGAATTTGTTTGGATTTATTTTGATTCTCCATTTTTGACACCATTCTTGAAGGTTTAGGATATGGAGTGTTTGAGAGGCAATAAAGGGGTCATTGTTTACTGATAACACATATGTGTCATCAGCGTAAGTGGTGAGGATAGTGGTAGGATGAGTTAGGATGTTATGTTTTTGTTAAAATCAGAGTTCATTTGTTTTATTGTTTTTTCTTTCTCTTTGAACATTACTACAGATATATATTTTTAAAAAATATATAATCAACTTAATTGTAAAGGAAATTGAGAAGCACATGTGGAAGAAATTAAATTAATTTGATTACAAATGTTTATTAATAAATAAGTTTTAAAAAAAAGGCATTCAGTATTTATTATATTGTCTAATTATTGGTCAAGTTAAGTTTTAAGCCAGCTTTCCGGAGTTGGTACGCCAGGGAAAAAAGTCGCTCAATGGTGCAATTACTGTTACCCTTACGGTGCCCTAACAATCATATTTCTGTTTAAGTACGAACAGAAAGACTCCTCAAACGGTTAAACAAGAAAAGAAACATATCATGCAGTTGATTGAAGTTACCTAATCATTCTTTTTCGCCCTCGCAAACAAAAAGAAGATACTTACGAAAAGAGTAGTTTTGTGTAATGACAAGTGGTTGGGCATCAATTAAAAGTGATCCAAACCAGCAGAGCCTTGCTCTACAGTGCTAGTGCCGTCAAGCCACAAGCCCCCAAACTATCTGCTCAATATATTGTTTGATTGTTTAGTTATTGACCAAGGAATATGTAAGCATCGTTAAGTTGTAGTTATATTTTAGCTTAGGTAAAAAGGTGATGTTTATAAATTGTAACATTGGAAAATCTTAAAGTACATCTACGTAAGAAAGATGGATGTTTAAATTGTTCATCGTTTACATTTATTATTTTTTTTATAAATAGTTTAAAATTTCATTTCATTTTTGCAATTTATTATTATTTGTTAGTATTTAAATTTATTCGTAAATATTGAGTTAACTATGATGCTTTCATATAATTAAATTACTCTAGAAAATATGTAGTTGATACTATTGGTTTAGTTTGTCATTTCTAGTTAATAAATGTTTTTTTATATCACTTGAGGTAGGCATGATGATATAGAAGGATCAATACAATCAGGATTAATGAATTAAGTGCCAGTTCTATTGAGATTATTTTATTTGAAAACTAGTTTCGAATGCTACCATTCATCTTCAGTTCTAAAACATACAAAATTTTTTCAACACATCAGTACTTTGTTACATAGATTATATATACTAATGTTTTTTAAAAAGATAAGACAAGAAATCAAGCATAGGCACTCACCTTCGAGGTAACTAAAACACTGAATTTGTGAGAAGTAAAAGGGGGAGGCAGGTAGGTTAAGTTTTAGATTTACAATGGGATTTCCCTTATGACTCATTGGATTTTTCCGTTCCTATGGGAAACAAATTTAAAATGGGGCTATTGGATTTGTTAATCTGATCATTTAAAAAAAAATCTGGATCGGTTTTAAACGATTTTATTATTTCCAGTTATTCAAAAGTATTTAATTTTAGGCTATTTTCTATTTGAAGTAATATTTTTACTCCCGAGTCTTTATTAAATTTGTGGTTATTTTCATTTAGATGGATAGCGAAATTGGAATTTTGGGTCTTATTAGTGTATGCTCTTATATGTTCATTTACTCTTTGATTTACCGATCGTCCGGTTTTTCCAGGGTATTTTGCTTCACAGTCATTACATTTTAATTTGTAAACGCCGCTTTTTTGGAAAGGGTCTATTATGTCTTTTGGTAAAGGGAAGCATGATGACAATGGTTTATCTATTTCAAATGTAGGGTTTAAACCTAATTTGTTTAATTCTTTCCCGGCTTTAATGGACATTGGGCCGTAGTATGGTATCAAAATATATTTTTTAGGGGTAGCTTTATCCTCTGGGGGTGTTTTGTACATATTATTCATAGTTTTTTTTATGTATTTGTTTTCTTAAAATATTATCGATTGTGGTTTTACTGTATCCGTTGTTGTTAGCTATAGTGTGAATTGTTTGTATTTCTTTGTTATAATTTCGTTCATTTAGCGGTATATTTTAAAGGCGGTATATCATACTATGAAATGCTGCGAGTTTGTGTTAGTGGTCTCCTGGCATTGTTGTCTATAACTACATCTGTGTGTGTGGGTTTCCTGTATATATTAAATTCGTGTTGTTTATTGTTTATGGAGATTTCTATGTCTAAAAATTTAAAGTTTTATTGTCTCTAACTCCAGTGTGAATTTAATTGAAGGGTGGATTTCGTTTATTTCGTTTAAGAAACTATTAATTTGTCAGGTCGTCCCAGCCCATAGGCAAATTATGTCATCAACATACCGATACCAGTATAGGATGTGTTGAGCTAATTTTGAATAAAGGATTTTCCGTTCTAATTTATCCATAAAAAGATCTGCCAGAAGGGGTGAAAGAGGGGACCCCATTGGTAATCCTTCTTCCTGTTTATAGAATGTATTGTTAAATTGAAAATAATTATGTTTTATGCAAACTGACATTAAATTGTAAAAGTCTAATTTTTCTAGTGGTTGAAGATTAGACCGGAAGATTAGTTCTTCTAAAATTTCTATTGTTTCTGAAGGTGGGATACTGGTAAACAGATTTGTGACATCGAATGATATTATCTCCTATAGTGAAGAAACCTCATTTAATTTATAATAAACAATATGTAGTGTAAATAGCGTGTTTACGGTTCAAGTTACGTGTTTATGGTTCAAGTTACGTATTTACGTACGCCTCGGGAGATAAGAGACTCAACGGTCAGTCTGGGCCAGACCTCCCTGGAAGAAGCAGTTACCCACCAATATCACCGATATTCATCTTCAAGACTCCCCGGCAGGCTGCTGTTGTTTATTCACCCCTGCCCATGGAATGATGAAGCAACTCACCACCGTATGGATTGAAGATTTCACCAAGGACCCTCATGTATGGTAACATTCACGTAACTTGAACCAATAAAAAAAACAAAAAACAAAAAACAAAAAGGGGACATTTAAATTTGTTTGTATATATTTTAATTTATTTTATTTTGTAATCACTATTTTTTTTTATTATTATTATTAGGAGAAACCTTTTTTTATTTGTCTATTTCTAGTTTTACACTTAAATTTATCTCCACGATATTTTTTATGTATACATGTATTTATATACTCACTCATTCAAGAAATATAACATTTTATTTTGGTGTTCAGTTATAGTTTCAATTTTCTTTGTTTTCTTGTCTTTTTATGCTATTAATTCTTTTCAGGTTTCACGATCTTTAAAACTAATGTTTGGGCATTTTTTCTAAGTAATTTTTTACCAGCATTCATTGGGGTAGGGAACTGTGTTTTTTCTTTTTCCAAAAGTGAAAAGCCACCCTCCCCAACAATGACAGCAATTACACGGGAAAAACCGGACGATCGGTAAATCAAAGAGTAAATGAACATATAAGAGCATACACTAATAAGACCCAAAATTCCAATTTAGCTATCCATCTAAATGAAAATAATCAAAAATTTAATAAAGACTCGGGAGTAAAAATGTTACATCAAGTAGAAAATAGCCTAAAATTGAATACTTTTAAATCACTAGAAATAATAAAATCGTTTAAAACCGATCCAGATTTTTGTTTAAATAATCAAATCAACAAATCCAATAGCCCCATTTTAAATTTGTTTCCCATAGGAAAGGAAAAACCCAATGAGTCATAAAAACCCCATTGCAAATCTAAAACTTAACCTACCTGCCTCCCCCTTTTACTTCTCACAAATTCAGTGTTTTAGTTACCTCGAAGGTGAGTGCCTATGCTTGATTTCTTTTCTTATTTTTTTAAAAAACTTTAGTATATATAATCTATGTAACATAGTACTGATGTGTTGAAAAAAATTTGTATGTTTTAGAACTGAAGATGAACGTTTAGTATTCGAAACTAGTTTTCAAATAAAGTAATCTTAATAGAAGTGGCACTTAATTCATCAATCCTAATTGTTTTTTTATATGCTTGGTTTGATTAAAATTTGTAATATTGGTGTAATTATTATTTATGTTTTGATATTATTGCTAATTTATGTAAATTGTGTATGGCTATTTGTTTGTCAATATAGACTTCTCTAAAGAAATAATGCTGATAAATTTTATGTAATCATTAAATTCATCTTTAAAACTAAAATTTGTAACTAACCTTGTATTATAGTATAAATCACTGGTTTAGCAGATATGTTCTGAATCATGTTAGTTATAGATTATAAAAAATAGTCTTACTGTAGTTTATGGTTGTTATCGTGGGGGTAGAATATTGTTATTCAATTTAGTGTGATTGCATAATATTCAAGTTTGTTATAATTAAAATTTTATTTACTGAGTTTTCTATTTATTAGCTATAAATTATCGATTTTATTAATATTAGATTCTTTTAAAGAAAAATCAATAAGTTTTGCTCGCTTATTAATTTTTCTTTTCTTGTAAGAGGAGGGTAATGCTATGTTTTAAACCTATAGGATTTAATTTAACAAGCATAATATTCGCCTGGTGCGCAATAAGGTTTCTCCTGAGATGGTTCCTTGAGGTCTTAGGTCTGACCTTGCCTCCTTGTAGGCCAGTCTGGCGATTAGACGTAGTCATCTCCAGATGACATCTCACCGATGACTTCCATCCACAACATAGCATCGCCCTCGCATTAAAGATAAGTCTAGGTTAAGTTTATTTGTTACCATATGCGTTTTTAAATTAAGTTATGATTTTTATTTCCTGTCTGCAATTTTATATGTCAACCTTTAATTGAATATATGTTGTTTTGATTTAACTGTAAAATTCATTTACCATTTGCATGTCACTCATTTAATTAATATATTTTTATTCTTCTTCTTTATAATTAAAACATCTTATTTATTGACCTCATGCTAACCATGTGGATAAGAGATTAGATGCATTTAATTAATTTCGTTATATAAAAAATACTTATTTATAATTTGTCAGGCAATCTAGTCCTGACAAGGCATCCCTTTAACTAGATTAATACTGATCCGGACTCGATAGAGAGAAGGGACATAGCAGTATATAGATTTTAAATTAAATACATTATACAGTTGCAATTAGTTGTATTGAAGAATAACGCTTCAAATTTTTACGATGTAAATCATTTGACTATCTTTCCTGGCATTAAATAAAAGAAACTTCAGTTCTCTCAGTTAAGGTATAGGGAATAGGAATAGTTCTAATACCTAATTTAATCCTTAATGAAGATTAAACAAGGGGGACAAGACCGGAGATAAGGCCAGTTTAAATTTTGCGGGAGGTAATCGACTGCCCTCTGGGTAGTCATTGTAAAACTAAAGGGATAGTTAACCCAAGAAATTCGATAGAGGGCGGCAATGTACAATATCTCCTTTTCCTTTTTAACAAGAGCGCCGATTGGCGCGAACACCTATTTATAAATATTTGTTAATACAAATTGAAATAAAAATATTAAAAATAAATAATTGAAAGACGAATGTACTTTATAGATTTATATTATATTAATAATAATTAAATACAAAGACATGAAGATATAGAAGGATCTTATATATATATATATATATATATATATATATATATATATATATATTTATATATAGGGATCGATCCTTCTATATCTAAATATATAATATACATCTATAAAGTACATTCGTCTTTTACTTATTTTTAATATTTTTGTTTAACTGTAATATTTACAATAAGCTGAACAGTTGTAAATAGTTTATGCTATTAGGAGATACTAATTTAAGCTACTGTTATGGCGTTTCAGAGAAAATGCAGGCTTGCCCCTTCGGGGGTGAGGCACTGCAGACTGCAGCGGCTTCCGGGTACAGAGATCGGACCGCCATCAACTTGGTGCACTTGAATTCGGCAGTAACAAATCTACTTTATCCTGACGTGAGTAACCTCTTCCATATATTTTGTTTGGCAGTTCTTGTTTTATTAGTTTTACGTAATTAGTTTTAGCCGAAAATGATTTTCTATTCCTAATAAGTGGTATTCCAATTGATATTTAAATATGTTTGTAATTAAAATAAAGATTAAGGTTTTCAGTTAGTTTAGGAAATGGTAAGCATTATCTCCATGACTGATATAGCCGATTCCGTATACTGTTCAAAGTTCCCGATTAATAGATTAAGAGTTGTGATACGTTCCGCATGACAAATAAAGTATTTATACGTATTGTAGTCAGCAGAAGAAGAAGAAAGTAAATTTTACTCTAGGACCACTCGTCCAATAAGAATAGCATATTGTTACAATACGTTGGGAAATCGTCTGGCTACGCTAATTGACTAATAATAACTTTATGAGTACAAAATAAATGAAAAATCTTGTTAAAAGATAAACTTAAGTATACTATTATAATATCTACAACACAAATATTCATATTTTACATTTTCTAGAAGATTGAAAATTCAGGAGTTAGAGAGATACGTTTTCGAATTGAGATAGACAATGAATTCTAGGAGGAAGAATTTTTTAAAGGTTGCAGTTCTATACAGGTGTGAACAGGTTGAAGGGTAGAGTTCTTGGATTTGAGAGGTGGATGGACGGAGCGCAGGGTAAGGTTGTCGTGAATATATTTAAGGTATATATAATATTGGATAGATGACATAGGGCTTTTGGGATTTTAAGAAGTGAAATACGAGTGCACCTAAGAAGTATTGACGTTGAAAATATGTAAAGCCAACCGATGTCAGAATAACGGCGAAATATGTGAGGTGGTCTAGAAATCTCGAAAATAAATTTGATAAAACAGTTCATTACTTTTTTACATCTCATTTCGAGCTCCAAAGACTTCATACTACAAAATTTGAGTCAAAGTAGGGAAAAATGAGAGGTGATACCAAAAGTTATCGCGGACTTTGTGGTAATAAATCGCGAAAACGTAGAAGTTGAAAAAGAATAAAAATAGATTTTCTTATTTGTTAGGAAATTTGGTCATTTCAGGAAAGATGGTGATAAAAAGGTTCTTAATGTAGTTTTAGAAACGAATTGTACGGTTTTAGAGAAAACGTAGTAGATAGTAAAGAAGGTCTATAACTGGTATTTTGTTATACTAAAAAATTCAATCGTAAAAATTCCCTAAAAACAATGAACTTCAAATTATGATGATATCATTCATTATTTGTCATAATGTCCTGCATTCTTCTGTCTGGTACATTATTTTTTTATTACGAAATGTAAATTCTGTAAGATTAGAATTTTTTAAATATTAGAGAAGATTTGCAATATTTATACATTTATAAATAATGCTATAGAAAGAGTTGCTTGAGATATGTTTAAAAGCTTGTTAATTGCTTTTGTACCTAGAATATAATAGCATAGAAATGAAACTTTATTCTGGGATAAAGTCCCTTAACAACAACATTGTATAACATAAAGTAAAATCATATCTGGTCTAGAGATTTTTAAAATAAAAAAAGAGAATTAAAAGTGAATACAAATTTACATTAGAAAATATAAATGAATACTAGCAACATGAATAAAAAATTAACATTGGAATAAATATTATAAACGACATTGTAGAGAGAAAACAAAAAAAGTGATAATGAAAAAAAAAATAAAAATTATCTATACAAAAAATTTAAACATTATCAAAAGAAAACTATAAATTAAGACGAATGTCTTATATCTGACATACATTGTGATACATCTATTTAATTTGAGAGCATCAGTTTGGAGAGAAAGAAGAGTGTTGTAAATATCGTGAGGGAAAAAGCATTGCGAATGTGGGGAGGAAGAGAATTCCAGAGGAGATCGAACAAGAAAGGAACGTTGAAATGCAGTGCTTTTGTAGGATGGAATATAGAGGTAGGGAAGACGAAATCTTGTATGAAGTGATTGGATTGCGGACTTTGTGCTATAAATAAAGGAAGGGAGACGAGTGTTAATAATTTGGAATAGGTATCTGCCAAGGAAGTATTTTCTGCGTCAGGAGGGATAGCCAATTTGAGTCGGTGTAGCGATACAAAACATGGGAACGTCTTGAGGTTCCTAAGACAAACCTTCATATACTAATAAACACATGAATATTTTTTGTATCATTTTGTTATCTGTTAAAGTTTGAAAGTATCAATGGACTAATCTGAGAAGCAGGATGCTCGTCCTCTCCACCACACATTAACTTTGGTAGAACAAAGAACCTAGAGAGATTAGCATGGGCCTAACCTTGTTAGTTAAGATTAGTTTTGGTAATCGGAAAGGACTAGAAGCTAGATTTCATCATCCATTTTTTTTTTTAAAGTACTTTCTGTATTTTTTTCGATTTCAGATTAAATTGTATAAATAGATATTTTTTCGTGCTATGAGTCGACAATATAAATAAATTACAACCTTTAAGTCAATAACACATCAATAATTTTTAAAACTTTTTCCTCACCGTTTTTTTTTTTTTTTAAAAGACGTGTTCGAACCTTCAAAGTTAAAAAAAAAAAAATTAAAATTATTTCATCGTAAACATTGTATATATATATATATATATATATATATATATATATATATATATATATATATATATATATAAAAAAAACATAGGTCATTCATTTGATGTACTTTTATAACTTACAATTAGTAATAAATACTCGTGATTAAATAACTGATCATAAAAATTTAAATATTGTGAAATGTGAAATTAAGATTACATGAATAGTTATGAAAATTATTAAATCAAATAAAACTCACTGAGAGTGCCGCTACAAGTTAAGGAGAGTCTTGGGTTCTTCATGTTTTTGGGAAGGAAGTAGCTTTATGAGATGAAACGGTTGTGTAAGAAGTTTATGTAGACTGGAACCACCCTCAACTGCCAAGTAATTTCCTCAATTAAGAGAGAGCACAGAAGAGTATCCCGCCTGTACGGATGAAATAAGAGAAAATAAATTTTCTGTCTATAGCCGGACTTGAACTCGAACCTAAGAATGAGTCCATTGAGTTACTCCTCCACCGTTTTTATGATACAGGTATCGCTAATTTAATGTTGCGCCAAAAAAAAAAAAAAAAAAAAAAAAAAAAAAAAAAAAAAAAAAAAAAAAAAAAAAAAAAAAAAAAAAAAAAAAAAAAAAAAAAAAAAAAAAAAAAAAAAAAAAAAAAAAAAAAAAAAAAAAAAAAAAAAAAAAAAAAAAAAAAAAAAAAAAAAAAAAAAAAAAAAATGCTAAAAGCAAAAAACAATAATATTTACATTTTTTTTCTACTTTATTTAAAAAAAAAAAATCTAATTGGATTCATAATGTTTTCTAAAAGTTATCAAAACTTAAAATATATTGTTAATTGGCCCTGCCTTAAACAACTGCCTAGGAGGAGAGGGAGTGGGCTAATTTAAGCTAGGCTGACTACAGTGAAGCAAATGAACTGGTCTTTGATCAACTCATCCCCGACTAACTTACTTTAACAACAAAATAATGAAATTTTCTTTTCTTCAAAAATAATTTATTCTGGAAGTGAAATAACTTTATCTAGTTCATTGCATTAGCGCACTCCAATCAAAGGCTAATTCATTCCATCCAGTAATTCGTTTGGAATTCAGGTTCACTCAATATTCCAATATTAACTTAATTAGATTCAACAATTCCATAAAAAACATGTAATCATTTGTACTTATAGGTGACTAAGCATTGGAACGACTAACACCCATAGCAGAATTTCTACAATATTAACCTTACTTAACATTCAACCAATGTGAAGTAAATATCGTGTATATACTATATTATATTATATTAGACAAGATTATGGTTTTGAGGTAGGTGTGTGTGTAAGTTAACATTTTTTTGTTTATACATTGTTAAGATTTATTTTTTGTATTTATCATCAACATAATTGTTAGCGGAATGATCTACCACTGAATCTCTTTAGAAACTCCTATCCTCGGCAGGTGCCATTCGACATTGTCTGTTAAAAGCATCAACTGCCATTCAGTCCTGCCATCTTGCTTTTCATCGTGCAACGTAGAATGTTTTCTTTGATGAATTCTTTGTATCAGGTACCTTCAAACTCATCCAGCTCTTGTAATTGAAATTAATAACATATTTTTATTTTTCTAGGGAGGGTATATAAATGAAGAACTTATTCATTGTAGCACGTGCATTATGAGATTGGAAAGAATCTAATTGTAGAGAGATATTTGTTTTGATATAATATGAGAGATTGTTCAAATAGTTTTGGTAGATCTGAAGTTGGAAGCTTTCTATGAGTTAAAATTTACTATGAAATATGACAAACTATGAACTTTCAGTCCGTAGCATTTCTCATCATTTCTGGGCATTAATACAGTAATAATACAGTATTGAGAATAAAACATGAGAAAATAATCTTTGAGGGTCTAATGAACTTTGTAATGGGATGTTTGTATATGGTTGGGAACGGAAAAAATGAAGAATATGGAGGAGATTAGAATGATAAGAATCAAACTAGTCTAGAGCGAGATGGCGATTACACACATTTTAGAGACTACAAACGAACGTCTACAAAGGATTCTCCACCTTGATTTTGAATAAAAGAATCATGGAGTGTAAAAAGAATATGCCTTGCCTTAGCGTAGGATTGTGAAGTTAAACATCACATAAGCTTTGGTAATGGTTTAATTACTGTAAATATAATATATGTTATTCTTGTTCATAAATACTTTTTAAAAAATATATAAGTATGCATAATTGTATTTTTGTTTCCATCAAAACATGAGTTGAAAATTGATTCATTTTTGATCACGGTTTGAATCTTATAAAATTACAGTTACCTCACTTTTTATCAAGTAATTACTACTAGCAGTCTTTAATCTTAGCCCATTGGTCTCTAGATTTTTAGTGCGACTTAAAAGTTATACGATTTTTATGGTTTTATTATTGAGTTGCAGCTAACAGGTTCCAAATCCATTTGTGTTATTGGGTTTTCTTGCTTTCCTCTCTACATCCATCATCACCTTTTTATAGGCATTCTCCAGACATTTATCTTTTGATGGAAAATTTCCATTAGTACTTTTGCAAGTGGAAGTTTTTTATGTAGAACTACTTTAGTACGGGTGAGTTTGTTTAATATTGTAATTAGTATTTTTATAATGTATATTATTTATCAGATAAGACACATTATCTTTCCAGATAATTTATATTTGCTTTGATTATTGTATTTGATTTCATTAAGTTTTGTTTAATTTTCTCTATTTTTGTTTTCGTAACTTATCTTAGATTCTAACCTCAAGATATAATTTGTTATTTGTGTGATATTTGAAAATATGTAACAATACTTTTATATTGTAATTTGAATTTCGTTTAAAATCCTAATTTAATTTTATTATATTTTCTTTGCTTTTATCATTTTTTTTAATTATATATATGGTATACTAGGTAGCCATTAATTGTTCATTGTAATTATTCTTAAGGGGCAAAGGCCCCAGAATAAAATTTATTTTCATTCATTCAGTATTTCCTTGAAGGAAGAACACCGCAGTAAGGATAGCAAACAAATTACAAGCAATTGAAATGCTTTTTCCACACTCGTGTTAGATAGGATCATGAGTCATGGCTTAACAAAGTATAGAATATGGTTTCAAACATCGACAGCTGCTCCCACCTATTGTTGAGGTTTCAACTAAGACTTTTAGCATCTAAGGGACATTTAGCGGTGTTGTATGGCCATAACTACAACAAAAATAGATTTGGCACTACGGTCCATGAACAACCATGGACTCTATGTCCATGAACAACCATGGACTCTATGTCCATGAACAACCATGAACTCTATCACGATCCATTTATTTTCTCCACCATTTATTTCGGTTTCCAGCCACTGTCTGCTAATTCATCTGATCATGGGTCTTCAGATCCGTTTCAACATCTATCCAGCGCAATCTGGGCTCCCTTCCTCTCTCTCCTTAGTATGTCCATTTATAATATTTTTTTCATTCTATGGAAGCTCATTCTTTAAACATGCCCTAGCCATCTTATTTGTCGTTGCTAGACTGTTGCTAATGAATCTGGAACTTTGTACATCTATCTCACCTCCTTTTTGCTTATTATCCTCCATATACCTCTATCTTAAGTAGGACCATATACTTCCTCATAAATTTTCTTTTCTATCTAGATTTAAGTGGGTACGAACTTCCCTGGCTATTCTGTCACACTGTCCCAATGCTCTTAGTAGGGAGTTTTCTGTTTTTCCATTGATCACTACGTCGTCTGCGAATGCTAGGTGCTGAGACATTCGGTAATAAACGCTTGCTAGGTTTGCCCTTATGAATTAAATATTACCGGCGACAGTGTCTCCATTCAACACTCCCTCATATATGTATATATTCCTAGGAACGTTCCATATATTTTATGAGCCACTAATGCATCGGTGACCTCTTAAGACCTCTTGATTGGTTCAATTCATCTGAAAAATAACAATGTCCTACTCATTTATACAAAATAAACACACACACACACACACATTTATATATATAACTTACTTCTCCGTGATTTTATTGTAATGCATCAGGAGTGTGCCCGCGTAGCGGTCGTTCGATTGATGAGGCCGTTTGGTTACCCGGATCATCTGAAAAATATTTTCTTCAGGTGTCCATCGCCCTCCACCGTAAGCCTTTTTCAGATGCTCCTTCACAACGTTCCAGGGTGTATCTTCATCCGCCTGAATGTGATTAAGCACACTTATCTTCATCCGTCATATTAAGGTGGACTTCAGGGTGTCCGCGTCAGCCCGATCTAAGAGGTTTCCTGCCAACTAATTTTCGATTCTTGTCATCAGCCGGTCCCCTCCCTTAATGAAATGACTAAGCTCTACGACTTCTCAATCATAATCTTTAAGGTCAGCAATTGCCCTCTTTAAATCCTAGCTGTCACTTTTTTTATTTTTAAGAGTTCCAACGCATTGGCGTGTGCAGCCGCTACGTCATTTATCCTCTATACATTTGCTTGAGCCAAAAAAAGAAGAAAAATAAATGTCTAACCTGTTAGGACTTGAAGAGAAAATAATGACAAAAATGCTACAAAGTCTTCACAAAAAATCCTCTTGTTATCCCGGGTTTCGGCACCACTATTATCACCGAGAACAAAAACCGAAACCTGAACGCTAAATATGTATGTTTTGGAAAAGTATGACGATATTCACAAATTCAATGGGCTGGTTTGAGTGCATAACGTGACATAGTCAAAGTTTTGGATCGAACAATAAGTTTCGGAATGAGTATCAATAAACGTTTTTTTTCAGTGCGACCCCAGATAAAGAGTGCTGAAATGAGGGGTGTAGAGTGCATGAAATATGCGATAATTTTTGACTTCACAGCTTTGTTAGGAGTAGTTAGAAGGTTATAAGTAGTTATAGTAGTTAGAATATTATAAGTCCCCGCCCCTGGGGGGTGAGCTGAAGGTGGGGGGAGGGGAGAAGGTCCCAATTTTGTTTTTCGATTATATTTCGAAAACGGTGGACTCTAGAAAAATATGTAGTAGATCAAAATTAAAGCTCCTTAAATTTCCTATAAAATTAATCATATACGTTTTCGTAGAAATTCCAACGGTTTTCGAGATATACGTTATTAAAAATCGACAATTTTAGAAATAAAAAAAATATTTACATCACTTTTTGTTAAACGTTTGAAGCAAATACCTAAAACGTATATATAAAATTAAAGTAAATTTAATGCTATACAATTTTGATTCTGACGTTTTTTCTGAGAAACGATTGTGGAACGTAATCGAAGCAAAAGTTTGACAAAAAGTGAGGTGACATTTGTTTTTTCCCGAAAAGCCTACCTATTTTCAATAACGTATATCTCGTAAACGGTTAGAATTACGACAAATGTACATATAATAAATTTTATAGTAAATTTAATTTTCTTTTATGTTAATTTGAAACATATTTTTCTAGAATCAACAGTTTTCGAGATATTATGAAAAAAAAAAACAAAAAAATGGAACTTCTCCCCTCCCCCCCTCCGTTAGCTTACCCCCAGTCGCGGGGACTTTTAGTATGTTTACCTTCTAAATATTCCTAACGAAGCTATGAAGTCGAAAATTGTGGCATATTTCATGCACTTTATACCCCTCATTTTAGCACCCATTGACTGGACTACTTTATCTTGATGAAAGTTGAGGTATCGCGGCTTTTAATCCACAATATAATAAAATTATATATTATTCCTTCATGTCGATTTTAAATTTATATTTGCATCTATTGTTTCATTTAATGATTAGTGCTTCTTTCCGTTGAGCACAAGGACCAAGTTTAAATGCAGATTTATGTACTGCAACTCTTTACTTGTGACCCGTAGATTTATAACTGAATATAATGATAATTGTGCTTATGATTATTAGGTTTTTGTAAAACCTTCCTTGCGCCATGGTTTATGATAAATCATATTGAAATTCAGATATTAAGGTAATAAAAAAATGAGGCAAGATGTTGATGTGACAAAATTAGAAAATAATGGAGCTCCACGAATGAAAAGGCTTTTTTTAACTCTGAAGGGGTCAAAGAGGGCGGTTGTGACTCGCTCCGTAGAACTGATATTATTAATGATAAAGAATAAAATTGGAAGAACCTCGCCCTCTCAATCTGCTTTATCATAAATTAACAGATTCATCGGAGAATATTGTATCAAAAAACTTTTTCAGACAGATCAAATTGGCACCTAATTATTTTATTTTTATTTTTTTTTCACGAAAGACCACGCGAATATCAATTTTTGGCTCCTCTCTTGTTTTTTCTTTCATTATTTCTCCGTGTCTCTTTTTTCTTTCTTCTGTCCACGCCACTCCCTTTTTTGAAATTCTTCTGCCCACAACAACCTTCAATTCCTTAAGTCTGTTTCTATATCTTTCTCTGTCCTGACAGTCCTGGTCCGTTATACCTAATCTTTCCGTTTCTTCTTTCATCTGTTTCATATATCCTCCTGAGCTTTTGAGCTTTTCATTCTTGAACTCTAAGAAAGAATAATTACACAGGACAACACCCCCTTAGAGGTAGAATCGGAACCACCTGACGGTGAAGAAATAGAGGATATAATTGCAACACTAAAAATAGCAAAGCATCAGGAGAGGACGGGGTACTGGCGGAAATGTGGAAATTGACAAGTAATGAATTCTGGAAGAAAATCATAGAGCTAATGATGGACATTCTGATAGACATTCTGGATAGAAGAGAAACTTCCCAGGGAATGGAAAAGTGCCCTAATACATCCATTGCATAAGAAGGGAACAAAAACTGACCCTAATTTCCCTAGTACCCGTTAGCTACAAAATTGTCTCCAAAACACTACTCAACAGATTGAACCCACCTAATTATTATTAATAGATTAATTGTTTTTTTATAAAAACTTTTAGATTTTTTTTTTTTTTTTTTTTAAACTACAAACAAGATCAGAGAACACATTAAAGCACATTTAGGTAGATTTACAGTTAAAAAATCTTTTATACACTATATAGATTATGAAATATTTTTTTTAGTGTTTTCATTCCAGCAGTAACCCTGTTAAAAAAAATAAAAAATATGAAATATTATAATAGATTAAAGACTCGTTTATATAACAGTGATTAGACGTTTTTGGAGATAGGGTGGGGCTCTTCTTAACAATCCAATTCTTCTCGTATCCAATGCTTGCAGTTGAAATTCTAAAATCCTCGATGCTGCTTAATACACTTATCCATAATGATCTTAATGCCTTCCTTATATCTTTGAGCTTTGGTCCAAATCTGATGCCAATCTCTCAACTTTCTATTAGATTCCTAATAATCCTTTTCGGTGTCTGAAACGATAATGTTCTTTAGGCCATCTAGTGTAGAACTTTAATTGAAGTGCTGCCAATGGTTAGTTACAGTAGTCATTGAAAAGTTATTTTAATTTTTTTTTTCCACTGATTTATCTACAGTTTTTAATATAAATAAATTTGTTAAAAAGTTATGTATAGTCTTAAAACTTCCAAAACTTTAAATTTTTTCATTATAATTTAAAATGTTTTCTTCATTATAATTTAAAATGTTTTTTAATTCATAGAACATAAAATTAATCGAAGGCCCAAATGCAATAGGTAGTCCTCAATTATTCTAAAGTAATGTTTACTATCATTCTGTAGGTTGGGTGTATATAAATTTAAATTTTATTTAAAATGGAGTATAGCTGGAGTTTAGAGCCCGTTTAGTATTTATTAAGAGTAAATAGTTTATTTATTTTCTATTGATTATTGATTAATAACGTTTACGAACTGAGATGAAAAAGCAACATAAAATGACCCCTGTATGTTAATTACTTAATATATTTACTTTATAAACAAAAAAAACATTTATATATATTTTATGATAATGATAATGATTTTTTCCTTGAACTAGTTTATTAGAAACCTCTTGGGCAACGTTTCTTGGCCAAGCCATATTTTCAAGAAATTCAGAATAATAATATTTCACAACGAAAATATCTATTTCGATATAAAAAAAATAATAAAATAACCATGTTTATGTGCATCTCATAACATCTATAACTTGTTTGTAATATCCACAGGCTATAAGTTTCTTGATTTATAAAATATCATTTCTTCTGAAAAAAATAAAGCATGCTTGCAAATTTTATTCAATAAGTATAAGGTGTATTACTATAAAATGTTTATATAACTTATAATGGACTTTAATATTGAAAAAAAATATATAGGAGCAGTTCACATAGACATATTTACAAAACTTATTACTAAACTGGGGCAAAGGAACAAAGGTGGTGAGAATTATGCAGAACATTAATTATATTTTTGAAATCCAAAACGTTGAGTACGAAATTATCTTCAAATGTTTTTAGTTTTTATTTTTATTTATTTTAAGTATTCTCAATTACTGCTTCAGTAATTGATACTGCTATAAAATATAAATTGTTAATTGTATTTAATATTTGATGTTTTGGATGTTTACCATTATAATTGAGTATTCTATTGGTTATTCATTTTTTTTTTAACCAATTATAAACATATCCAGGAACTTTTATATGATTTTTCATAGTAGGATTTTTATATATTGAATTCATTCAGTAGTGATTGTTTCTATTTGAACATTTTTAGTATGGTGAATAGATCATCAATTTGTGTATTGCATATTATATATTATGACGAATTGAATTTTTTGTTATTTTTTTAGACTAAATAGTTTTTAGGTTCCTATTTTCTGGCGATAAAATGCGATTTGGTTAATTTAAATTCTTTTTGGATAAATTCAAATTCAATAATTTAAATTGAATATTCTTTTCCATGTATCTCTAGTACAGTTAAAATCCTTAACTCGTACTGCTCTTACTGACCGTCTTGAGTTGAAAGGAATCATTTTTGATCCTGATTGGGGGATAAAACTTATCGATGACACTTCCGATAACTAACATTAACTCAATGATTAACATTAACTCAATGATTAACATTAACTCAATGATTAACATTAACTCAATGATTAACATTAACTCAATGATTAACATTAATCATAAACAATTAATCTCCTGAGACTTGTTATCTTCTTTTTATTCTTATATAATACCTCTTATAGTATAAAGGTTATTTACAGTAGATTGATCTTTTCATTTTCCTCCTTCCACTCTGTTAAAAGAATCGATATATATTCGAAAATAAAAGAAGTGAGAAAGAAATATTTCTAGGGTCGGTGGCGGTCAACAAGATTTCTACCACAACTGACACCAAACTTATTACCTCTATAAAAAGGACGGTTTATTGTAGAGGACCACTATTTCTAAGCATTAACTTAGTTCTTTCCTTCGAGATAATTTTTCTTTCTGCTTGTTTACAAACTAAGAAAAAATATTTATATTATATTATCTATAAAAAGAATGTGCTATTATGAAGTATTTCTTTTTTCTTTTTTTATAATAAAAAGCTTTTATTGCGTAAATATTACAATCTGACTCTCACAGCTTGTTCACTGGTTACGGAACCCAGTGGAGGCTGAGTGAGGAAGTTCATTTGATCTAAATATAAAATCTATTTTGTTTTTTGAATTTGAATCATTGGTGTAAACTATTTTTGGCCGCAATGAGTTCATGCTTGTTGAAATAACTATTATCATAAAGTGATAATAATGAAGAGGGATTATGAGCTACTTCACCAATTTTAAAATTCATCAATGATGTGAAATTACAAATCTGTGTTAGGTTTGATTCACCATGCTGAATATAGTAAAAAATTCCGATTTATTTCTTTCCAAATATGTGTTTATTTTTATCTTATTATAGCCTAATCAATTATTCCATGGAACCGATATTCTCTTGTGCCGTGTTTAGGTTAACCTTCTAACCATGATTATACTCGTAAGTCAGTCTATCGGAAACTCGGTGTCCCATGTATAGAACTGAATTATTGATTAGTATGCGATTGTCGCTAATTTCCGGTTTTACAAAAGAATTTATAATTTTTTTTCGTTAATTTATTTTTCCCTAATAAGAAGAATTTAAAAGGATAGTCAAATAAGGGGTGGCTATCGTTAACTTTGAATTTAGCTGATATGTTAGTTGAGCAACATATCAGCTCTTAATGATTATCAACCAATTGAGGACAGATTAGTCAATGATAAAATCTGCTATTGACTTTTTATTTCTGTATAAATGTAGGTTTGTCCTCTTATTCATCATAATCACGATAAATACAGAGTAAGTATCTCTTAGTGTAAAAAAAAAATGGGTGAAACTAGATCGAAAATGTAGCAAAATGCCGCAGACCTTACCTTTCTATTCCAATCCTTTGCAGATATCAAAGACTTTTTTGAGGAAATCACTTTTTTTCACAAAAGCTGCAATATCTCCATTTCGTTTAAACATTTTTCAAAATTTGACCACATTTTCGAATTTAGCACTAAATTTTCTATGATAGCTGAGTACCTTGAATTTTACAAACTTGGTATCTAAGGAACAGCTTGATCTTTACTTTATTTGGGGAAGTCACAATGTCTTATATTACTTCAACGCTCACCGTTTTTCGAAAAAACTATCCACAAAACGTCAAATCTCACAAAAAACTTGAAAATTTAATAAGCTTTCGAATGATATGTTAAACGTAATGATTTTGTTTCGATTTCATGGAGAAATCATACAAATCATACAAGCATACAAATCAGTTACTTGTGTAAATAAAACATTATGACAATCCCTTAATGAAAATGTGCATTTTAAACATAATAAACCATTCATTGGAATAAAAAGAAAAGAAAAAATTATTGTTACATAGAAAATAAAGGAAAACTGTCCATAAAGCGACACCAGATCAGAAAATCTTATGTTATTACATTTATTTATCCGTTTTGTGGATAGTTTTAACGAAAAACGGTGAGCGTTGAAGTAAATAAGACATAGTGACTTCCCCAAATAAGGTGAAGATCAAGCTATTCTTTAGATACCAAGTTTGTAAAATTCAAGGTTACGTGTACTCGGTTCTTATAGGAAATTTAATGCCAGGAAAACTGTCAATAAAGTGATACCAGATCAGAGGATAATATGTTATTACATTTATTTATTTATTATTATTATTATTATTTAGGATTTATTTTATTAGATTTTCAATGTAATGTGTAAAATCCAATGATAATAAACACAGACCTAATTTTTTCCGTTAGCTTCGGAATGCAGATTATGTTGAAGAATACTACTTTTTGAGATGAATTTTATGAGCAGATGAGTCTATTTCACAGCCGAAAGGCATTTCTACCGTTCCATGTGGAGTATCGTTAGTTTATTTATCTTTGTACTGCTGTCGAATATGTTGAAAAATCATAGTTTGCCCAACAGATTGAATGATGAGATTACTAAGATTTGTTAGAAAATATCCTACCACAACTTCATCACGATATTCCACCTGAAGTTCGGCAAAATATGATTTTCCAACACCATGGTGCTCCACCAGTTTATACGAAAGCAATACAACTATAAACCAACGATACTCGACATGGAACGGTAGAAGTTCCTTCCCCTGTAAAAGCAGACTCATCTGCCCATAAAATTCCCCTCAAAAAGTAGTATTCTTCAACACAATCTGCATTCTGAAGCTAACGGAAAAATTGAGGTCTATGTTCATTATCATTGGATTTTAAACATTACATTGAAAATCAAATAATACAGATTTCCTTTATTTTCTATAAAACAATAATTTTTTTCTTTGCTTTTTATTCCAATGAAGAGTTTATTATGTTTAAAATACACATTTTCATTAAGGGATTGTCATAATGTTTTATTTACACAAGTAACTGATTTGTATGGCAAATGAGAACACCATGTTTTTTTCCATGCCAAAAGTGAAATTCTCCATGAAATTAAAACAAAATCATCACGTTTAACATATCATTCGAAAGCTGATTAAATTTTGAAGTTTTTTTTAAGATTTGACGTTTTGTGGGGAGTTTTTTCGAAAAACGGTGAGCGTTGAAGTAATATAAGACATTGTGACTTCCCCAAATAAGATGAAGATCAAGCTGTTCTTTAGATAGCAAGTTTGTAAAATTCAAGGTTAAAAGTACTCAGCTATTATAGAAAATTTAATGCTAAATCCGAAAATGTGGTCAAAGTTTGAAAAATATTTAAACAAAATGGAGATATTACAGCTTTTATGAAAAAAAATGTGGTTTCCTCAAAAAAGTCTTTGATTTATCGTATATCTGCAACGGATTGGAATAGAAAGGTAAGGTCTGCGGCATTTTACTACATTTTTGATCTAGTTTCACCCAATTTTTTTTTTTTTTTTACACTAAGACTTACTCACCCTGTATAACTTCATGATATTTTTTAAACACATCGGATCGGTTGTTCTTCAATGCGATATCTGGTGAGCGCAATAACTTCTTATTTCCATAAGACAATATCTATTTTTACTCGTACTCGGTCCTTTCACAACGTGATGTTAACTTAGCACAGACATATTTCATTTTGAGGATATTGATTCCTTGGATATACGGGTAATTCTCATAGCCTCAGCTAAAATTTAAAAAAAAATTATATTTTTAAAGTTGCTTAAATTTTTATTATTTTTGAGTTTTCTATTATTATATACCTACCTTCTATTTATTGAATTCCCTAGTGGGGCCGATTTTTTTTTTCTATTTACCACTGTTTTGAAGCATTTTATAAAGCTTTTCATAGGAAATTTCAAAATATAGAACGGCTCGTCTGATTTTAATGGAATTCGATAATTATGTTTCTTTTGTACTTATTAGCATATATTTGGGGTTTTAACAGTTTTACTAATTAGTGGGGGGGAAGAGGGGGCTATGTTTCTAAATTGAGAACCGCTCTTCTGATTTTAATGAAATTTGATAATTATGTTTCTTTTATACTTATTAGCGTATATTTGGGGTTTTAACAGTTTTCCTAATTAGTGGGGGGGGGGAGGGGCTATATTTCTAATTTGAGAACGGCTCTTCAGATTTTAATGAAATTTGATAATTATGTTTCTTTCGTACTTATTAGCGTATATTTGGGGTTTTAACAGTTTTCCTAAGAGGTGGGGGGGGGGGGGGCTATATTTCTAATTTGAGAACGGCTCTTCTGATTTTAATGAAATTTGATAATTATGTTTCTTTCATACTTATTAGCGTATATTTGGGGTTTTAACAGTTTTACTAATTAGTGGGGGGGGGGGAGGGGCTATATTTCTAATTTGAGAACGGCTCTTCTGATTTTAATGAAATTTGATAATTATGTTTCTTTCATACTTATTAGCGTATATTTGGGGTTTTAACAGTTTTACTAATTAGTGGGGGGGGGGGCTATATTTTAAAACTGAGAACGGCTCGTCCGATTTTAATGAAATTTGATAATTATGTTTCTTTTATACTTATTAGCGTATATTTGGGGTTTTAACAGTTTTCCTAATTAGTGGGGGGGCTATAATTCTAATTTGAGAACGGCTCGTCCGATTTTAATGGAATTCGATAATTATGTTTTTTTTTACTTATTAGCATATATTTGGGGCTTGTAAAATGTACTTCTGATTGCTGTATTTTATTTACATAATACACAATTTAATTACATTTCAGTGCTATATAAATACCTTGCAATAAATTTATAAATATACAAAGTAAGGATTATATATTTAGAATTATTTTTCATCATTCTCAACCAAAATACATAAGGGTCATTCTCATAGCCTCAGCTAAAATTTAAAAAAAAATTGTATTTCGAAAGTTGCTTAAATTTTTACTATTTTTGAGTTTTCTATTATAATATACCTTCTATTTATTGAATTCCCAGTTGGGGCATTTTTTCTATTTACTACTATTTTGAAGCATTATATAAAGTTTTTCATAGAAATACTCTTGACCGTTACTCTTTCTTTAAACATTTTTTTTTCGTATTAAAAAATTATTATATGTCCTCAAATGATAAAACTAAATAAATAAAATAAAAAAATTACGTATTTATATAATTTATTTATTATTGATACACAAAAATTTAAAGCAATAAAAAAATTGTGATCAATTTTGAAAGAGAAGATACCTCCATTTATTTAAAAATTTGTTAATTCTTGCGTAATTTCTTATCTAATTTTTTCTTCACTGTCATCCGAGTATACTTCTTGATATCGCAATCGATAGGCAAGTTTATTTTTTTTCCATGGTATACCTACGAAATATGGTTAAGAAGAAATAATATTGAAAATATAATTTGAAAAAAAAAAGTATTATATATAAATACTTTTTGATAAAAGGATACTAGTAGAAGGCGCAGATGTGTTGGCTTCAGGGTGTATTAAGTTGTGATAGCTCGTAATTTGATGCCTGCATTCTGATTTATTTCTGCATACAATGCAAGACAAAAATCTACAATTCAATAAAGATCTACCTTGGTAATTCCAAGCAAGTTGATGAAGTTTTAATGTATCTCTAATGGGCCGCAAACCTAACTTGGCTTTCAAAATTGAATCTACTTCCTTCATGTTTGTTTCATCTACTTCTAAAACTTGAATTTTCGAGCTACTCACAGAAGCCATGAACTGCTGAAGGTTCGAAACATCTTTCCCCATAAGAACCGCTGAATCAGCCGTTCTCTTAATGGACCCACCAACTCCGTCCGCAACACTTTTCCCATGTCCAGCCACACTAAAATTGTAAGAAGCCGTTTCGAACCCGAAAAACTCCATGTAATGACAAAACAGATATATGTTACTTTTGTTTCTATATTGTTTGGTGGGACCGTCACTCATAATATGTACTTTTGTAACATTTTCGTGGTTCTGTTTTATCTTCGTGAATATCGGCAAAAGGTTAGCCCATATAGCTGCTGCATCCTGTCTATTGCAAGAAGAGACTGTACAAAATGTTTTTATTTTTATTTCTGATTTGTCATTTAAAATGTTTTTAATGAAATAGGCTCCGGTATGAAGAGTAAGTTGGTCATTCAAGGCACCGAAATGGCGACTTTGGACTTCGCTGGAGTACTTTAACTGATAATTTTCTGAGAAGTCTACCACAAGAAAAACTTCGTCATCATTTAAATTCGTTCTGCAATATTTCGAAAACTTGTTTTGGTTGTGTACTCTGAACCTATGTGTCATAAACAATAAGATTTTTTTTTTTTTTTTTTTTTTTTTTTATTTATAAATTATTTATTGAAATTTACAACTGTATATACAAAAAATAAAATACATCAAGTAAATGTGATGAAATATATAAAAATGACACGTCACTTGTTTTTAAAGCAACTACCCATTGGTAGCACTTATTAAGGTTCTACACGATAAAGCACTATATTAGAAGATCCCGAGGCCATCCTCTTTTCAGGCGCCTCGGAGGGTTATCTGGAATGGAATGAGAGGCAAGTTGTGATACTAATGGATTTCAGTGGTTATGGAGTTTGCTGTGAAAGGATTGATATCTGGTTTGAGCTAGGTCAGAAACGTAAGGTATATTAAGATCTTTGTGGATAAGTTTATTTGTGACGAAGTAAGGAGCATTTAGGATTTTTCTAAGGATTTTGGATTGTAAGGATTGGATACGAGATGAATTGGATGGTTTAGTGGAGCCCCAAAGCTCAACTCCGTATGTCCAAATTGGTCTAATTATTGTCATGTAAATGAGTCTTTTGTACTCGTAATTAATTGGAAGATTGGAGCGTTTGTCAAGTAAATGTTGAAGTAGTCGATAGCGACGGGCAGTTTCTTGTCGTTTTAGTCTTGTATGTGGATTCCAAGTAAGACGTTTGTCCAGATGGAGTCCTAGGTAGCGGATCTGTTCAACGGGGATTAGCGGAACATCGTTAAAGGATATTGTAGGACAGGAAGTCGTGGGTTTACGACGGAGGGTGAAGGTTATTTGATGGGATTTATTTGGATTTATTTTGATTCTCCATTTTTGACACCATTCTTGAAGTTTTATGATATGGGATTGGAGTGTCTGAGAGGCAATGAAGGGATTATCGTTTACTGATAACACACACGTGTCATCAGCATACGTGGTTAGGATGGTGCTAGGATGCGTCGGGATGTCAGCTGTATACACCGTGTAGAGGATTGGACCTAGGATACTTCCTTGAGGAACACCTGCAGATTGGGTACAGAGAGAGGAGTAGGAAAAGTTATGATTAACTTTGAAGGTTCTATCACTAAGATAGAAACGGATGATAAGGAAGTATGTAGGAGGTAGGAATTTTCGTAGTTTGTACAGCAGTCCCGGGTGCCAGACTCGGTCAAAAGCTTAAACAATAAGATTTGGGAACATAATTTATCTTTCAATTGTTTTAGGCTACACAATACTTTAACTTTTCTCGTCACTTTTACAAGTATTTTCTGTTTTTTTTTCACTCTTTCCTCAGTGATAGTTTTCCATTCAAAGTGATGGATGATAGATTCCCATCTAGCGGCACAATTTTCATTGAAGGAAATTTTCTTTGTCTTACACAAATCACATTCTCTATACACGCAATTTTTATTGGTCATGTTACAACAAATACTACTAACTATATCGCTTAAATTTGTGTGCTGTATTAGTTTGTACTGTTTGCACTTCTGAAACAAAAAGAAAAAATTTTCATACTACCTGCACATGCAGGTATCTCGCTTATTGGGAGGTCTTTGGGTAACCCAAAAAGGTTTGAAGCGGCAAAAATGTGGATATGATATCTGGATACCCTTGGTAGATACAAACTTTTTGTGTAAGATCTGTAAGGTCTCTGATAAATACCTTATTTGCTTTTTTGCTTTCTTCCTGGTTATTGTATCTTTACGGCCAGGTGTATAGTAAGAATTTTCATCGTCGGTAAGAAAATTGTGGACTTCTTTCATGAGATCAGTTCTGGCAATTTTTTTGTGCTCTAACTTGTTTTTCTTTAAAAACTCGACAGATGATGCATCAGAATTTTTTTTCCTACACGACACATTTTTCTTCAAACGAGCGTGTTTCTTTTTCCATTTTTCTGCAATTTTGCTTTGCTTTTTTAATTTTTTTTTCTGTTTTTTTAATTTCCATCCTGTACTTATCTCTACTTTTTCTAAGTCTTTTTTTTCTTTTTTTTCTTTTTCTCCTTTCCTCTTCTATTGTTCTAAAATTACCCCCTGCAGGTTTAGGCTCATTAGGTACATTAACTGGTGAATTTGGAGAAGATTTTCCATCGAAAAACTTAACCAATGCCTGCTGCTGGCATTTTTCTTTTGTACATGTTTATGGTAGCGCCTTCTCCACTCCCCTCTTTGTTTTGTTTTACCCATCTTACTTAAATCATTTATCCTTTGGATTTTTTTTGTTTCCCTTCGTTTTCTACTCCGTTCTTTTTCCTTCTCCTTCATTATTTTATATTTTTCCGGATTTTATCGGTTCCTTTCTCTTTCTTTCCTTTTTCTTTCTGCCGCGGCATTTCTTTTGTTGTCACTAAAATGTTTCTCTCTGGTTTGATTGCTCTGCTTTTTTTTATTTTTTTTTTTTGGAGTTTCCATAACGTTCCTGGAAAGCCAATAAAATGTGTAAATGATACATTATAAATCTCCAAACCTTGAAGACGGTGTACCCTTTACCTATAGCTTTTTATTGCTTTTTTCCAGGGCCATTGACAGGGGGGGGGGCAAAATCCCCGGGGCCCGGTTGGGCTCTCGGTGGCCCTGCTTATTAGAAGATAAGACCAAAGAAATTTTGTGGATATGAACATATTTTTCTAAAGCAACTTATTTATTTTTTAATTTATGTAACAAAAAATGATTATACTATTACAATATACCGATATGCAAGTATTACTCGACACAGGTTTGGAAAATTTGAAATTGTATTTAAAAAACATTTAGACAGGTCTGAGGTCTCAAACTTAAAATTTAATTTGTTGTAACTGGAAGACTGAATGGAATTATAACAATAAAAAACAAAACTTGTAAGGGATACACTAAAAATCCTATGCAGCCAATCACGACCGTCTGACAACTATCGTGAAGAACCTCATAAAATTTGTTTAACAAAGAGTGAAAACTTACCCTAGATTGATTAAAATCGAGGAAATTTCACTGAAAAATGTTAACTAAACACACTTATGAAGATAAACCCACTGAATCACACTGTATACAGCTGGAAAGTAGGAATAACTAGTTTAAGCCAATCGTCAAGCCAACCCGAGAGAATTATCAGTTAAACGTTATAGTTTAAAAATATTTACAGGGATTTATAAATATCTAAACAAATAAGGCATTTATCAACATTTAAATAAATAAGGCATTTATTTATTTATTTTCCAATATATGTATGTTTTCATACTCCAGAAAATAAATACTTAAGTTTCTAAAACTTCTTATTCTTCTTTGTGCCTTAGTCCAGACTAGCCAGCCATGCTTCCCTAGCCAGCGCTGTCATGATATTTAGATTACTTCCTCTCTGCTGTTCCAGCCTGGAGATGTGGTCCGAGAATTAAGTCGTTATTCGCGATTAATAATTTAGTTTTAGTCGTCGTAAGTGACTAAAAATTTCGAATGTATTTTGTTGCGGGGGTATTGGTTCATTTGAGTAATATATTTTTACATACCTACATACCAACAATTTTATAGGAATAAAACATCACTGAATTAATGTTGAAAGGTGGGGAGAAAGCGCTTCCCATTTTTTAAACTTCTTCTTCTTCATCTAACCCTTATACCTCACGGTGTCGGGGCAGCCAGCAACCATGCTCTAAACACCTCTCTATCCGCAGTCAACCTCCTAATCTCTCCCATAGTGAGTCCCCTCCTTCTCGCTAGATCCGATATGAGGTCCTCCC